>VDFB02262259.1:109380-124905 GCA_007258455.2 Sequoia sempervirens | reverse complement strand
TCATCCTACCAAACAACTTTAGAACCTTGGAAGCATCATTCTAGACTTGGGTAAATTATCCTTAAATCAAATCAAAGTCATTTGTTTAATTAGGTGTGTGGGAATGCATCCTTTCTCATACATTTAATTAAATCAACCATCCTTTGAACAAGTTCATCCTAAGATCACATCCAACATCCTATGGTTTATAAGTTCATCATCCAAATCAAACAATCAAAAATCAAACCCTAAGTCTAGCATTGATCCAAAGTCCCTAAATGTTCAACACTCATATCATTTACACATTTCATCCTCCATCTTGTCATTGGTCCTAAGAACCTTAGTGGTCACTTTCATAACAAGGTCGAAACACAAGGAGAACATGGAATATAAACTTGATCCATACATCTTGGGTAATCCAAATCAGTTGAATCTTCAAAGCCTTGCAATGCCTATCAATTATCAAAGTCCATGCATAGGATCATTGCCTTCGACAAATGTCAATGGTACAACAAGTGTGAGTATGCCCAAGTCAAAGTTTGGAACACATTTCCCAATGATAGATCTAAGTCCAAACCTACAAATTCACCAATCGAATAATCAATGCATGAGCCTTGAAACGAACAACGTTATTCCACCAAATCCCTACAAACCAAATGTGGATGTACCAAGTGCAAGTTTTCGAAACATGAATCCTAACTTGGAAAACTTTGGAAAAATGATTCACAATACCAACAATGTTCATCCTATCATGCCAAATCTGAACATCATCCCAAATCAGAACATTATCCAAAGTTAATTTTCCCATAATCCCATTCAAAAACCACAAGTAGGCACCCCAAATCCACTTAAACAAAAGCCAAATCAACTATCTCAAGTGAGTCAAGATCAAAATCAAGAACAAATTTGGTGAGATCAAATTGCGGAACTTTCCAAAATAGTTGAGGCATTACGCCAATGGAAATCTCCACCACCATTACCAACATCATTCCTTGGTTTAGGGCTTCCCCCTTTACCTAACACCAATCATGCCATCCAAATCAATCCACCTAACATCAATCAAACCATCATGACAAATCCTTTGAATATACCATCGACATCACACCAATGGATGGTATCTAATCAAACAACATTGATCCCAAATCAAAATTTGGTCTCCCAAGGACCTATCACCTCGATCAATCCAACCATCTCTATCACTTCGATCACTCCAACCACCACTATCACGCCCATCACATCTCAACCCCTCACTACCATGATCGCTTCGAGCGTATCTCAAACACTTGTCACTACATCCAACATGATTTTGAATCCACCACCACCCCCACCGCCAACAATTTCCACCACATCAAGCCAATACAACACGACATTACAAGCTACTTTTCAAAAGGGATTCCAACAATATCTAGCCATGCAACAAGCAACACAAGCTCAACAAGTGCAAAAATCCTCTCAAGTTGCCCAAACCTCTCAAGCTACCTAACAAACACAAGCATAAACACGAAAAATGAGTGGGGATAACAATGGGCATTCAACCATTGGTGATAGCATTGACAATCTCCCCACCACAATTGATGAAAGCATTGTTCAAGATCTATCCATCACAGAACACATTGGAGATGTTTTTATCTCATTCGAAGATGAAATCGACATATGTCAAGAGTCACTTTTGAATCACGATCAAAATCCACCAACAAAACTCGACAATGAGCCAATTCAAGAAATATCAACATCACTTGACTCTATGGTCGAAGACATTTACAATCTCTCTACCGCAATTGTCGAAAAAAATGATCAAAACCTCTCCATCGAGGAGCACATTGAGGATGTATCTACACAATCCGATGGTCAACTCACCATATATCAAGAGCCACTTTTTAGTGATCTCTTTCAAGGAGTGTTGGGATTATTTGATCCAATTGACATAATGCACAATTAGTTCACCTATGATCATATTGAAAATGTCTCTACATCACCTTACGAGTTAGAGGACATATCTCAAGAATTTATTCCAAAGCATGATCAAAATCTTTCACCAAAGTCTAGCAATGGTCCTTTTCAAAACATGTTGATCCCCTTTGACCGCATGGTTACAGATACTGAAAGAACCCTGAACTTGACACTTGCAGATATTGAACCACTTACCATGTACAATGATGACATCCAAGAACCATTTATAAGCAATCCATCCTTTGGAACTGACCCATGTCGAGAACTTGATCCAAAGCATGTCAAAAGCAACTCCGAAATCATTCAAGATCAAGAATTTGTATCTTCAAGATACTACAATCATCTAATGGACACTCTCCTATCTATGCAAGATGATCATATCCATACTCCTCCATCTACCCATGAGATGCTTTCTACAGAGGGGCATGTAGATGACTTCATCTAGAACAAGATTTTGTTACACAAAAAGAGCAAATTCTTAACTCCTACAATCAAATAGAGTTGTCAACATCAGGATCAAATATGTCCCAAACTCAGATTGAGGACATCATGAATAAAGATATCCATCATTATCCGCTCAACAAAACAAGTCAAATAGAACATCCAGAGTTAGCGGAGCAGCAAATTGAAAGAACGTCAACTACGGTGGTCATTTGTCAGAGCATGTTTACTGAACAAGACATCTCAGAACAGGAAGAGTCAAAGAACAAAGGTACTACCACAATACTGAGGGAAACTTCATCTCAAGCGAACGTCAACATAGGGAGCATGAAGAGTCCTTATGATGAAGCTAGTGTCAATACTACAACCAGCCATGCCATGAATCTTCATTCAACCATCACCCCATCCACAAATTGGGACCAATGTCAAAAGGAAGATTTGAATCAAAGTACGAAGAATGTTATCAACGCAAAAGAAGCTGATAAGCATAATGGGCAAATCAAATACAAATGGATACCAAAGAATACAAAGAAAAATCATCCCTATCAAACTCCATTAGTCAAAGAAACTATGGGGCAAAATCAAAAAGGGAAAAGTATCCATCAAGAATGTCCCCAAAAGAAAAAGAAGGCTTTTCAAGCGACGTACAAAGTATATCAAGCAGTTGGTCCTAATTCCACGCACACTTCCGTATCCACCCATCATTGCTCATCTTCCCAAGTTTGGAGAGTCAAAGGTTCCAAATTGTCAACCAATCCATCTCTTATCCCTAAACGCACTCCATCCATGCCTCCACGATAATATCCAATTCTCACATTGACCATGTATCGGGTAACGACCCTTCATCATAAGGATTCAAAGGGCACTCTATCGCGATGTATGGCACAAAGACAAAGTTAACTTCGTATCGACAAAGCATATCAAGAATCCCAAAAGTTGTATTCAAGTGCACGTATCTTAAAAAGCAGCTTCCTTCAAGCAGGATATCGATGGCACGTTATGCAGGGGCATCTACGTCAACACCACCAGGTGGTTCAGATAAATCTTTAGAAAATAAAAAAGCAAAAAAGCAAAAAATCAAAAAAATCGAGGAAAAAAGGATTGAAAATAGTAAAGAGAAAAAATGGTCCTCTAGTGAAAACCACTACGGTGGGCTTTGGCAAGACCATGATGAAACACGGAAAACATGCAACCGTGTAGAATCAAGCATCACGATGCTTACTTGAAAGCATCTCATCCCATCCATAATAAATTGAGCATTCCATCCATCTTATCCATAATAAATCCATTCATCCATAAACCATTGATCCAATCCATTTTCATCTGTCTGCATCCATCATCCAAGTTATCTTGATCTTGATGAAATTTTGGGGCACACCTTATGCTTGCTTACGACAAACATCTTGACATGGACCGTTTTCATTAAATCCTATCCTATGCAGCATTATTTGAGCCATGAAGCATTATCCAAATGAGCATTCTTTATCCGAACACCTTATCTTATTGCAAGATAATCCTTGGCATCCTTTGCGTATCCATCCATCTGTACACTTATCTGAACATCCACCCATGACACTCCATACATTGCTAGACATTGGGGGCAGATATGTACATCTTGCTTCAAGAATAAATCTTGGTCTATGTCCTCCAACTTATGTGGCGATCCAAACATTAGAAAACGTGAAATCAAATTGGTCGAAGCATTTGTGATCCAAATCTGAGTCACTAGCCCATGGCATATTTTGACGAACAAACATCCCTTATCAAGCTTCATCTTTCACCGAACATCAATCCAAATGATCATTATCAGTCACATCTAATTTGCACGTCAACATCACATCAAATCATTCGAACAACTTGTGTTCCAAATCAAGCTTCATCAATCATGACCAATCAAATCCAATCAGGACATCATCAATTCATCATCATCTTAGGGATATCGTTCCCAAATCCATTGTGTTGCTTAACACTATCCTTGCATTGTTGTGCATCCTCAACAATGTTATCATCATCAATCCTGATCAATCAAATCATTGCATTGTTGTGTATCCTCAACAATGTTATCATCAATCCCAATCAATGAAATTGTTGCATTGTTGTGTATCCTCAACAATGTTATCATCATCATCAATCCATCGATCCGATCAATCCATCTTAGCTTGGTTTTCAGCAAAATCTCAAAAAGAGCACTGATATCATCATGCATCCTTATCCAAATCGTCAAAATCATGCAAAAATCCAAAAACATTCAAAAAACATCAAAATCCAAAAACATTCAAAACACATCAAAATCCAAAAACATTCAAAAAATATCAAAATCCAAAAACATTTGAAAAATCCAAAACACCAAAAATAGCCTCAAAACATTTCAAAACATCAAAAACATCCAAATATTTGAAAAAATCCATCTGTCTCATCTCGCTTGCACCCACAATAATCAATCATCCATAATAAACTGATTGTCATCTTCATCCTTTGGCAACGCAAATAGAAACAAGCGCAACAGTCAGCAAAAGAAAACTTCAATCGTAAAATCAAAATCGAAGCAACAAATCTTTAAAACAAAATCAAAGTCTCGATCATTTTCAAACATGTCAGTCAACTTTATATCATTAGCCTATCAATCAACTTATCAAACCATCATCATCCTGTACAATGCATGTCCTAGGATATATCATTCTGACAATAGGCATCATTTTGGATATCATTGGATTCCTATCCTATCAAAACACATCCCTTTGGCTGAAGGTATGAAGAACATTGGCTTGTTTGTGTACTTGATCTTTTCTTTTGATTTATCTTATTGCGCTCATTCCAAGGACCTCTTGATGATATTCAAATGAAGGATTTAGAGAGATAGGAATGGGGCAACGATCATTATCTTTTGTCTGCTGTGCTTGTTGGACGTTCTTGTAAAATAACTTGGCGAATACTTGCTTTGTTAGGTACGCCCTAGCAAGGTTTCCGTATGTCAAGTGTGAACAAGAATACTCCTATCTGTTTGTCGAGTCAAAGTCTATCACACTAAGTACAATGCCATCCTGGTCCTTCATACCTTGATGCATCATACTTAGGCGTGTTATCAAACATAAAGTAAGTGACCCTTTGAAAATCCCAATCCTTGATAAGCAAATCATCCATTTCTCATCATCATTCATCATCATCCATCTATCATCATTTCTCATCATCATCTCTAATAAAGTCTTGACCAATCATGGACTTGTGGGATCCTCTTGTCATCATCTCATTTCTGCACTAACATCATCATCACTAATGCATCCATTATGCATTAGTATTCTGCATATCATCTCACATGCATCATCATCATCATAATATAGATCTGTTAGTCTAAGCATCTGCATAAATCATCCATTGCATAATCATAGCATATCACATCATCCATCTCATCCATCTCATATCATATCATCATTTAAGTTGTTTAGGATAATACGGATTTGTTATTCTAAGTATCTTGAAATCATCTCATTTGCATCATCATACATAACCATCCATTTTGAACCTCTTTATCGCGAGATCGATCCTCAAATCGAATCTTTTTGCTCGATCTCTCGAGGGGGCAATGTACCAGTGTACTTCTTTCCGCTGGGGCATCCGAAAAATCATGAAATTTTTTAATTTCGATCGCGACAAATTTATTCTTTGAACCAACACAACAAGTACATTGCTTCAAAGAGGGGCAAAATGTAGACATGTCAAATTTACATCATGCATAATCATATTCCATTCATCAAATAAATCAGGACTTTATTTAAATCAAACCCAAATCATATTCCACCATTTTCTGATTTAAACAAATCAAATATCAAAGTCCTAAAAGTCAACTCATCTAAGCACCATTAAATCAGCATAATCATCATCTATTTAATCTAACCCTGATTAAAGGCTAATCCCATCCCACTTGCATTCTCTAGATTTGGCCACTTGCACATGAAATTGCATTTAATTGATTTATCAAAATCTTTATTTTCAACTTGGCATAAAAGAAGAATATTCTCCAAGTTTGAATCTCCCCCCAAGTGGACATGTACACCCAACAGAGCATTTATGAGGCCTTACATGTCTCTTACATGTCCCCTTCCAAAGGTCAAACTCAGCATTCATTGCAAGTTTGAATTCAAATTTTCCCTCTCATGGGCACTCTTCCCAAATATTGTACATACATCAACCAATCACATGATGACAAGTGTCCTTATCTTATTGGTTTGATCTTTGTCCCACATTGGTCTCTCTTCAACACTTAGCATTTTGAAAATCTATAAAGTAGAGGCTTCATCTCTTATCAAACCCTCCACAATTTCATCCAAAAAGCATATGCAAAGTTATTCTCCTTGAGAACTAATTTTTCTCATCATTTCCATTGCATCATCATCATCTAAGCTTATCAATCAAGGATTGGGAAAGGGTCACTAGCACATGTGACACCAATCCAATATGAGATAGAGTTGGATTCTTGCTTCTTTGTGCTTTCACTTAGTTTAGTTGATATTTTGTTGTTTGGATTGCATTATGAAGCATGATTCAATATTTCATATGGATTCTATATCTGATTTGCTTGATTTAACTAACAATACTCATGCTTGTTTGTTTTTGAGCAAAATGCAGATTTAGGGTCTACAGTATATACATAATGGATGTAGTCCTTGGGGGGTATCATTGAGTCCTCCATCATTTATCTTTCTTTGTTTTTTCTCTCTTTTGGAGAAGATTTTTATCCCACAGGGTTTTCTCCTTTTCTCCTTTTTTGAGAGATTGCATTGTAAATGGGTACCTAACATGGCCTCATAGTCGGGGCTCATCTTTGAGTCTTTTTGCATAGTTTGTATAATAATCTTCTCCCTAAGTTGCACTTAAGGGGGGGTGTTGGTGTGAATAAATGTCTTGTACCTAGTTAATTTCCTTACTAGGAACTTAGGGGACATATTCATATGTTAAGTTTACTTAGGATTATAAGATTCCTTCTAGAAGTCTTAGTTTTTATTTCTAGATCTTATCTTATCCTAGGTTGTTATGACTTAGTTGTCTCATGTGATATGATTAAGACACTTGTCATGATCTTGTCTAATCCTATCTCTCACCTTGCCTTTATAAGTAAGGCATCTTACGTACATTTGTATATTCAACCATATTCAATCTTGCATTGTTGAAGCAAGTATTCTTTCCATTTTCTCTTTTGTGGAAGATATTTTGGTCTAGCAACTATTCTTGGGGGTGTTGAGGAGTCACCATTAACTCCTACACCTTTTTCTCTTGCAAGTTATATATATGATAAGTAGGAGAATGTTGGGATTAAGTGTGCCCTACACCTTGCAAGTTTTAATGTTTAAAATATTTATTTGTATATTTATTAATTATTTTAGCCTCATTTAGGAAATGGGGTATCCCTCTTTTTGTTAAAATTTTATGTCATGTGGTGGCTATCTTGTAATGTGTGTAAGAAGTAAGAGGATCTAATTTCATTGTAGCACTGTAAGATGTGAGAGTTATTGATGATAAATTCTATAACACATGTAAGAGCATGATTATAGGTAGTTATAGAGTGGATTGGGAATCTTGACCCACTTATGATGCATGTTATGATACATCATAGTGAATCTTCCTAAATAAGGTAAATGATAAAAATAATAAGTTCAAATAGGATGTGGGTTGTGAGAATTGTTAAGGTGGTATTTTGAGACCTTGTTTGCGACCATAGTAATGTATTTTGATTGTTTTGTGGGCCTTTTTAATATATATTAAGGGCTTGGGATGGAGGCATTGGGGATTTTTTATTGCAAGATTATCCTATCAAATTTCCTCTAGAGAAGTAGGATGTTGATCTCTATGTTATGTCTCTAGGCCTACAAGTGTATTGTAACTATTTTTTTGTTGAATATTATATTCATTTAGTACTTTGGAGGGTGGGGTTTTTTATCTGCAAGATTTTCTCCACTTATATCAATGTCTCTTCTCTTTCACCTATGCTTTTTCCTTTATTTTTTCATTCTTGTTTCTCAAGTGTTAATCTACATGCTACTATGTTGCAAAATTTTCCATAGATTTGAGATCTACATTTCTTTCCTCTAAGGGTAAATGTAGGAAATAAATTTGTGTCATGTTTCTACTTTATGGGCATAGAACTTATTTTCATGTGTATCAATCTTTTTCTTAGTAAATCTTACAATACTAGAGGTGCATATTGGGTATTTTCCTAACAAGTTATTCTTGGTAAATCAATCATGTTATATATTCTACTATTGAAATACAATGAGTGGATTATTGACCCAAAATTATAAAAATGGTAAAGAACACAAGGTATACTATATTAATCAAACATTGCTTGATTAAGAAACTAGATATACTCCAATGAAGAAATTATACCCAACTATTGTATTCTCATCACAAAAATTAAGAAATTATATGCTACATATAATACCCCTATGATAGTAAAAGAGGTAGATCAATGGAATTAATAGACTAATCAAAATTATATTAATGGACAAGTGGTGGTGAATCAATTAGCGGCTTACTAGTACATCACTCCTAGATGAGCACATGTTAACCAAATTGATATCCTCTCCTTGGATTATATTTTTTATGGATCTTGATATATGAATAGTTTGAGAGTTGGATTGATATTGATTCCACTGACAATTGACTTAATACCCTTGTTATATCAACTTGATTTTTAATGCACTAATATTATTTCCAAATATGGAGCTTTAATTATGGGCCTCTAGGTTCATTGTCATTGAAGGTTAGACCTGTAGATATTCATTGGATTCATAACTTGTTGCTAGGAAAATGGTGGGAGACTATATATCTAAAGATTCTAGAAATGTTCGATAACATGAGTTGGATATGCAATTGCTCAATTTTTTTGACTCATATAATTGATGTCAATCCTAAGAAAGATAATATAGACACCCCAATGTTATGGCTAGTGCCACATCTTTAATAAGCGTGAGTGATGATGTTGTATGCTTCACATTGCTTATTCATATAGATCACAACCCAACATACAAGGTAGTTCAACCTTAGTATGTGCCACATTGACTAGAGAGGAATAGTTTAAGGACATTTATAATTATCTCAACTCAAGGAATCTTCCACCTAATTGCTCTAAAAATTATCATGCGTGAATTTAAAAATTTGTTGCTACATATTTGATCATCACTAGAATTTTTTATTGACAACTTGGATGCAATGCCTTGTTTCTTAGATGTTTGGATAATAATGAAAAATCCATTTCCCTACAAGAGGCTAGTGGGAGCATATATGGAGGCCACATGAATCCTAAACTATTTATGCATTGGCCATTATTCAAACAAAATAAAAAATATTCATGTGACTTTGTTTAAAGTGTGTAACATATCAAATGCATAGGAATATTGAACATGCACGTGCCCATAAATTGCATCCTTTCACCTCACCTTGGCCATTTTCCACATAAGGATTAGACTTAATGTAGAAGATTACCCTAGCCTCTTTTGATGGAGATACATCTATCATTACTGCTACTAATTTCTTCACCAAATAGGTTGAAGCAACCCCCTTAAAATCCACTTTGGTTGTTGATAGTTGTACTTTCATCATGGATAATCTTATTTTCAAATTTGCTTGTTGTCCAACATTGTGAAGGATAATGAAACATATTTTAAGAACCAATAATGAAGGTATAAGAAGTGATTCATACATATTTGGTGAAAGTAGATCCAAATCCAGAAGTCAACCAAGCTCCATTTGATCTAGTTAAAGAATTTTTTCACATTTAGTCGAAGAACCAAATAAGTAGCATGTTTACCCATAATCCATTATCATTGACCAAGTAGTAGTAGACCTAGTTCACCCAATTATTAGTGGACCATCAAAAAGTGTAATTCTCATCATCCAATCAATCAAAATTGGAATACCCACATCTTTTAAGAAAAAAGAAAATAATTTCTTGGGAAAAGTTCATATCACAAATGATTTTCTACGCCCCACTATTTACAAGGTAATGGACAACTTGAAGCTGGTGATAAATCCATTCAACAAATCTTGAGACAATTTTTTAATAAACATGGGAAAAATTGGCATACACAACTCATCCTTGGATTATGGACCTATTGAACCAAAATTCACACTCCCACAATGTTTACACTTGATTCATTGATTTACAACATTGAGGCCACCATCCTACTCTTGTGATGGCTCCCACGTCTCTTGAGAGCGCTTTTGTTTTTTTGTGGGGTCCTAGACCTACTTGGCCTCCTACTTCTCCCTCCCACACGTGGGTTTTTCTATGCCCTTGCCACCTGTGGATGGACTGTTGTGTGGCAGCTCAACCCTTTTTGAGTGTGTGCCTCCTACTGAGGCATCTCTGGCTTGTGCCCCCCTTGCAGGTTTGACCCCTTCTGCCCCTCTTCTCATGCTTGCCTCTTCTGTGCAAGTTCACAATTATGATTTGGTGGCTAGGTTTGGCCTTGCTCACCCTCCACGGGTGAATTTCCCTCTTCCCTATGTCAAACCTTCCCCAATGGTGGTTTGTGGTACAGATGTTGTTGAGAATGAGGGTTTCTACCAACATAGAGGTTTGGTGTGTCATCTTTCCAAACCTTGGCCCTCTCTTTCCGACCTGCACAAATGGGTTTTGGATTCTTGGAGGCCCCTAGTGGCTGGTAATATTGTGTTGTTCCCTTATGCTGAAGGTTTTTCATTGCTTCTTTTGCTTCTTCTAAGGATCGTTGTTCGTTGTTGGGTCAACTTTGGGCTTGGGGTGAGCACCCACTCTCACTCAAACCTTGGACATATTCCTTCAACTCCCTTACCAAATCACTCAATGCACATTCGATGTGGGTTAGACTTTTGAATCTTCCCCTCCAATTTTGGGAGGATATTTCTTATGAGGCCATTGGAAACTCTATTGGTTACTTCTTAAAAGTTGATGATTATGCCTCTTTTATGGGGCATTTGACCTTTGCTTGCATTCTAGTGGATATTGATATCTCAGTGCCTCTTCACGAAGATGTGGTTCTATTTGTTGGGATCAGCCTTGACTCAGCTACTCAATTATGAGGGTCTTCCTTTCAGGTGTTGTCATTGCTTTGCTATTGGTCACCTAGCTTTGAATTACCCTCTCCTACATTGAAAAGGTGCGACTACTTGGTGGAAGAATGCTAATGATGATCTCCTGACTATTCAAGATTTTATCTCTTCAGATGATGTATCCTCCTAGGATTCTAATGATTTTATTGCTCTTGGTGCATATTTTTCATGTCTTAAGGACCCTTTAGGGGTTCCTCCTCCTCTGTGTGTTTTACCTATTCCACCAGCTGCTTATGCTCAACTATATGGTTCTATTGTGGATGATGACTATTGTTTGCCTTGTTGTCCTTTTTCTCCCCTTTCATGTGTTGATGGTCATCCCATGTGGGTATCTCTGGTTCCCCCTTGCAGTGGGAATTTGGATGATAGTATTGCTTGGATTGTCATTCGTAGAAGGTGAAGAGGTCCCTCTTCTACCTCTTCCATTACTCATTCTCAAGACTTTTTGGATAAGTCTATTGTATAGGGTTGGGACCCTTGTTTCTCACTTCTTTCCGATTATTTGCTCCAATCAAAAGAATTGCTAGTCTTTGTTTGGTCTTTTAAGTCTCACTTTTGGTGAGATTTGTCTTGCTTTCCTTGATGGTTGTTCTATATCGAGTATAGGTCCTTCTCCCATTTTACCTAATCAAAACATTGAGGCCATCATTCCCTTGGAGTTGGAGATTCATTCCTTATTTGTATCCATTCGACGAGTCCTCATTGATGATACATATAAAGAGCACATATTTCAAGAACTAGAAACATGGGATGAATGGGAAGTAAATGCCTAAGTCTACAAGCAAACTGATGATATTTAAAGAAAAATTGTAGTAAAGGAATAATCATAGATGCTTTTGGTTGGGAAACTTTGTTTTTCATGTTAATCCTAAATATTCCAATGATAAGAAGAAATTACGTACCAAATTGTATCCTAATTAGATTGGAACTTTCATCATTACCTCTTGCTTTGGATCTAGATACTTATGTCATTGCTATTATTAACTAGACATACAATGAGGCAACTATTCACTACAATAATATTATTTTTCTTATACCTACATCTAATTAAATGAGCCTTATCTTGTTATCTTGCCTACTTTAAGGGCACTCAACTTCATATGTACTTTCATAATCACATCTTACTTTTTGTTGCACACTTCATATATACTTTCATGATCAATTTGATACACTTGATACACTTACACAATCCTTATCAAGCCTTTTGGGCCACCTTTTCTTCAAGACTTGTATATACTACAAGAAATATTATGCTTGGACAATTATCACCAATTTATGATCTAACATGTGCTTGTATATGTTGATAAATTTTTACATACATGATTTTTGTGCCTACATGATTATTATTTGATTGCTTCATGATTGATGTACTTACATGTTAATGTATCAATACCTATTATCTACTAGTCACACTGTCACTCATTTTGAATACTTTCACATGATTTGTGACATATGTATTTACATGCCTAAATATGATTTGATTATTTACTATCGTATCATGCACATTTTCCCTTTCTAATTCCGCGCATACAATGTGTGCAACCAATTTAGGGGGGCATATATTCACTAACAGAAATATTGTTGAGATTTGAGGTAGTGAATTGTCCTACATGTAGACTCACTACTATACTTAGATGGATCTTGATTACATTACACACACACAATCAAGAAAAGTTATATCACTTTTTCCACATTAAGTGGAATCACATGGCCATATTGCATTGTTCCACATTGAGCAAAGTCAAATGTCATATTGAATGTGTCATATCAAAATTTTCTACAATCAAGTGGAGTCACATGGTTGTATCGAATGTGCCATAGTGTATTACCAAAATTGCTCATAAAGTATTTTTGTATCACTTTCCATGTGCATAATTTCTAGCCCTTCTCTCTCTACTCATTTTTCATTAACAATTAAAACAACTTATATTTGTGTCAATTTCACTTGTGTGATAGAACCTATTCATTACATATATTTTCTTTGTTTTGTCCCCAATGGAGCACTCATGTAAAAACACAAGAAGAATCCAAGAATGACCCACTACTTTACATGGACCAAATATCCTTTTGAAATGTTTGAAATTTACTTTTCATGTTGGTTGAGAATGAGTATATACTTTGAAATGCATGCTCATGAAATATTCACATACACCTCAAAGTGGCGGAAAATTGTAATGGTGAAATTTGAATGCCCATGCTAATTACCATTTAACTTTAGGCCCATTTTGATGAAATGTCATGATAAAATTACACATCAAGATAAGTTTGGTTCATGACTCAATGCTCATCACTATTTGTTTATCATTCATTTATACCTTTTCTCATGCATTTGATCTTATCCCTTCTCTATTTATGTACATTCCCATATATTTTCCATTTACACATCATTTATTAGCCTACCTTAACACTCATTTCCACAAATTCGTTCATTGCCTTGAAACTAACACTTTTAGTCCTAAGTCAATCCTTGGGCACAAATTTTTATTTTTAATTTTAATTCAAATTTCTAGACTCTTGCCCTTTCCTACTAGCCATTATGAGTTGACTTATCATACATATTTGTAAAGTGTTCCTATGTCTTGGTGTTAAAGGCATTTAATGTGCAATAAAGTCATATAGGACTTCAAGGAGAAATCATTAGTCCACACCTCAATTTCTAAAAGAGATAAGAGATATAATTTACATTAAAATCATATAGGCAATTTGCATACTTGAGAATGTTGTCTTCAAACAGTTTTGCAAAACCATAAAGTTGGTCAATTTAGGGAGTTGACCAAGGAAAACTTGATCCTAGCAATACAACAATCTCCCCAAAATTATTTATAAACATTGCCTTGATGGATATATGAAAGGAAAATACGAAGATATTTGTGTTATAAATTTATGTCAAATCATTCATATAAGTCAGTCCCTTTGTGAACATGACATTATTCTCATGACACATGACTTCAATCTTGAGGGACTTAGATTCAACCCTTTAATGTTTCTAAGGTTGCATAGTGCCCAAAATATTTATCAAATAGCGAACATTAATTTTCTATACTTTCATGATTGAATTATGTACAACATTAATATTAATTCATCATTATTTCTAAAATTGTGTATCTCTATTATTATATTTAATTTCAAAAAATAGCATTACAGTTTATCAACCCAACTCATACTTAATCTAAATTAAATATAATTAATCATTTACATTAAAATAATTAACTTATGAATTGTGTAGAAATAACTTTAGTCCCTTACAAATTTGTAAATATAAACATGAAAATTTTATATTACTAAAACTAATTGTATAAAAATATATACATGCTAAAAATATTCTAAATACCTAATTTTATCTTTTTATAAGATACATTGAATACAATATTGATGCCTTAAAAAAAGGCATTAATATAAGGGCTAAAAACTTCATCCCTTTTTTATCCTTTAACAAGCTTTGTTCAAAGAAAATTTCACTGACATTAAAAGGAGATTAAATGCTTTTCAAAAATTAAAATAACTTTATTCTTCTTTAAAAAACTAAATACCTAAAGTTTGAAGATCTTTTGAAAAAATGGTGCCTTCTACCATCAAGCTATCATTCTAATGATTAAAAACAAAGCAATAGACCTTCCCGAAACATGAGTTAAGCCCAAACAACTTCAACTACTTTATAAAGCTTAGTAGATCTAGATAATGTTATGAAAGCATAATGACCCTTATCAATTGGTGAACATTTTTATTAGTCATTTGTTTCCGAAACCTATAACACACAACAAACTTGAACAACAAAAATACAATGAAAAAATATAACAAGTTTGAGAAACAAAATACAATGACAAAACAATCTTTTTCATAAAAGCAATGCCTTCATAAAAACCAACGCATTTCAACCACCACACAAACATCGAATAACCACACTACCACTCAAAACCACCATTAACCTCCTTTCTCTGCCTAAAGAACACTTATAGTACTAATTTCACCTTCACCTTGTCATGTAAAACGATGAACGCTGAAAACATACTATGAATGCTTGTTAGAAAGTGGAACATGTTGCTTCTACTTCTTTGGCCAATAAGGATCAGC
>VDFB02262259.1:0-109280 GCA_007258455.2 Sequoia sempervirens | reverse complement strand
TTCTAGTTAATAAATTCAAGTATTGCTACTTTTGTTAAGCACATTTAATTTAGAAAGATTTTATGTATTGATAGGAATATCAATGAACAATGAGTACTTTGTTAGAATTGAAATATACCATATTTATTCCATTCCATTGAAACAAAGAATCTTGATCCTAACATAAATTTTTTTGAATTTGGTAAGGGTCATATAATTAGACTATCATATCATATGAGACTCTCCTACTCAAATCCATGGAAGAATTCTACGGTATCATGATTAATAGAATTATTATTCCCATTGGAAGCAACGATCTATTGGCAAAATAAAAATTAATTCAGTCTAATTAAATTTGGACTAGTTAATCAATTCAACAAGATTTGAGGTAAGCTACAATAGTTATTCTTTGAATCCATTTGAAACATCACGTCTCCACAAGATCTCATGTGATTGAAAAGGATGTTGCAGGTTTCAAGAATTACAAGCTTTAAACTGACTCTCATAGTGCAAGGCCATCCATCTTATTTCTCCAAATGATTTCAGAAGCATCTTCCTGTTTTTTCTTTGAAGATGGAATAATGGCAACAATCTTAACCTCGATCTTCATCTGGGGTTAAGATCTCACCCCACACTACGAGGTAAGTTCTTGAAAGAGTGTCAAATAGAAGGATTGAATGCAATGGTTGACGAGTATCTAATTTTTATTAGATCGCAGGAATCAGATAACCCCTATAAATTGCAGTGTACTTGGTAAACTTTTTTTCGCGTGACAGCTAATGCTGGTGATGAATATCTAATTTCATACAAAATAACTCTGATGCGCATGTTTCGTGTGACCAACTTTACCTTACCGTACTACACACAGACACGTCAAGAACTTCCTATTTACCGAATTCACCAGAATTCAGCGTAGAAGCTCTTCCAAATAGTTTAAATTCTTGCGGTTTTCCTTTAATGCAAATTACGCATGCTTAGGTTACATTCTTGTTGATTTCTGCAGCTTTATTTCTGGGGCGAGATTATACTTGCAAACCCTCACTACTCTCATTTGCTAGGCAACATACTTTTCTTACATCTTTGTACTGCCTTACAAATTGATGTCCTTCATATAGATCTTGCAAGTCCACAGTTTATCGTTATCCATGAACAAGCAACATGTCTTGTATATTATGATGAAATATTGATTGTTTATAAAATTTTCACAAAGGTTTTATAATCTCCATTTTTATTAACTAACCATGAATAATACGAAGAATACAATACATCCCTAAAATTACACCTATATAATATGGAGGAATTCACAACAATTAAAATAATACACTTATAAAAAAAACAAAAAAAAAAACATTAAATAGATTACAAATACATTTGCAAGGAGAGCTAAAACTCAAGATTATAGTTCTTACATATATAGCCTAGGTATATTATAGAATAAAAGAAACCCCTTTAATTATTCATTAATTTTTTCTTACAACCAATCCATAATAACTTATTTCTTTTAAATTTGAATATATATAATCTAACTCATCTTAAAAAAAAGGCATGGATACATATATAATTTGTAGTTTATAGCCAACTTAAGTTGTGTTATTGTTAATACACAAATTTGTAGGAAAGGAAGAGTATGTGCAATTGGTGGATTAAAAAAAAAAATCAACTGAGATTAAACTAATTGCATGCCTATAAAGGCTTCAAACCCTAATCATACATTTTCAAGTCCCTCATGTCATATTGCTTCATTAACTATAGGACCAATATACAAATCCATGCTACCTATGAGGCTTCTTGTACTTGCACACATATTAGCTTATCTCTATGTATTAGCACACAACTACATGTCACTAGGTATGAATTTATAATAATTTCCTAGAATGAGATAATTATGCCCTTGAGACCAAATTATTCATAAAAAGACATTGATGAATATCTTTTATAACTTTCCAATGTCACTCAAACCAAGTTGCATCATGTAGGAGAACTATGCCATGCCTCTACATGAATTATATCAATAGATTGACTTTAGTTGAAATGATAGAGTTGTGAGGTATAAGAGTAGGTTGTAGTTTGTGACTTATAAAGTTGTAAAGTAGGTTTACAATTATAAATAATAGGTGTAAATTTAGTAAGGTCATAGGCTTAGAATACATTAAATAAATTTTCGAGGGGACAATTTTGGATGATAACACAATGTGGGGCTGTAGGATCCAAAGGTATAGATGCATTTTGTAATGAACATGCAAAGATGTAAATGAAGTCTATTACTTTCATTTTTTTATTTTTCAAAATTGTGAGTAGAGAAGTAGTTGTATAATGCATGCAAATAAGTATGCTTTGGTGGTGTGTAGGAATGGAAGGAAAGGTTGCACATTGGAAGGTTGTGGAATAACATTTTTAGGTAAAGAGTTATGTACATGAGAATGATATCTGCACTTAAATCCAACCCAAGGAGCAAAACTAGCAACTCTAGTCAATAGTTAGGAATCATGTTGAATTGAAATCATCATAGTATCAATCAATGAATAAGGAGGTTTCTTTTAATTTAAGTTTCACCATACAAAAAAAAGGAAATCTTAATTTTGCATCATAGAACCCTAAATATCATTTTTTCATATAGGTTTGGATGATTCACAAAGCTCTTGAAAGATTGATTTATTTATCACAAGATTTAAACTAAGAGATGATAGCTTTGATCTATTTTGAGAGATTTCACTATGCTTGTTATGTTATTGAAAATAAACATCTAGAATTGTTTAACATAAGTTACATTATGGGCCCATAACCCATAGATCCTAGGATCATTTTTGGCTTAAGATTGATAAAATATTAAGCTATTAGAATATATTAAGCTATTAAAATAATACAATATTTTACAAGATAAGGAACTAAAATGTTTCTCTTACCTTAGACATGGGGACACGTCTAATTTTTATAAGGGGATAAACCAACTCTAAATTCTCATTGCTCTTTCATGATGGGAAAATGTTACGTATATTTATTCCATGTATGTGGTCTATATTGATCAAATATATTAAAAATTTTATTTGATGATTCCCATTTGAAGAGTTTGTAGTTGCAACAATATTAAAAGACGTCGTGAAGGCCTTGAATTGTCTTCACAAGTTGGAATTCATTTATAGAGATCTCAAACCTAATCATATTTTAGAAAATAACGGTGTCATATTCAAATTGACAAATATTGGACTACATTTGTGAATAAAAATGGGAAGCCAGTAAAATATTTCTATACATGGTATCTTGGGATCACTACTATGGAACTTTCCTATATATGGTGAACTTACTTACATGAAGACAGAAAGAAATTTTTGAATGTGTCTCAACATGGGCCTTGATGTGTCAACAAGGTTAAGAAATAATAATGGTTGGGTTAGCTATAGATATTGGGTGCATTCTAGTTAATATAGTTTTATTCTAGGTGGGTGCACCCTAGTTAAAATAAATGAACGATTAATTTTAATGTTTTTCTATGAAGTGCTCTATGCATGTTAATAACTTATTATTGTTATATTCATGTTAAGATCCCTAGAAATATTACCATGTTTTATGCTATTGTACTTTCTTATTGGACTTGATCAACCCAATAAATTTGTGCATGTCTTAAAAAGTATTGTATAGGAAAAGAGGATACTCGTGTAGTCTAGAATGCATGATCATCATCTTAGAATATAATTTGATTTATATATTATATTTAGTTCAATGATGAGTGACTACATAGTAGGGGATATGCATGTCATTCACTAGGTAAATGTTATGTCAATACATGATAATAATTTTGTAAATTTAATGTTGAAGATCTTCATGTAAGTGATTAAAACATCTATATTAAAGAACATGCATTACATGAGAGAAAAAATGATAAAGTTGAAATAGATTAAACATATAGAATAAGCATTAGTTTCTTCAATTGAAATTCTTGATATGTATTTATGTATAGTCCTTGTCATAATTTTGATTCAAAAATATGGTTCTCTTGAAATTCCCAATTAAATTAAAATAAAACTAAAAAGAGATATATGAATTAAAAGAAGGAAAAGGTGTAGATGAAGATATATATATAAAAAAAGAATAAATGTATTCAATATCAATTTTTTTAATTATTGATTATGTGTTCTCTGAGTTGTGGCGCAGATGCATCTCATGCTACTAAGGACAACAATTAATTTACAAGGGGAGAAATGTTATGTGACATTTTCACCAAGAGAAAGGAAAAATATGAAATAACCCTTTAGAATTAAAAAGGATATTATGATCCTTTGGTTAAAAGAGAGATTAATATAGAAAATGTATAAACTCTTTAAAAATGGGAAGAATAATTACTTATTTAAATAATTATTAAAAGGCAACCTTTGTGAAAGGGTGTGATGGTTTGTAAACCACCCCTTAAAGCTTATATAAAGCATTTATGTGAGACATGGAAAGGGGGATGGAGAACATTCAAGGAGAGAAGAGAAAAAGGAAAAAAGAAATTTAGAGGGCACAAAGGAGTGAAAGTTAGGGTCATTGACTGGCATTGAGGCATTTGGAGAAGGGGCACACAATGTGTGTCCAACTTGGGGTACATCGTACACGTGGGAGTGTCTTGGCCACAACTGTGTTATTTATACCGTGAGGCCCATGAGGCAGCTTGGTTTTTGTGTAAAAATCAATTTCCTTCGGGGTTTCTTGTCGTGAAGAGCCTAGACCCATAACTATTCCTTGAGTGTCAAATAGCAACCTCTCCATGATTTATAGATATGTGTTAATATTTATTTGCGGTCATTGATTTAAATGTTTAATTGATATATTTATTTGTGCAACATAGTTAATTCTTATTGTTTTAATAAATAATATATCTTGTTTATTGAGTTAATTGAAGACATATTTAGATTTATCTATTTGAGAAATAGTTAGATCACATCAAGTGACTATTAATACTTATTTGAGTGGAATTTTTTTAGATGATATTTATTTTAGGATATATTATAAAATACACATAGTATGGAGATGGTGGAGCCTCTTGGAGTTGGTCATGTGGTTGCATGTTGCATGGCGTTGACCTATAGCTCTTGTTTGATAGTATGTGGTTGAGTTTTTTCATCTTGTGGTCATGCACAAGTAAGTGCTTATATTGGGTGTATGACTTTGGCTCCTTGATCACATGGAAGAGAATTACTTATCTTGAATATGATTGATGTTCTTGCATTGGGTGTATGGTTTTAACTCAGGTTGTATTGGAAAATATTAGATATTTAGCCCTCAAATGCATGTAAATTATGGATTTGGTTATTGGTTGACTTGGGAGCTTTTGGAATAACCTAGTTATTTCATATGCATGTACATGGTGATGGTTGTGGGATTGGTCATCTATTGGCCTAGAGTTATTTGGAAACCTCTTGGTCTTGATGGATAGTTATACTTGCATGTTTTAGATTCATGTTTATTGGATTTGTGGGTTTTACAAAAAAAAATTCCAAATCCATAGTTTATTTATTTGTGTTAAGTTCATTATTCTCGTTTAAATTTTTGGTATTGTTTAGACATGGATATTCCAAATGATAAGTGGATTTGGATTTGTATGCATGTATCTGACATGACTAGTTTTGTAGGTTTTATATGTTTAATAAAAATATGTGGTTTCATAGATTTGTGTAGATAATTTTTATATTGTGATTCCCATAGGATTTTTTGGATGCAAGATCATTATAGATTTGCATGCATGCTTTGTGCATGGTTTGATTCAAGGTTTTTCACAACTTTCTTGGTGCATAAGTGATCTGGTACATAATTAGTCACTCATCATTTCTATAATGGTTCTTGTTGGGTTCTTGAACTATAGCTGTCTTTAGTGGTGGATAATTGGCCTTTTGGAGATGAGTTTTGGATTTGATGTGTCATGAAGAATATACATTATAGTTCTTCTCTATTTTCTTGTTACTGATATGGAGTTAAGTTTTCTTACTTTTGGATCTACATTGCTTAGTGGATCTATGTTATCCTACTTTGAGATCTATTATTTTTGTAGTTTTGTGTGTTATCTATACTCACAAGTTGCATAGATAACTTAGATGTGAGTTGTCTATACCCATAAATGTTTGTAGTACTGATGGTGTCTAATTGCAATGGGGTTTGATTGTAAATTGATTGGATTTTATATTCTTGTGTTGATGGTCCATTGACCATCATGATGCATAGATGTTGCATAATAGTTAGACAATGAGATGGATGGATAGAGTACTTATGGTTCATGTCATAATACTTTGGGATGTTAAAAAAATTCTTGTATGATTACTTTGGATCATTTGTAGTTGTTTCTTCTTGGAACATATAGCAATTATTTTCTTTTGGAGATTGTGGTTTTACTTTTCCCTTTTAGATATCTTGATGTTGTATTTGACTTATTTGATTGTATGGGGGCCATGAATGATCTTTATTTAGGAGATTCTTGTAATGATGTCATGGGTAGCTCTAGATCACTTGAAGTGGTATTTTTGGAAGTGACATGATATTGTGCCATAAAGGACTCTAGATCTATCATTTTTGTAGTATCAAAATGATATGGATGACCTCTGGAGCATATCTATCTATTGGAGACAGATGATATTCTATGAGGAATGTGTAAATCACAATGTCACGAGGTGTTCTTTTTTGTGGTTAACAATTTGGTAATAATTTGAGGTAGTCTTTTATTGTTTTAAGTACAAAAGTCATTTTACTATGGGAACTTTTGGAGATTATAGTGATGTATTTAGAGTTCAATTAGCATGAGATGGTCTATTGGGGGGGATTGTGTGTTGGAACATGAATCTTTGATGAGGTTTCAACAAAAATATTGAGGAGCCTTCACTTGGAGCTAGATGTGATTTTAGCATGGACCTAACGAGGAGATTAGCCATGGAGAGAGTTTATGTGACTTGGTGTATCTCAAGAGGAGCAATCTCATTTCCCACTCTTGGTCCTCTTGGCAAAAAATTATTTGAGTGGTATTTTCCACCTAGTTACTTAGATGTATTTTATTTTTCATGTTTTGTTTTCTCATAGAATGAGACTTAAGCTGTGAATGTCAATTATTATTTGAGTGCTTTGCATGGTGTATTTTCCTCATGGAATGAACCTTAAGCTATGAATGTTATTTAGTATTTGAGTTCTTTTGCATGGTGTCTTTTTATTTTAACTTCTTTTTTTGTGGCTTAAAATATGGTAATAATTTGAGATAGTATTTTATTATTAAGTGTAACTGTCATTTTACTGTGGAAACTTTTGGAGATTATAGTGGGGTAAAAATACAAATTTACATGACACTTTTGGCCAACTTATCAGCACAAGTGAATTTGAATATTTCTAACTAAAAAACAATTTTGGTCAAACATATGATCTAGTAAGATTCATTCTAGCTAAGTTATATATGTCCACAAATTTTCCAACTAAAATTGTTGGCTAAATGTATATGTAGCACCACTTTGAGGCCAAGTTACTAGAAAAATAAAATTATCTGAAAAAACTTGATGTTTCAATAACTCCTACTCATACAAATATATATTTTTTAAAATATAAAATATTCTTTTGTAGATCCATAAGTGTAGTTTTCAAATATATATATATTAATAGTTTAATTATTATTTATATTTATTTTTTAATTTTACTAAAAGTAGATTATCAACACAAAAATATTAGGTTGATTACCATGTCAAGAAAAAATAGTAAAAACTTATTAAAAAAAATATAAAAAAATATGATACACTATATAGAAGAATCTATATCAAGATGGTATAATTTTTATCAATTTTAGATAAATTGTTAATATGAAAGTTGATGTTGAATGGAAAAAGACTTTTTAATTCATGCACAATTTAATATTTATTTAAAAATATATTATTAAAATTAGAAAAAAATATATCCATGCATTAAAGTTTTAACTTATAAATTCACACAAAAAATATGAAGGAAAAAAATTACTATATTTAAAAGATCGATGTCTCATGTAACTTCATTTTTCAACATTTTATCAACAATTAAATTACAGTGTCAATTTATAAAAAACTATATTCAAATAGTTTTTAAATTTTTTCAAAAAATACAAACATAAAATATAGTAAAAATACACATTTTATTAGTTTACATCATTTCAAAATTCAAAATATATATGCCACATTTTAGTGATTCAAGTTTAAAATTTGGATCAATGTTGGTTATTATTTTTATAAAAGTGTGACACAACTTTGTACTTTTACCCAATGATTTAGTTAGAGTTCAATTAGCGTGACATGGTCTATTGGATTCTCATGGATACTTTCAATATACCTGGATGAGGCTACAAATCTCCTATTTTGGGGGATTATGTGTTGGAACATGAATCTTTGATGAAGTTTCAAAATAAGTATTGAGGAGCCTTCACTTGGAGCTAGATGTTCTTTTAGCATGGATGCAATGATGAGATTAGCCATGGAGAGAGTTTGTGTGACTTGGTGCATCTTAGGAGGAGCAATCTAATTCCACATTCTTGTTCCTCTTGGCAAAGAATTATCTATGGTATTTCCCACCTAGTTACTTAGATGTATTGTTCTTTTCATGCTTTGTTTTCTCATGGAATGAGCCTTAAGCTATGGATTTTAGTTATTATTTGAGGATTTCTTTGCATGGTGTCTTTTTCTTTTGATTTTTCATGTGCATAAGTTTGTTTAGGAGCACATTTTTTAAGCATTATAGGGGATGGCTTTAGGAATATTCCTTGATGATGGGAATGGTTGTTAGTTTGATATTCATTCACACGAGAATATTACATCCTTATAGATTTATTTATTTATTGATATTATGTTTAACCTTGGGGTTGAATTATTTGATGTTATTAAGGATTTTTATGGGGGTGTTTCCGAAGTAAGGATCTAAATTGTCACATCTTTAGCACTTATTGGTGTTGGCTGAATAACATGGTATGTGATATGGTTTGCAATTTTTCTCTCTATGGTTCTACTTATCTTCTTGGAGGTTCATATTCGTGTGACATTGGAGTTAAGGTTTGTGTGGAGCTAATGTGATCACTATGTTTGTGGTCATTTATTACTGTTATACTTCATTAATTTTTAGCAATAGTATATGGGCTCTTTAATCTCCATGGTTTGTGATGGGAAGAATTTGGGAGAGTTAAGGGTATTAGAGGTAAGAGCGAAAAAGTATGTTGGAGGAATTGTGTTTTATTTTATAGCATTTGGTTTTAGTTTGTAGATCATTATGTGTGTTCTTTGATATAGGTTTTGAAGACATGATCCAGCCCCTTCATGTGAGTGTTGATTGGTGGAATTTTGTGTTTCTTTGGTTGGCACTAGACTAGACATTTCTTGTGTAGTGGAAATATTAGGAGGCATATGTATCCTTGGTGGATGACTTTCAATAGATTGTGGTATTAAGAGTCTTCAAGTTTTTGCATATTGGTGTGTTTGTTACCTTGGAAGGTGGTAACTTTGAGCAAGAAAATGGATTATATAGGGACAAGAGATACATTATAAGATAGACATGTTATGATTAGAAGGTTTATCAATGGTTGGGGTTAGTTGGATGTGAGTGACTAGTTGTGGTCACTGTTCCAGTTAGACTAGAGTAAGTGGTGCTTATTCAATCATATTTTGGAGAAGATTATACTTTTGGGTTTGTGCTTTGGTAATGGGTTAGGGCAAGAAATGGTGGTGTGTTTATGTGACATTAGAGTTACACCTTGGGTTGGAGTTCTTATCTTTTATATTTGGGTATGATGGAGGATGAGATAATTGTGTTTGGGATGATGGTCACTTGGAAAATATTGTAGATGCTTTTGTGAAGCCTATGCGCATAAATGGGTCAATTGGTTAAATATAGTTAAACCCTTGGTGTTTAGTTCAGGGTTTTTTTGGAGCTTCCTTTTGTTGGTTATGTTTTTCCAAATCTATAAGGGTTTGAAAAAGTGTGAAGATTAGCTGATCTAGGAGGTCATTGATTTTTTGGAGCACTTTAGGCCCAAATCGGCATCACCATTACGTTTAGGAGGTCGATCTGACAAATTGACTATAAATTAGTCCATTTTTGGTAAAGTTATTTTTGAGGAAAAAAATTTCCTGGGCAGGTCGTACGACCCTCCCAAGCATGCAAATTGTCATATTTTATTTCGTAGAAAAAAATTATTAAAAATATTATGCAGGTTTCATTTATATTGGGCTAAAAATTATTTCGAACAATAAATTTTATTAAGGTGAATATTCCATCGACATCTTTTCTAGCATATTCTTTGAGATTCTTGATCTACATCATCCTTCTAGCATTTGCGGTATGCTATATGCATCGTTGACACATCACTAGCATCATCTAGTACGAATGGTCAAATCATAATTTATATCACAGTTTATATATTAAAAGTTTTTTATTTTTATATCGGTTGACTATATTTTTAACAACCACTAACCATATATTTATTGTTGCCAACGGTGGTCATGGGGTCTTTTGGCCCGCAATTCTATTACTACAGGGGGGCCTAAACCCTCAGTCAACACAGCCTCCACCTGCCGCCCACGCTCCGCCTACCCACCACTAGTAGCGACAACGATCTATTTTTTGACAACCTATGGTCATATGAATGCCTAGGTGCCAAAATTTTCAGCCCTAGGAGCCAAAATTGACCCCCAAGTGCCTAAAACAAGCCTTTTTTCATTTTACAATAACTTTCACCCTAGGAGGCCATTTTTTTCAAATGAGATATTGTTGGAAAGTCGATTCTCTCAAATTTTCAATGGTGCAAATTATTTTACAAAATTTTGTTGTTTGATCATAGTTATTGTTGATTGAAGTTAGATATTGTATTTTGGCTCCCAAGCTCATAACTTTTTGCCACGATCTCTAATTTTCATGATTTTTGCGACGTTGGAAAGGTAATTGAGGAGCTCTATCCAACCCTCCGTGCACTTTTTCCTATTTTTGTCTTAGGTATAATGTGATTTCAGTTTTTACCCGATGGGTATACTAGAAGATACTTGGATATTTTGGCAGTTGGGAGAGTGTTGTTTTGATTATTGTACTTCATTTCAACTCTATTATATGTATTGATCTCAAATATTATTAGTTGAGAAGTATTTCATTATTGTAATCATGGGTTATGCAACTCGTCCTTCTATAATAATTTTGACTAAGGACAATTATGAGTCATGGAAAAAAGGCATAATAACACATTGTAGGTGGATTAATATTTTGCCTCATCTTTATGGACTCATTCCTAAACTAGAAAAAATATATAAAAAATATGTTTGAGGTAATAAGAATGATCATATTAAAGGATTGATTGGTTCTACCTTTAGTTTAAGCATCCTCATAGAGACCTAGCATAAGATTTCAGGAATCTCGTGCCCACGCACAAATTTGGACCAAAATTTGGGATATTTTTGGAGATCCACATATGATGATGTTGAAAACATACCCTATGATGATAAGACCTTAGAGGAGTTTGAATATGATTCAGAAATTGAGCATCTTGATGATCTAGAGACTTCTCCTGCAACTCCTACTTCTCAAGTTGGTGATTCATTGAGTACTTCTAGTGATTCATTCCAATAGGTATCTATTTGTCTTCCTGATTGGGATTCCTATTTATCAGATATTGTATCTTTGTTTGTGGAGTCTCACATTTCAGATTTGGAAAACTAATTTGAGGGTTTATCTCTCTTATTTGATGATAGTCATTGATCAACTATTGTCAGTTCATCTTTGTCTTTGGATTTACTTCAATATTAGTTTCCATTTGTTCCTGGTTTGTCACAGTTTGTTGTGATTGGGTATGTACCTGATTGGATTATGGCATCATCATCATCATCTAAGAACTTCGCAACACATGAGCAACTTTCAGAGACACAATCTTCAAATATATGGATTCCACTTCCTACCAATTCCTATCTAGAATGGGAAACATTCCTGCATTTGTATTTAGTGTATCTTCTTCCCAAGGGGAGAAACATTGTTTGTAGGAATTGGATTATGTTGTGTCTTCAAACAGTTATTTGTTTTGCAAGTGATTATATATTATGGGGGATATCATGTCTCTCTTTTTCCCTCTTATGGGGGGTCATTGATTGTATATACATAATGGATGTAGTCCTTGGGGGTATCATTGAGTCCTCCATCATTTATCTTTCTTTGTTTTTTCTCTCTTTTGGAGAAGATTTTTATCCCACGGGGTTTCTCCTTTTCTCCGTTTGTGAGAGATTGCATTGTAAATGGGTACCTAACATGGCCTCATAGTCGGGGCTCATCTTTGAGTCTTTTTGCATAGTTTGTATAATAATCTTCTCCCTAAGTTGCACTTAAGGGGGGGTGTTGGTGTGAATAAATGTCTTGTACCTAGTTAATTTCCTTACTAGGAACTTAGGGGACATATTCATATGTTAAGTTTACTTAGGATTATAAGATTCCTTCTAGAAGTCTTAATTTTTATTTCTAGATCTTATCTTATCCTAGGTTGTTATGACTTAGTTGTCTCATGTGATATGATTAAGACACTTGTCATGATCTTGTCTAATCCTATCTCTCACCTTGCCTTTATAAGTAAGGAATCTTACGTACATTTGTATATTCAACCATATTCAATCTTGCATTGTTGAAGCAAGTATTCTTTCCATTTTCTCTTTTGTGGAAGATATTTTGGTCTAGCAACTATTCTTGGGGTTGTTGAGGAGTGACCATTAACTCCTACACCTTTTTCTCTTGCAAGTTATATATATGATAAGTAGGAGAATGTTGGGATTAAGTGTGCCCTACACCTTCCAAGTTTTAATGTTTAAAATATTTATTTGTATATTTATTAATTATTTTAGCCTCATTTAGGAAATGGGGTATCCCTCTTTTTGTTAAAATTTTATGTCATGTGGTGGCTATCTTGTCATGTGTGTAAGAAGTAAGAGGATCTAATTTCATTGTAACACTATAAGATGTGAGAGTTATTGATGATAAATTCTATAACACATGTAAGAGCATGATTATAGGTAGTTATAGAGTGGATTGGGAATCTTGACCCACTTATGATGCATGTTATGATACATCATAGTGAATCTTCCTAAATAAGGTAAATGATAAAAATAATAAGTTCAAATAGGATGTGGGTTGTGAGAATTCTTAAGGTGGTATTTTGAGACCTTGTTTGCGACCATAGTAATGTATTTTGATTGTTTTGTGGGAATTTTTAATATATATTAAGGGCTTGGGATGGAGGCATTGGGGATTTTTTATTGCAAGATTATCCTATCAAATTTCCTCTAGAGAAGTAGGATGTTGATCTCTATGTTATGTCTCTAGTCCTACAAGTGTATTGTAACTATTTTTTTGTTGAATATTATGTTCATTTAGTACTTTGGAGGGTGGGGTTTTTTATCTGCAAGATTTTCTCCACTTATATCAATGTCTCTTCTCTTTCACCTATGCTTTTTCCTTTATTTTTTCATTCTTGTTTCTCAAGTGTTAATCTACATGCTACTATGTTGCAAAATTTTCCATAGATTTGAGATCTACATTTCTTTCCTCTAAGGGTAAATGTAGGAAATAAATTTGTGTCATGTTTCTACTTTATGGGCATAGAACTTATTTTCATGTGTATCAATCTTTTTCTTAGTAAATCTTACAATACTAGAGGTGCATATTGGGTATTTTCCTAACAAGTTATTCTTGGTAAATCAATCATGTTATATATTCTACTATTGAAATACAATGAGTGGATTATTGACCTAAAATTATAAAAATGGTAAACACAAGGTATACTATATTAATCAAACATTGCTTGATTAAGAAACTAGATATACTCCAATGAAGAAATTATACCCAACTATTGTATTCTCATCACAAAAATTAAGAAATTATATGCTACATATAATACCCCTATGATAGTAAAAGAGCCAGATCAATGGAATTAATAGAATAATCAAAATTATATTAATGGACAAGTGGTGGTGAATCAATTAGCGGCTTACTAGTACATCACTCCTAGATGAGCACATGTTAACCAAATTGATATCCTCTCCTTGGATTATATTTTTTATGGATCTTGATATATGAATAGTTTGAGAGTTGGATTGATATTGATTCCACTGACAATTGACTTAATACCCTTGTTATATCAACTTGATTTTTAATGCACTAATATTATTTCCAAATATGGAGCTTTAATTATGGGCCTCTAGGTGTCATTGTCATTGAAGGTTAGACCTGTAGATATTCATTGGATTCATAACTTGTTGCTAGGAAAATGGTGGGAGACTATATATCTAAAGATTCTAAAAATGTTCGATAACATGAGTTGGATATGCAATTGCTCAATTTTTTTGACTCATATAATTGATGTCATTCCTAAGAAAGATAATATAGAGACCCCAATGTTATGGCTAGTGCCACATCTTTAATAAGTGTGAGTGATGATGTTGTATGCTTCACATTTCTTATTCATATAGATTACAACCCAACATACGAGGTAGTTCAACCTTAGTATGTGCCACATTGACTAGAGAGGAATAGTTTAAGGACATTTATAATTATCTCAACTCAAGGAATATTCCACCTAATTGCTCTAAAAATTATCATGTGTGAATTTAAAAATTTGTTGCTACATATTTGATCATCACTAGAATTTTTTATTGACAACTTGGATGCAATGCCTTGTTTCTTAGATGTTTGGATAATAATGAAAAATCCATTTCCCTACAAGAAGCTCGTGGGAGCATATATGGAGGCCACATGAATCCTAAACTATTTATGCATTGGCCATTATTCAAAAAAAATAAAAAATATTCATGTGACTTTGTTTAAAGTGTGTAACATATCAAATGCATAGGAATATTAAACATGCACTTGCCCATAAATTGCATTCTTTCACCTCACCTTGGCCATTTTCCACATAAGGATTAGACTTAATGTAGAAGATTACCCTAGCCTCTTTTGATGGAGATACATCTATCATTACTGCTACTAATTTCTTCACCAAATAGGTTGAAGCAACCCCCTTAAAATCCACTTTGGTTGTTGATAGTTGTACTTTCATCATGGATAATCTTATTTTCAAATTTGCTTGTTGTCCAACATTGTGAAGGATAATGAAACATATTTTAAGAACCAATAATGAAGGTATAAGAAGTGATTCATACATATTTGGTGAAAGTAGATCCAAATCTAGAAGTTGACCAAGCTCCATTTGATCTAGTTAAAGAATTTTTTTCACATTTAGTCGAAGAACCAAATAAGTAGCATGTTTACCCATAATCCATTATCATTGACCAAGTAGTAGTAGACCTCGTTCACCCAATTATTAGTGGACCATCAAAAAGTGTAATTCTCATCATCCAATCAATCAAAATTGGAATGCCCACATCTTTTAAGAAAAAAGAAAATAATTTCTTGGGAAAAGTTCATATCACAAATGATTTTCTACGCCCCACTATTTACAAGGTAATGGACAACTTGAAGTTGGTGATAAATCCATTCAACAAATCTTGAGACAATTTTTTAATAAACATGGGAAAAATTGGCATACACAACTCATCCTTGGATTATGGACCTATTGAACCAAAATTCACACTCCCACAATGTTTACACTTGATTCATTGATTTACAACATTGAGGCCACCATCCTAGTCTTGTGATGGCTCCCACGTCTCTTGAGAGGGCTTTTGTTTTTTTGTGGGGTCCTAGACCTGCTTGGCATCCTACTTCTCCCCTCCCACATGTGGGTTTTTCTATGCCCTTGCCACCTGTGGATGGATTGTTGTGTGGCGGCTCAACCCTTTTTGAGTGTGTGCCTCCTACTCAGGCATCTCTGGCTTGTGCCCCCTTTGTAGGTTTGACCCCTTTTGCCCCTCTTCTCATGCTTGCCTCTTCTGTGCAAGTTCACAATTATGATTTGGTGGCTAGGTTTGGCCTTGCTCACCCTCCACGGGTGAATTTCCCTCTTCCCTGTGTCAAACCTTCCCCAATGGTGGTTTGTGGTACAGATGTTGTTGAGAATGAGGGTTTCTACCAACATAGAGGTTTGGTGTGTCATCTTTCCAAACTTTGGCCCTCTCTTTCCGACTTGCACAAATGGGCTTTGGATTCTTGGAGGCCCCTAGTGGCTAGTAATATTGAGTTGTTCCCTTATGCTAAAGGTTTTTCATTGCTTCTTTTGCTTCTTCTAAGGATCGTTGTTCGTTGTTGGGTCAACTTTGGGCTTGGGGTGAGCACCCACTCTCTCTCAAACCTTGGACATCTTCCTTCAACTCCCTTACCAAATCACTCAATGCACATCTGATGTGGGTTAGAATTTTGAATCTTCCCCTCCAATTTTGGGAGGATATTTCTTATGAGGCCATTGGAAACTCTATAGGTTACTTCTTAAAAGTTGATGATTATGCCTCTTTTATGGGGCATTTGACCTTTGCTTGCATTCTAGTGGATATTGATATCTCAATGCCTCTTCACGAGGATGTGGTTCTATTTGTTGGGATCGGCCTTGGTCTTAGCTACTCAATTATGAGGGTTTTCCTTTCAGGTGTTGTCATTGCTTCGCTATTGGTCACCTAGCTTTGAATTACCCTCTCCTACATTGAAAAGGTGCGACTACTTGGTGGAAGAATGCTAATGATGATCTCCTGACTATTCAAGATTTTATCTCTTCAGATGATGTCTCCTCCTAGGATTCTAATGATTTTATTGCTCTTGGTGCATATTTGTCATGTCTTAAGGACCTTTCAGGGGTTCCTCCTCCTCTGTGTGTTTTACCTATTCCACCAGCTACTTATGCTCAGCTCTATGGTTCTATTGTGGATGATGACTATTGTTTGCCTTGTTGTCCTTTTTCTCCCCTTTCATGTGTTGATGGTCATCCCATGTGGGTGTCTCTGGTTCCCCCTTGCAGTGGGAATTTGGATGATAGTATTACTTGGATTGTCATTCGTAGAAGGTGAAGAGGTCCCTCTTCTACCTCTTCCATTACTCATTCTCAAGACTTTTTGGATAAGTCTATTGTATAGGGCTGGGACCCTTGTTTCTCACTTCTTTCCGATTATTTGCTCCAATCAAAAGAATTACTAGTCTTTGTTTGGTCTTTTAAGTCTCACTTTTGGTGAGATTTGTCTTGCTTTCCTTGATGGTTGTTCTATATTGAGTATACGTCCTTCTCCCATTTTACCTAATCAAAACATTGAGGCCATCATTCCCTTGGAGTTGGAGATTCATTCATTATTTGTATCCATTTGATGATTCCTCATTGATGATACATATAAAGAGCACATATTTCAAGAACTAGAAACATGGGATGAATGGGAAGTAAATGCCTAAGTCTACAAGCATACTAATGATATTTAAAGAAAAATTGTAGTAAAGGAATAATCATAGATGCTTTTGGTTGGGAAACTTTGTTTATCATGTTAATCCTAAATATTCCAATGATAAGAAGAAATTACGTACCAAATTGTATCCTAATTAGATTGGAACTTTCATCATTACCTCTTGCTTTAGATCTAGATACTTATGTCATCGCTATTATTAACTAGACATACAATGAGGCAACTATTCACTACAATAATATTATTTTTCTTATACCTACATCTAATTAAATGAGCCTTATCTTGTTATCTTGCCTACTTTAAGGGCACTCAACTTCATATGTACTTTCATAATCACATCTTACTTTTTGTTGCACACTTCATATATACTTTCATGATCAATTTGATACACTTGATACACTTACACAATCCTTATCAAGCCTTTTGGGCCACCTTTTCTTCAAGACTTGTATATACTACAAGAAATATTATGCTTGGACAATTATCACCAATTTATGATCTAACATGTGCTTGTATATGTTGATAAATTTTTACATACATGATTTTTGTGCCTACATGATTATTATTTGATTGCTTCATGATTGATGTACTTACATGTTAATGTATCAATACCTATTATCTACTAGTCACACTGTCACTCATTTTGAATACTTTCACATGATTTGTGACATATGTATTTACATGCCTAAATATGATTTGATTATTTACTATCGTATCATGCACATTTTCCCTTTCTAATTCCGCGCATACAATGTGTGCAACCAATTTAGGGGGGCATATATTCACTAACAGAAATATTGTTGAGATTTGAGGTAGTGAATTGTCCTACATGTAGACTCACTACTATACTTAGATGGATCTTGATTACATTACACACACACAATCAAGAAAAGTTATATCACTTTTTCCACATTAAGTGGAATCACATGGCCATATTGCATTGTTCCACATTGAGCAAAGTCAAATGTCATATTGAATGTGTCATATCAAAATTTTCTACAATCAAGTGGAGTCACATGGTTGTATCGAATGTGCCATAGTGTATTACCAAAATTGCTCATAAAGTATTTTTGTATCACTTTCCATGTGCATAATTTCTAGCCCTTCTCTCTCTACTCATTTTTCATTAACAATTAAAACAACTTATATTTGTGTCAATTTCACTTGTGTGATAGAACCTATTCATTACATATATTTTCTTTGTTTTGTCCCCAATGGAGCACTCATGTAAAAACACAAGAAGAATCCAAGAATGACCCACTACTTTACATGGACCAAATATCCTTTTGAAATGTTTGAAATTTACTTTTCATGTTGGTTGAGAATGGGTATATACTTTGAAATGCATGCTCATGAAATATTCACATACACCTCAAAGTGGCGGAAAATTGTAATGGTGAAATTTGAATGCCCATGCTAATTACCATTTAACTTTAGGCCCATTTTGATGAAATGTCATGATAAAATTACACATCAAGATAAGTTTGGTTCATGACTCAATGCTCATCACTATTTGTTTATCATTCATTTATACCTTTTCTCATGCATTTGATCTTATCCCTTCTCTATTTATGTACATTCCCATATATTTTCCATTTACACATCATTTATTAGCCTACCTTAACACTCATTTCCACAAATTCGTTCATTGCCTTGAAACTAACACTTTTAGTCCTAAGTCAATCCTTGGGCACAAATTTTTATTTTTAATTTTAATTCAAATTTCTAGACTCTTGCCCTTTCCTACTAGCCATTATGAGTTGACTTATCATACATATTTGTAAAGTGTTCCTATGTCTTGGTGTTAAAGGCATTTAATGTGCAATAAAGTCATATAGGACTTCAAGGAGAAATCATTAGTCCACACCTCAATTTCTAAAAGAGATAAGAGATATAATTTACATTAAAATCATATAGGCAATTTGCATACTTGAGAATGTTGTCTTCAAACAGTTTTGCAAAACCATAAAGTTGGTCAATTTAGGGAGTTGACCAAGGAAAACTTGATCCTAGCAATACAACAATCTCCCCAAAATTATTTATAAACATTGCCTTGATGGATATATGAAAGGAAAATACGAAGATATTTGTGTTATAAATTTATGTCAAATCATTCATATAAGTCAGTCCCTTTGTGAACATGACATTATTCTCATGACACATGACTTCAATCTTGAGGGACTTAGATTCAACCCTTTAATGTTTCTAAGGTTGCATAGTGCCCAAAATATTTATCAAATAGCGAACATTAATTTTCTATACTTTCATGATTGAATTATGTACAACATTAATATTAATTCATCATTATTTCTAAAATTGTGTATCTCTATTATTATATTTAATTTCAAAAAATAGCATTACAGTTTATCAACCCAACTCATACTTAATCTAAATTAAATATAATTAATCATTTACATTAAAATAATTAACTTATGAATTGTGTAGAAATAACTTTAGTCCCTTACAAATTTGTAAATATAAACATGAAAATTATATATTACTAAAACTAATTGTATAAAAATATATACTTGCTAAAAATATTCTAAATACCTAATTTTATCTTTTTATAAGATACATTGAATACAATATTGATGCCTTAAAAAAAGGCATTAATATAAGGGCTAAAAACTTTATCCCTTTTTTATCCTTTAACAAGCTTTGTTCAAAGAAAATTTCACTGACATTAAAAGGAGATTAAATGCTTTTCAAAAATTAAAATAACTTTATTCTTCTTTAAAAAACTAAATACCTAAAGCTTGAAGATCTTTTGAAAAATGGTGCCTTCTACCATCAAGCTATCATTCTAATGATTAAAACAAAGCAATAGACCTTCTCGAAACATGAGTTAAGCCCAAACGACTTCAACCACTTTATAAAGCTTAGTAGATCTAGATAATGTTATGAAAGCATAATGGCCCTTATCAATTGGTGAACATTTTTATTAGTCATTTGTTTCCGAAACCTATAACACACAACAAACTTGAACAACAAAAATACAATGAAAAAACATAACAAATTTGAGAAACAAAATACAATGACAAAACAATCTTTTTCATAAAAGCAATGCCTTCGTAAAAACCAACAACATTTCAACCATCACACAAACATCGAATAACCACACTACCACTCAAAGCCACCATTAACCTCCTTTCTCTGCCTAAAGAACACTTATAGTACTAATTTCACCTACACCTTGTCATGTAAAACAATGAACGCTGAAAACATACTATGAATGCTTGTTAGAAAGTGGAACATATTGCTTCTACTTGTTTGGCCAATAAGGATCACCAGTTCGTCTAGAGGAAAAAAGGAACAATTGCCTCCTATTTTTGAGCAATCTTCTTCTTGCATCGAGGTGCAGAGGGAGGATTGTAAGGAGAAATCTTCTATTGATTTTTCCACTGAATTTTCCACTTCTACTAAAGATACGAGGCTGCATGATGGGTCTGAAGGTGTCTTTTTGGATTCTCCTTGTAATAAAAAAATGAGATTGGGAGAGAAGGATCCTGGGTCAAAGGTTGACCAACAATCTTTTGACCATTTCTTTAAACCACCCTTAGTGTTTTGTTGTCAAGTTGTTGGTCCGTTGTTTCTACTTTTTGGTTTCTGCATTGTAGTGCTTGATGGTTCTAACTGGTTGTTTTACAATCTGTCTTCTTGGGATGTTCTGCCCTGATGTTCTACCGTGATGTAATGCTTTGTACAAGATCAGGGCTCTTCCCTACTTATCTAATCAAAAACATTCTAAAATAGAGTGAAGGGAACTAGTTAGGATGGCCATACATATCCTTCACACAAACTAGTTTATCCAGAAAAGTTCTATGTTGACTAGATCTTCTAAATCTTACCACCTATATTAAGAATGAAGATTGCACAGTCTTAAAACAATTCCAAAATGTCTCTTCCATTCTATATATGTTGTTAGCCATTACATACATTAGCATGTGTGTTGAATAACTAATCCCTTAACATTCTTCAATGAATTTGATCAAATATTAGAACTAGCTCAAGATCATCCTCTAGAGTAGCAAGAAGTCTTCAAATTGACATTCTCCTGGATTTCATTACTCTAATAATTAGAAGAGATTCAACTTCATCTTATAATCTATTGCAATTGATATATGGTGCAACTTTGAGGCCTATGCATATATACATACCAAGTATTTTATTATTGCAAAACACTTGTTTATATATACCAAGTGTATTCTATTATTCCTTTTTTAATGAGATTCTAGAAAAGTTATGACACGTTATTGATAAGGTAGGAACAAATTGAGGGGTGGGGAGCCTAGCTCGATTGGCTAAAGCTTCCTAATGCAGGCAAGAGGTCACGAGGTCTAATCTCCCCCCGTCCCCATGGTACCGAAGGGCGTTGCACTAGCGTCGCTGGTCACATGAAAAAAGTTTACCAGGTGCACTGCAATTTATAGGGGGGTCTACCCGATTCCTGCAGTCTAAAAAAATGTAAGAACAAATTGATAAGCATATGGGGTGCAGCGTTGAGCCCTTACCCTTCCAACTACAAGACAAAACACTTTTTAACTTCACATGGTAAGAGGCTCTACTCCACCAACAGGATTCTAATTAGGGAGTGAAAAATCTTCCTTCAGTAAACATAGTTCGATTACCTCAATACAATTATTCCTGATTTTCTATATCAATTTCCTTCTTGTTATAACCTTGTCTTATGCTTCACTAATCAGGTTCATTATGCTTTCATAACATTATCTAGATCTACTAAGCATAGTGTTCTGAGTTTCAAATGGCCGGATTTAGTTAAGAAAATCCTTGTTCCTTCTCTTACAATGGATTATTTTATGCATAATTTAATCCAAATAGCTTCCCTAACATTTTGTGGGCATATTTTCCTACACTCAATGCTAATAGTGAGTTCACATACTCTTATCTGTAGAATCAACATTAACAATTACAGAACAGTCTGTCCAATCTCAACTGAATTTTTTTTATCACAATAGTTGTTGACCGCAAGAAGATACTGGCGTGGAATAAAGGTCAAAAGCAGCAAACAATTTCCTGCATGGTTTATGAAAAAATTGATGAAACGTGGAAAATGAAAAAGAGAAAACTCTAAAGCAGTAACTAGCGAGCTTTCTCTAGCCAATAATGGAGTAGTTATCAAGAAGATATACATGTAATGGGCCAACATCTCATCTGTTTGCCCAAGCAATATTTTGTCTATCAGGCATGCACTTACTGATTATATGAACAGAAAAAAATGTAGGCATAAAGTACGTACTGATGCATCTATGTCTGATTAGGAATACACTTCTAAAATTCATTTTGAACAAAGATATAAAAACCCTGTGATAAGTGCCACTGAATGATAATTTAGAATCCCCTTAATCCAGATAGCATAGTGTTTTTGGTGCAAATAATTTTTTCTGTCCATTTTGACAAGAGTTAGGATTTTCTATGAAATTACATTAGTTAAAATTCAAATCCAAAGAATCTATCCCTCAATTTTGTTTAAAATTCTGGAAAACAGCAACTACAGGATGAAAGCTGAAGAATTTTGAAGGCTGAAACTCTATAGAGGGTTTAAGTTCTAAGCAAGGAACAATCCCAATAATAGTTCATATCGTAACATGGCATAAACTAATCCAGAAAATAACTGGAGTCGAGTGAAGGGTTTTGACATGCATAAGAATATTTTCACATTCAACTTGATTTTGCCAGAGATCACACGTCTACCACAAAGTTGAAATAGATATCAGATAAGCATAATTTCCAGTAACAGGAAGACCATTGTACGTGGGCTGGACAACAAAACCAAAATGTTAGATCGTCGGGAAGGCTGACTTTCAAGAAATCTATTAATTTTCATATCAATCATTTCTTTCATGACTCTTGAAATTCTCCATAAATACCTAGTCCTATTGGAAAATTGAAGAGCATAGACATTTGTTGGAAATTTAATCCATAATAGCAACAATAATAATCACAGAATAGTGGGGCGCCGGTCCTAGCTCAGTTGGTTAAGGTGTTCCCTGTAGCAGGGCGCCCACCATGGGTTCGACTCTCCGGCGCTCCCGTGGTACCGGTTGGTGTGTCCCGCCAGCACTGCCGGTCACGGTAAAAAGTTTACCGGCGGTGGGGGGTTATATGGGGGGCCGTGCTGCACCCGATTCCCCTCGTTAAAAAAAAAAAAAAAAAATAATCACAGAATAGTAATAATAATACTGAGTTCATATAGGGTTTTAAAACAAATTGTGCAAATGTTTATAAAACATCACATTCCCATAACTTCCCCAAACTAACCCAAGCTACCTTTGGGAAACTAACTATTTTAACAACAATATTAAATAATAAACCACAAAGTCACTAAAGTGACTTTATTACAATACATAAACCTAAATACTTCAACAACCCCTTTAGAAGCTTTCCTTTGAAAAAACACTTCTTTTCCTTCGAAAAAAATAAAATCTTGGACTAGGTAGAACTCCATCAAGTTGCCTTGTAACCTTTCTAAAGGTGTAGCTCCTGAGCTGAATACCCAAGTTTCTGGATTACCACCTCTCTGAGCTCTCTAATCATATATCTCCTAAATTATTGGACAATAATCCATGTCGAGCTACATCCACAATGCTCCACCAAGTTGTTTCATGACCCTAATGGTATAATTCTCAAGATCCACAAACTCTCGAACTATCTAGGCAACAATCCATATTGAGTTTACACCAGATCCCTTCTTGTCTTCCAAAAGCGAACTTCACAATATATGCATCCTTCAAAAATATCAAGATCAAAACTAAAACAAGAACAAATGCTTCTCATACAAAGCATCATCTCTAAACAAGAAGTTGGCTTGAAATGATGAAAATCCTCCAGCTTCCAATTTCACCCTATTATAATTTATCCATTTAATATTGCATGTGAATCTTTGGAGGTGTTGTCAGGTGTAGCAAAGATGATCCTAAAAGTACAAAAATAAGGTGATATGATAAGAAATGTATATTTTAAGGTGTTGAGCTCAACTGAAATTGCACCTTCCATAATCTGACCAAATGATACTTATAACACCTTATTTTCCTTATTACTACAATACATGTACAATTTGGAATATCCATTTCAAACCTTATAACTTCATAGTGCCATACACCCTTATCTCTTAAATAAAAAGCTTATTTCGTTAAAATAAAGTATGACTTGATGCTCTTACCATTTAATTCCCACTTATAACCTATACCATCCAAACCAACTATTGAGACTCAGAGATCTTGTCTTAAACTTCTTTGAAAGATGGAGGTATAATTAACAAAATCTTCAATCAAAACTTCTATATCAAACTTCAAAAAAATATAATCTACTTGAAGTTTTGAACCATTGACTTCCCAAATGAAAGCAACTTTTTTATCATTCAATCACCAACTCCTATGCAATATCAATTTGTTTCCCAATTGTTATTGTTGCAGATAACTAAACTTTGTTTGCATAAATCAAACTATTTTTATTGCAAGCAATTCTTTTTCTCTTCACATAGAGATTGGCAGGTCTGGTTTCTGCTCTGCCTCACATGGTTCTGCTCTGCGCTGTTCAAACTGTTCACAAACGTGGTAGGGAAGCTGTCTTCAGTGCCTTTTATGCCTTCTATCATTTTAGATGCTGTGCTCAATCTTCCCCGTGCACTGCAACCGCCAGCAATTGAAATGACTGCCATGCATTTTGCTTGGACTTGATGTTAATACTCTTCTTTTTGCTTGTCCCCTAATACCATGTTGGAAATGAAGACCATTTACATTCATTAGAAATCCAATCCATAATAGCAAGTTTAGCAACAATAAAAAACATAGAATAATAATAACACTATTGAGTTCATATGAATTGTGAAAATGCTTATAAAGCATTGCATTACCATAACTTCCCCAGAAACTAACTATTTTAAAAACAATATTTAATAATAAACCACAAAGTCACTAATATGACTTGATTACAATACATAAACCTTGATATTTCAACAATCCTACTAAAGTGATCCCCCAACCCCATGAAGGTGAAAGCATAGAAAGTGTGAGCATAGGCATTTTACAACTTACTATTATTTGTATGAAATACAAAGAATTGTGCACAAAGCATGGGGATGTCACTTGGTAAAACAGGTTTATAGCACATGCGATCAAGGAATTCTCAATATTCACCACAATTTGTTAAATTTATGACCCCATGCTTTTATTCTTGGGATCCCCTTTACAGTAATACCTTTATTTTCATCAGTGTATTGGTGTAAAAATTGTAAATAAAAATTATCCATTACATCATTGCATGTGATATATGAAAATTACCTTACCAGGGTGACCCCCTGTGACACAAAGGTGGATGAGAAATATTTGTTAACGCAACAACAGCTCTCTGCTAAGGCCCACAACCAATATTTTACCTCTCCTTTCACTGAGATGAAATACAACAGATGTTTGGCATTACCACCATAATAGCCTATTTTATTGAGCATTACCAAAAATCCTGACATGAACATAAGCCATCCTCAAAATGGTGGAAGCGGTTAACATCCCTCACAATAATTTCTCTCCTTTCGATCCTGGAAATGAACTTTATGGCTGTGTGACAATCACCGCACACCCGAAGATTCTTCATGATTCTGATGGGCACTCCAGGAGGTGTGCTAATAAGCCCAAAAGCAATAGCCAGCTTTTCACTGTGATAGAATAGGCTTTTTTCCTTGTGTTCTACCTCCACATCATGTAAGACAAAGTCCATATCAGGCAGGTATCCAGTTGCCTTCATCTTCCCAGCCAATTCCTCTAACTTTGTATATATTTCCTCTGTTTGTGGGTGTGTTCTGTCTTCTCTGACAAAGGTATGCACCTTGTTACCTGCTTCAATCCAGCTGTATCCTGGCTCCTTTTGCACTCCTCTTTCTTTCATCTCATTTCTCACTTTTGCAACATCATCCCACCTGCCAGCTGAAGCATAGATATTTGAGAGGAGCTTATATGGTCCAGCACGTTTTGGTTCAAATTTAAAAAGCTGTTCTGCTGCATGTCTTCCCAACTCTGAATTCCCATGAATTCTACATGCACCAAGCAATGCCCCCCAGACAACAGCATCAGTTTCAAATGGCATACTGTTGATCAATTCCTCAGCTTCTTTCAAACACCCAACCCGACCATACAGATCAACCATACAAGCATAGTGGTCTGTCCTTGGAGGAATGCAGTGATCACGAATCATTGAATTAAAGTAAAAGCACCCTTCATCCACCAGGCCTGCATGAGAACAAGCAGATAAAACACCAATAAATGTTACATAGTTGGGTTTTGTCCCTGCTTGTATCATTTGTTTATAGAGTTGGAGGGCCTCTTTGGGATTCCCATTCTGTGCATATCCTGAAATCATAGTATTCCACGAAACCACATTCCTTTCATTCATGTTGCCAAACACTTTGCTTGCATCCATGGTGCTGCCACATTTGGCATACATGTTAACAAGTGCACTTGCAACAAAGACATCTGATTCAGTTCCACTCCTGACAATATAACCATGAACCTGCTTACCATGCCCTAAAGCTGCTAGATTAGCAGAAGCACTGAGAACAATTGGGAAGACAACAACATCTGGTCTCATTGAATGACTGCGCATTCTGCAAAATAACTTCAAAGCCTCCTCGCCATGCCCACTCTGAGCATATCCTGCAATCATTGCTGTCCATGAGATTACATCCCGTCCACGAATATTGTCAAACAATTGTCTTGCACTCTCCATGTTTCTGCATTTTGAATACATATCAACCATTGCATTCAACAGAATGGAATTGAACTCAAATCCAGTTTTAACAATGTAAGCATGTACCTGCCAGGGAAATTTGAAGGCAAGGGAAATTCCTTACAAGAATAGAATAGTTGGAGAAACATAAAGACAAAGAAATCCTTTGACTAAAACCATGTAAAAAATCCTCTTAATAGAACTTTTTATTCAGTGCCAGTTACAGTTGGATACATTAACCTGCTCTCTCACAAAAGGTAAAAAAAAATCAATAAGCAGTGTGCCGAGAGAACATGACTTTTTATTTTTTAATTATCTATACTTGTGAGTCCTAGCTAATATAATAACTTCATAGTTTAAGAGATCTTCAAGGGGGTTTTGGTGTAACAGTAATGGTCACTTATGACAATTTTATCCAAATTAAAAATAGCTCACACAGTAATAAGGTGATTCACAATCCAGTGCACATATGGCAAGGTTGACGTATGAGCAACATGGGTACATTTAACTATAATCCAAAGTTAAAATATTAGGAATGCCGCATAAGGTTGGCCAACCCAACATCTTGAGTGCCGATAACCTCCCCAAAGATTTTCCAAGGTAATAAAAGAGGATAAAAATTACAAAGCGAAAAAAGCTGTATGTTTCAAACAAAAACTCGAATGATTCTGTCAAATCACAAATTTTAATTTGATGCCATCAAGCTTCCGTAGACCATAATTGTGAAGACAAAAACTTTTGGAAACAACTGCCAAGAAAGAATTGAAATCTATAAGTTTCAGATCCACCTTGAATCCCATCTACAGGTTAACAGTGATGACGGCGGGATTAATTAATTTTTCAAATATTCAAAACGTGGTGGCAAATTTGCAGAAAAAAAAAAAAAAACCACTTGAAAAATACCTGCTTCCCCTCTTGAGCAGCTGACAAATCTCCACAGCTACTCAGAGCACTAGCAAATGAAAACTCATTTTCCTTTACGCCTCTATGCTGCATGTCCCCAAACAGTTTCAGGGATTGCTTGCTGTATCCATTTTGAGCATACCCTGATATCATTGCATTCCATGAGATAGCATCTCGTTCACGCATTTTGTCAAACAGTTCGTGTGCATCCACAATTCTGCCAGACCTGGTACAACCACTGATCATAACATTCCATGAACATGTATTTCGTTGTGGCATTTTGTCAAATACTTGGCGTGCATCCTCAAAACTCTTACATTTTAAATAGAAGCTAATAAGACGGTTCCACAGTAAGGTCTCGGGCTCGAAACCTGTTGCTAGCATTTGGGAATGAAGTAGCTTGCCCAATCTCAAGTCCTTTGTGTCAATACATTGTTCTAAAATATGGGTATAGTCTTTTATAACATGGGTTGTTCTTTCTGCGGAAATAACATTGTTTAGGGTAGACAGTTTTAAAGCAATGGCACCAAAATTCCACAATTGTTGAATGGGAATGAAATGTTCTGGGAGTTTGTTAAGTGCCATTGTAAGGCCATAATGGTGTTTCAGTGATTCATAAGGCTTTTAGGAGTTCATTACGACGGTGGTTTTGAATAGTTTTACTACTGGTTGTATTAAGCCAAAATCCACAAAATTATACCAGTTGCACAGCTATTTAAAATAGGCTGCTTCCTACTAGTTTAAAACCTCCACTGGCCAGTGATGCCAATAACCCGAGTTCAAATTTTAACGAGTGTTTTATAAATTAGGGGATTTATATATATATATATATATATATATATATATATATAAGTTTTGCTTCTACGATGTTTTACACTTGAATGATTTCTTTCATTTACTTTGTTTATTCTTCATAATTGAATAGGAAGTGATCTTATAACAATGTTGTTTATATAAGGCAATAAAAGATTTAATTTGTTTTATTTTTTTTGAGTGTTTGTTTTTTTTTATTTTAATTCTCTTTTAAGTTTGTTGAATTCATGTTTGTATTCTTTAAGTCTTATTTTTTCTTATATTTTTTCAGTCTCATAGATCAATTTTAGCATTTGTAGAGTCGAAAATTGCATACCCTTGCAATTTCACCTACACTTTTTATCCACATTAGTGTCCACTCTCTTAGTATTTGTATAGGCTCATCTTAGCCCTTGCATCAACATTTTTCCCTTTCAAGATGCTCAACATCCTTGTCAGCAACTAGAGTTTCTTGCGTCAATTTTGCATTAACCTTGTGTTTTCCTCGTTTCCCACCATTTTTTAGCATGATTTATCTGGACACTAGTGCCTTGCACATACGTCCACACATTGTGCTAGCATCCCGTGACATTTTAACATTCAAAGGTTATTTCTAAGCATTTTTCTACTTGTCACCTACCCAAGTTAGTGAAAATGGCTTGGGACGATTTGTAATGGCTTGATAGCCTCCTTTTCCCTCCTCTTCTCTCTTTTAAACCTATCTTTTCACCCCTCTATTTCTCTCTTGGAAATTATCTCTTTTCTTTTTCTTTGAATCTCTCTCTCTCAAGCTTGCACAACTCTCTACAGCTTGCTACAGTAGTCTCAAGCTCTCACAACAGGCTTTACAACTCTCTTGGCTCTCACAACTCTCTCTCTCTGTGGCTTCCTCAAGCCTTGCTAGTAATATCTATTTATCCTGTCTTTGAGCATCTTGGGATTTATCACATCCCTTGTCTATGCATTTGTCATCTTGTCTATTTATCTTTTGATCTATCCATCTATCTGGCTAATGTGGAGGTGGAAACACCAAAGCAAGGACGTGACTGAGGCAATTCCCCAAGCAACCCCAACACTTCTCTTTGGTTTTATGTGTGGAGGTTTTGAGGAGAAATATTTCTTTGTTGGAGGCTTCATTTTTTAGTTTCTTGTAAGTATTCCCTTGCTTTCTTCTTGTTTTATCATTCATTTTTCACTTAGTTTAGTTCACTTGAAATTCTATCATTTTATGTTATTTTTCTCGCATCTTAAGAGTTTGGTTATTAGGCTAATAATAGGTTCCTACTTTTCTTTTGAGATAGTCTCTATTTTCAGTCCATACAAGATGTCAGCGCACCACAAAGACGTTTGTGCGCTACGTTGTCGTCCTTGGCTAAGAGCTTGTCAATTTTTCCAGAAGACATCTATGACCTATTCTTTCAATTTCTGAAACTCTCTCCTTTTAATTATGTGTAAACCATAAATAGATACTCTTTTTCATTTTACCTTGTCACCTGAGCATTGATCCCTAAGGTAGTCGAGGGATATTTGCCTCTTAGATCTCATCATCTCAAGGTGTTGAATTTTCTCCTCTACATTTTGGTGAACCTGACGTGAACACTGCTTCTACATTTATGTGGTTCGCCACTTTATGTTGAACCCAACGTTGGCAATATTTCTATTCTTTTTTATCATTTAAAGAGTTCTTTATTATTTTCCCAAGTATTTTTGATACAAAAAAAAGGACAAATCAAAGATTTTCCCTTCTAAAAAAAATTGGGGCACTACGCCAAACCCTATTCCATGTCGTTGAAAGGGATATATGTTGGCCTTTGGTTGGCTTGTCTATTTCTCTATTTCAAAATACACTTTTTATCTTAATTCCTCTTGTCCCTTTCCAATTTTGTCAAGAAACTTCAAGAAGTTTTCTTACAAGTGTGTGAAAGCCAACTCTTTTCTCCTTTCTTATTATTCTTTATTGACCCCTCTCCTGAAATTCCTTCTACTTGTAGGGATATTTTGGTGCAAGAGGGTGAAATTGTTGATACTTTTCTTAACAAAACTTTACCCCCTCTTTATTTCAATGCACTCTCTTCTAGAGATGATGCATTAGTGAATGAGTAATCTCATCACACATCTAATCCCCTGTAGATCAATGTTGAGCATACTTCTTCAAATAATTCCTCTATAATTCATAATGAATTTGTAAATGCAATTGTAGTCTTTGTTGCTCCTCAAAGACCTAAGACAACAGCCATTTATGTGACTTTGAATAGTCCTCCTAAAAGGATTCACTCTATTTGTGGGGTTCTTGTTGAAAGTGATACACCGGATCTTTACACGAAATTCATGCAATCTAAGTTTCCCTCTTATAGAGCGATAGCCCATACTTATGCTAAAAGGAATCACCAAAATCTTAATCATCCTATTTCTTTACCACCTTCTCAACCAAGCCTTCCTTAAGCACCTAGACCTACAACTAAGCAACTAGGTGAATATGATCTTATCGAGCAACTTCGTGTTACTCCCGCCAAGATCTCACTTTGGGATTTGCTTCAGACTACTCCAATTTACCAAGACATGCTTCAAGAATCTTTACAAAAGATTATTTTTCCTTATTTTGCTAGGCTGACGGATGTTAATACGTTGATAGATCATATCATGTGGATAGTCAAATATTACATTCCATCCACATGAACTCCCACCTCCGAAGGTGCAAAAGCAAGCAAATCCTTTGATGTTAATAGTACATTAATAATATCGGTATTAAATGAGCTCTCGTTGATATCAGTTCTACAGTCAACATATGTAGCATTGATTTATTGCCTAAAATTAAAGTTGATTCAACTTCCCTTGTTGCTTCTTCCTTATATATTCATGGGTTCGATAATATTGAATAACAAGCCTTAGGCACAATAATCTTGCCTTTAAGGTTGGGACTTGTTATCGTACCCACCTTGGTATATGTTATTCTAGGACTATTACCATATAATCTTCTCTTGGGGAGGCCATGGATTCATGCTTTGGGAGAAGTTACTTCTACTCTACACTATTCTTTGAATCTTGTTGCTAATAATGAGGTGATCACAATCAAGGCTAACCCTGATGTTGTACGCTTATGTGAGATGGCAACTATTGGTCAAAATTTTGTTGCACCTACTCTTAAAAATTTAATTCCTTCATTAGCTTCAAATATTATTACACCACCATTAGTTCCTAATCTTGATAATGGTGCTAACTCACTTTCTTCTCAAGAAAATGCATACCTCAATGATGATTGGGGTTCCTTAGACTTTACAGAATCCTTCATTGGGGAATATAACTTGTCAACCCTATCCACCTTGACATCCCAAAAATATCATCTAAACCCACTATCAAAGATGATTATTATTTTGTATTGTAGGATAATGTGAACAACAATTGTAATGTCCTTAATGTTAATCCTCCCCCTTTTGAGGAGTTACAATCATGTTACAGTGTAGGATTCAATATTCTTTATAAGCATGGATACAAAGGAAATGGTTTAGGGTGCATGGAACAAGGAGTTAAGGTCCCTTTAGAACTAACAACTCACTCTTTTACAATGGGTTTATGTTACAATCCTTCTCCAATGTCTCCATCCCCTCCATTATTTTTTGTCTTTATATCTTCTTCTTGTGAGCAATCAAACTTTTCTTTACAAGAGAAAGGGTTGCTTCCTCCTCCTCACCCTTTATCTGAACAAGAGCATATTTTGTTGAGGCTTCTCAAATCCCACTTGATTACTCTTCCTCCTCCTGCACATAATAAGTTTCACACACAAGACAAAGAAAAACATTCTTTATGTACACACCATCAAGTTATTGTCCATTCCACTAGTGAATGTAAGGCCTTAAATGATAAAATACAACTTCTTGACTTTGGTGTCATCAATCCTTCATTTATTGATGCACTTATCTCTTCTTCACATAACAAGTGATATCAAGGTTTACCTCTATCCTGTTCATTCTGTCTGATAAGAATATTCTCATGAGGTTCTTACAACTCCCTTCTATTGTGTTGCTACCTACTATGTGGCATTCGTAGCTTTGATTGCTCATTGTCATTCATGGTAGTACACTATTGTGTGCAACCATAATTTCTCTGTGGTAGCAACATAATAGTATCTAGCATGGTTAACCTTGCCTATATGCGGGGGGAAAGGACAAATTGCTTTGGAGGTGTACATCCCTCTTGAGATTTTCCTCTCTACTTCTCACTCTTAGCAAAACACTATCAAAATTTTCTCATTTGACTCCTCTTGCACATGATCTCATCACATCTATTGTCTTAAGAGGGGGTCACAGCTATTGGCAATGCTCTCTTGCTTGTTATTTTATTTGATCTTGTGACCTTGTCTAGCATCTTTTAATCATGATAAGGGTTTTCCTTCATAGAGAGGTTGGTTCTATCACATGTCAGTAGCGGCTTTCCTCTATAGTGGGGTTGGTTCTACCACCTAATTGGGTAGTGGCTTTCCTCCATAGTAGAGTTGGTTCTACTAATCTATGATCACCTAGCATAACATAAATTGCTAGCCTATGATCTGTATTTTTAATCATTATCATCTGTATGATCCCTAGCGACACATTAAGCTAGTGCTTGAGTAATGTAGTCTCATCGAAATTGGTTGCTTCCCTATCTTTTGGATGCATTGCTAGCTTGAAGCAATCAATCCTTACATTCTCCTCTTCATGTAAGAATTCTTCTATATGTTATTTCTTGTTATTTTGGGAACGACACATAGTACTGAGACAACCTCCTACATCAAGGTCTCTTTTACTTTTCTAACTCAAAATTTTAGTTTGTTTGTTATGTACCTTTGTGTATGTGTTATCCATGTTTTTATGTCTAAATATCTATATGGTCATCATGTTTTGATCATATGATTTGGTAACTTTTTATTTTCTAACCTTGATATTTCTTGTCTAATATGTTTGTGTTGTAGGTTTTCACCTTGGGGGCATGCTTCCTTAGTTCGAAGAGTTATTTATTCCTCTACAGCGTCCTTTTGGCACCATATTGTTATTTATTCTTAGTAGCTTTACTTTAGTGTGCATATTCATGTAGATTCATAAGCTCACTAAAGTGGGGCTAAAATGTAGAGTCAAAAATTGCATACCCTTGCAATTTCACCTAAAATTTTGTATCCACTCCCTTAGTATTTGTGTAGGCTCATCCTATCCCTTGCATCAACCTTTTTCCCTCTCAAGATGCTCAACATCCTTGTCAGTAACTACCTTCATGCATTAGTTTTGTGTTAACCTTGTTTTTTCCTTGTTTCCCATCGATTTTTAGCATGATTTATCTAGACACTAGTGCCTCGTGTGGACGTTGATCTTGATTTTAATCCTCATCCCCAAGATCATGTGGGACCCTCATCCCCGATGTAATCCAGATCTGAATCAAAATCCTCTTCTAGACCATGACACATCAAGAAGTTGATTTTCAAAGTAAGAAGGAGGTTCCCTCTTCTCAGAGGGAGGATGAAAACTCTGTGATATAAAATTTTCTTTTCTTTTTCAACCATGGAGATTCCATTTTAGGCCTCTAGCTTTATCCCAGTACTCAGCCCTGCCTCTGGGATCAAGGGAGCATTTTTTGAAGTTCATTGGAGAAAGTGTTTAGAATCTAGAAATTCACATTCAAGCTTTCACTATTGCATGTGGGACTTTAGGTGTTACATAGGAGAATTTTTTTTTTCGACTCTTGGTAGAATCTTTGGTTAACAAACTAGTAGACTGGTTCCAAGGTTTAGAAGACGGGTGTATCATCGATTAGAACTTAACAAATAATTTAAACAAATTATCTCTACTCTTCAAGCTTTGTAAAACCTAGGTGGGTTTCCCTTCTAAACATCATCTTAAGATATTGCAAGACACAGATGATGTAATAACAAATAAGAAATTTGTACAATTTAATGAAGATTATACAAATATATCTTATTATCTTTCAAATCCTTTGAGACATTTTGAGATTACTATGGAGACATGAAAATAACAATACAAAATATAAAAGATTATTTTTCAAATTTATATTTGTTCCTTGTTGGGGTTGAACAAGGAGTAACCTAGACTAGCAATGAAATAAGCAACTTCTACTAACAATAACTTGAACATGGATTCAATGGTACTTTAGATATTATTATCTTACAATAATAAGAATATAACCACAATATTCTTAACATTTAATTGGAAGCATATTTAATCTATTACTTGAACATAAGCCATCCATTAGCCATGTGTGTGTGTGAAGACAAAGAAGGGATAATATTGACAAACTCATATTTCTTTACCTATAGGGATTTAATTATCCCAAACTTATCCAAAATAGTGGGCATTACTCATTTCTCCATGTTTTCAAAAAAAAAAAAATTGGCCTTCAACTGCACATCTAACCTTGCTTGAAATGTTGATACCTCGCCTAACAAGTCAATGAGCTCAATTACTTGTACAAGGTTCTTGGGTGCATTATTATCAAATGTAGTCATTTTGTTAATCTCTTTGATAGAAGTGACCTTGAGGATCTAGTTGTTCAAAGTGACCTAGAAACTTATTTGTTGTTACATATGTTTGACATACATGCCTTCTTTAGACTTTCATACCCTTTTCATGCACCTTCAATTTTATGCAATTTTTTTAAAAGTCTATGGCCAAATAGATCATCAATCATATATGTAGCTACCCTTTTATTTCTTCCTTGGAAACTTTTTCATTTTCCTAGCTCTGCTTTAACTATTCCTTTAATTCTTTTATCCTGAGAGAAATTGTCTCTCTATTTTGAGTTGAGAACTCAACTGATCCTAATTGGGGAGTAGAAGGGGTGGCAATCTAGGATTGAGACAAGTGAGCTACTACCTTGTTATAATTTTGTAACAACTTCAAATATGTTTCATATATATTTTTGTAATCAACATGTTGCTTCTTAGCAGCTGCTTCACTAAACATTGTGGTGTGGAATGCTAAAGATGCTACTTGTGGGGCTAATGTATATGATAATCTCTTAAAAATAAAGCTCCCTGATAACTCTTATACAAATTTTGCAAATTTTCGTTTGTCAGTGGTTAGGGCCATTACCCAAATTGATAAGGCTTCCCATTTTGGATTGAAACCAAATCCAAAATATGCCCATTCAACTTGCTCATCAAAAGAAAAAGATTCCTCATTCTGGTTTCTTATTGTGTCAGGAGAAATAGATGATGCAATATCTCATTCAGGGAGCAAAAGAAAACCAATCTCTCTTACAAGCTTCTTTCCCTCCTCTGGAGTGATATTAATGACATCAAAGTCCATTTCTTTTAATACTCGTTTAGTAAAATCCTCATATTGAGAAGGATGAACCTCTCCCTTAGCTTTGTTAAGCTTATCTTGGAACTCTTCTCTCTTTATTCTCAATATAAAATCCCTAAAATCCTTTTTCTTAACAAAAATATCATAAGACATAAATTGGTTGTAGGTCAAACCTCTTAAATCATTTTCTATCACATTTTTCTTTGAGGCAAAGGGAAAACCTAATCAACCTCTTCATTTCTAAGCATACTCTTTGCAATATCCTCATCTTCAGGATTACTCTTTGTACAACATCCTCAAGATTTAGAGAGTAATTTGCCAAAGACTATATTCCACGTGGTACCATAGGAGCTACCATATGATGCACTATTGATTGTGTTGGCATAGCCTCTTGTTGAAAATTGGATATTCAATTTCCTTTTCATTGGGTCTCTCCTCTAAAAGATGCTTCTCCATAAATTCAAAGCTATCAAAGTTGTCTAGCAATCATTCTATCAAATGGATCTACAATATCTATGAAATCTCTCTTATAGAAAGGATTTTATTTCTTCCTTTCCTCTATCTATCTAATCTTGAGCCATTTGGACATGAAATTTGACACCATCATCTATCATTCTTAGTGTCATGGGTTTGCTCCATGTTTTCATTCCACTATGCAACACCAAGCGACACAATAGAGAGTATCATTTGAAGTACAACCCAGCCTTAGGATCCTTCAAGTCACTTAATTGCTTATGAATACCATCTGCAATGTAATAAGTACATTCAAAACTTATATTCAAGTCCTTGGGTTGTATATCTACAACTAGCATCATCATATGCACAAGAATTTGCACCTTGTAATCTTCTCCCAATACTTGACACAGAGCAAAGTATTGATGAAGTAATCTTCAAATATATCAAAATCAAAAGGCTCAACCTCATCCCTAGCAAACTTAACCAATTTCCTATCTATCCCTCTTCTTCTATTTTGGGGCAACCACATCACACTAAAACTGTACTTGTCTTTAGAAAATTCTCCACTCAGAGCCCCAAAATCAATATCCACATTAGTTGCAGCATCTAAGCCATCCATAATGCATTGCCTACTTATCTCCAATAATGGAACTCTCTTATTACTTTTGATAACTTTATTTTCAGCATCATAATTATACACCAGGGCCTTAATCAAATCAATGCTAATGAATATATTTGGGGCCACCAATTTACCCAAGTCTTGAGTCCAAAGGTTTGAGATAGGCCTATCAAATTTACTCCTATTATAGCCATATTCAAAAAGACTCCAACCTTACTGAGGAATAATGGCATCCCTAATCTGACTGGCTCTATCACTAATTCTATATGTCGAAACCTTAATGCCTTGAGAATGCTTTGCCCTCTTAGTAGAGACAGGAAGTTATTTCATTAAATCATCTTCAAGGAACCTTTTGACCCCCCTAGACTTGACAACGAATTCACTCATTTTGAAATTTATCAGACAAGTAGGGTTTTCTAAAATTGGTTCTTAATCAAACCAAGGTTTTTATTTCCTTCAAAGTATCATAAAGAACAAGTAGATACCCTTCTAAAGATCCTTCTTTAACAACCACAAGAAATTATTAGAAATTACAGTAAGTTTTTGGATATAATTAGAATGACTTGTGATTTTGCTTGGAAACCTTGGTCTTCATCTGTGCAACTTTCTCCAAGAACTCATTCTTATGAATTAAAAAATGCTTTGATTACAATGATATGGAAAAGATCAAATCAATTTCTTTAAAACAATAGTAGTTGCACCTTAATTTCCACATTAACGGTTTGCACAAATGAAACTAATTGTCATCAAGCAACCGTTTTCAATTTTGAATTTTAGTCGTTGATCTTGAAATGTCATGGTATGATGGATGGCTAGTGCATTCACGAGGTATAATGCTTAAGGATATAAAAATATTTTGGTGAAAATGTGGTGCATTAGCATTATGTGCTAAAGTGGGGAGTGGACGTGTGTCCATTTGTCTTTTAGTTGCTAAGGCATCAACGCATTAGCATTATGTGTTGAAGTAGGGAGAATTTTTAGTTTGTAAAATGCGTTGTAGGGGATATCAATGAGAATTTGACAAGTGTCGACTTCTTAAAAAATATAAGGATAACACATTTAGCCTATGTGATGATAAAAAAAATATGATGCAAAAGGATTCCACACCCTAATCAATAGCCACCACATGTCCTACATAGTCAAAAGAAGTCAAGCCAGTGTAGTTTATGTATGTGTTGCAAAGAAGAAATTGTGGCATGAAGGAGATGTGTGCTCTAATGGGAAGTAGACACACGTTTATTCCTTGCTAGGACTTTTGAAAGATAGTGCAATTTACTTATGCATTGGGTACTAGACATTGTGGTGTGAAAGGATTTAATGCTAAAATGAGAAAGCGACAAGTGTATCAAGTGAGAGCCTCTCTACTTGTGATAGCACTTAAGTCATGAAAAAGGAAAGGAAAGGAAAGGTCCTTTTTAAGTCCACGATACCATGAGTATATGGGACTCCTCGTACTCCCCCAATATGGGGGAGGCACCTAACTCGTGCTCCACAATACGAGGCCCTCGTACTCCCCCAATATGGGGGAGGCACCCAACTCGTGCTCCACAATACGAGGTGTACATACCCTACCCCCTGCAGGATTTGAACTTGTGACCTCCCTGTCAAGAGCACAAGTTCTCCACCATTAGGCCCACTCAGGCTGTACATATGTTTTAAAGTTGCTATAACACGCTAGGATGTAAAATCGGTAAGCGGTAATAAGGGGTTGGTTGGTAGATGGAGCAAAGGTCTTGAAGAAGTAACTTAAGGGACCACGTGATGAAGGCAGGCGGTCAACAAGCAAACAAAAAATAAAGTGCAAGGGTTTAGGGCTTTTACATAACCCTAATACAAAACAAATACTACCCTTACAAATAATGACACTATTTACATATTTTCAAACAAATTTAATTCGTCTGTTACATCCCGATATTATAGCTACTATTGTATAGGGCAATTGATTGTAATGTTTGAATCTTGATGATGAATAAAACATGGTTGATCTCATTAGTAAATGAATGAGTTTTGTTTAAATGATGTTTTCATTTGATTTAGTCTTGAATTAAATGTTGCATATAATTATGGAATAATGTTATTCTAACTTGTGAGATGTTTTTACCTTGTTATGAGCATATGACTGCCGATGTCATGTCATGATGTGCAGGTATGAAGACTGTACCTCTGGACAGAGGAGAGACATCATTCGGGGAGGAACTTGGGCGGGTAAACAGTAACGATTACCAACTGAGCATACACACACATACTATAAATTGAGTAAGCCAAGTCTGTTTGTCGAGATAACGGTAAGTCATCCATAGGCTTTAGGAGTCTAGTTTACTTCTTTGTGCTTGAGAGTGATGAATGTTTGTTTATCAGACTTACAGTATTATGCTCATAACATGAATGGACATAAGTGAATAGGTTAAGTGGGTGTGTATATAAATGTATATAGTATACTGAGATATATACGAATATATGTGTATATATATACACACACTACCTATTATCTATGGATAAATAATATTACTATAATATTTACCTTGAAATATATATATATATATATATATATATATATATATATATATTGAAAGTACATGGACCGACGGGCAAAATATATATTTGGCAATAAATATGTATATGTATATATATTTATATTTGTTAAATATAAATATAGTTATATATAAGTAATTATATATTAAAGATTATATATAATATTATTATAGTTATATTAAAATATATAAGTATATTAAATACTTGGGTATTTAAATATTTATATGTTTAATATTTAAAAGAACTATAATGATATTTATATAATAAAATATATATAATGAAATTATATTTTATTTTAACTTCTTAATTTATGGAAAATTAACTTATTACCAGGAGTAATTCAGGAAAACAATTTCTACCTTGCGTAGTTAAAATCAATTATTATGAAGTAAATAATTGAATGAATCAATTATTATTATTGAAGCCTTAAATCATTTCTTTTTAAATAGAAGTTATTAAAACAATTTCAAATTCAATAGAATATGAAATATTAAGGATTTAAATGGGAAAAGGATTTAAATGGTAAAACATTTCGAATTTAACTATAGAAAATAATAACTTAAACATAGAAATCGAATTGTTTTGTTGGAAATATTAAAAGAAAACAAGAGAAGTCAAAATTTTTATAGAAGAGCAGAGGAAATACGTTTTAATCATGGAAATCGCGCGTCTGGTAAAAACGCGCCAGAAAACGCGTCTAAATCACGACTTTGACTGCGACCTAGTTTGCAAAGTGTTTGAATGCTATTCTTAGGGCATCAAAAATGGCGAACGTGGAAGTATGTATTAGGCTCGACTCTTTCCAGAACGTATCTTTCAAAACATATTATCAAAATAACCTAAAAAAAATTGAAAACGCCTTGCTGTCAATCCGCCATGTGAGAGCTGAAGAAGTCTTAAACTTGCTGGCTTAAAAGGAGGTCGAATCACCTGCAATTCGATGACTTAGGGTTAGGGAATCCGCCAAATGTCCTTTTTACTGTTTCTAGGCACTTGTTGTCAATTTACATGCCTTCAAAAAGGGAAAACAGTTGCAATTCGGGCCTATATAATGATGCCCTTTCACTCTTCTCAACTCACCTCTTGCTAAATACGAGTTTCACAACATTTTGAGAGCTCCTTACCAATTCATTTGAGTTGTTGTGTATTCTTTATTTGCTGCATTTCCTATATACCGAGTGAAATAAATACAGTGAGCTTTTACCAGTTAAATTATAGTGTTAAGTCTTCTTTTTAAGATTTGAGTGGAGTGAAGCCATAGACGAATTAATCTTTAATTAGAGGAGTGAAAATTGTGAGGAGTGTTTTGAAAGTTCTCCTTAATAGCCATTTAATTTGGAATTGTGGAAGTTGCTGAAGAAGACTCGGGGAGAGCTGTGTTGGAGCTTTAAAATCAGGCAAGAGTCTTCCTATTATACAACTTTTGTTAAAGTATTGTTTATATTGCGTCTTGTGATCATTGCTTTCAATTAGCTTTAATAGGAAAGAACCAATTCGATGAATAAAGCAATGCATTAAAGGAGAAAATGTGTAAAGGATTCAATGATTAGGGGAATTGTGAAAAAGGGAATATAGGAGTAAAAAGCTTAAGGGATTAGAATGTTTCTCTTGCATTAGAACGAAATAATGGAAAAGATAAAAGAAAAGGATTTGTTTGCATTTTAAATGGTTTTTGCATGTTGTGTATGATCTCTATATGTGGGAATATGTAGACATACTTATTAGCTACTAGGATCGAGAAGATGGCAGAATCAAGTGAAGTCTTTTAGCTTAAGTTATAGGGATAACTAAGACAAGTTAAGTACTCCTAGGATAAAGAATTCCTAGTTAGGAGGAATTGATACAAGACTCTTGAATACTGTTTTCATTTCTAGTAGGTTCGTATGATTGTAGGATGTCTGGGATGACGGATTCACCCATTGAAGGACAAACCTATGCGTAGAGTAAGGAAGCCTTAAGTCAAATCAGCCCCCCGAGTAGTGTTTATGATAGATGACCTTCATTCAAAGTATGAATGAGAATACTTTGGCCAAAGTAGTGAAAGGTACCTACATCCACCTAGATGTGAGATAGTTGAGACTACACCAGTTCATTGTGATCCGAGTACTAGATCGAGATTGTGAAATAGCAAGGTTCTAGTGTGTAGGACACAACACTATGCTCAGTTGGTAATCATTAAAGGATACCCTACCAATCTCTTCTTCGAAGGGAGGGTCGTTCATTGCAAATGATCGTGGGGGGACCATTATAAGTCCGTGGTTGGCAAAAGCCCGAGTGATGTTTCTCCTCCACACGAAGGTCGATGTACCAAGATTTGAAAGGACGATCTCCTGGACCTTCTTACTTCTATTTGTGCAAAAGCTTACGAGCTATGTATGTAACTGTATTACTTTTTAACTCTGATTTATATTTGCAATGAAAATGAAATTCAAGAGGAAACATATTGTATCTTGTACGTGTTTATCAATAAAGAAAGAAAGAAATTTTATTGTATTATCTTTGTTACTTGTTACCTTTACATATCTAAAGTGAGAATTGGAAAGTTTTTAATTTACGCAGAATTGGGTCGTAACATGTGGTATCAAAGCTACCAGGTTCTGCACTGAAACCTATGAGCTCATTACGCAACAATGCGTAAACCTTATCAAAAGATAACGGTTGAAAAGTTCTTATGCCACAACGGCAAGAGAAAAGAACTTAAAGAGGTGAAAAGGAAAAATGAGATCCTTAGTAACGTATGTTAAATTAGAACAAGCTAAGAGTTAACCTTAGAAAGGGAACTCCTAAACCAACAAATGTCACTTAGAATTGCGAAAATATATGCAATTAAGTTAGGCAATAAGGTTAGGATGAATATCCAGATTATATCTTTATACAACAAAATAGTTTTATGACTCCAAGGAATGAGGAGGAATGTTATAATCTTTTGTAGATGCAAACTACAATTATAAAGAGTCAAAAACTTTTGGATTTGGTATAGAACAGCTTTGAGTCTATGAGAATTTGAGAATAAAACAAAGAATTAATGTCGGAATTAAGACATCAAAGCGACAACGGAAATTGTCGGATAAGAAACCACTAAAATCTAGGAAAAAGATAGAGTAAGAAGCTGCACGGAATGTGGCAAGATAATGTCCGGTATACCAGGAAATGAAGATCGAAAGTCATCATTGGTAGAACATACATACTCTCTTTAGATTCCAGAGGAAAATGATAGAACACGAAACAGATCAATCTGATTATGTTAGTAGAACTAACATAATGTTCTAAGTGGATAAACTCATCAAGTAATCAACGTTTTGGAAAACTTGACTTTCATGATTTTGATTTTATATTGTGGACAAGTAGTTGCTTAGAAATCTTGAAAGGGTATTTCAGTTTAGCAAACAAACCATGATCATACTTGAAATGTTCAATTAAGCGAATGTGCAAAGTATTATAGTCAATAAGCGAAAGTGATAAACCAAAACTTGAATGAAAATCTTGTGAATGTATGCTTATATGTTTTCCAAAAGATAGTTGAAAGTTTAATTAGGCTAACTTGTATTAAACATTCAGGTTAAAGTGAACTTTTAAATCATGGTGAAAGTGTATGAGAGGACAAGAATATTCCTGGAACAAGTCGTGAAGAGGAACAAGAACCAACAGGAATAGAAGCAAAGTTGGAACAGATTCTGGCGAGATTGTCCAACCTTGAAAAGGCAAAAGCAGTTAAGATACCTGTCACTAATAATGAAGAGGAAAGTTCTTCGCATGGAGAAGGTATTAATCATAACCATGAGAAGGAGAAATCTCCAACTCCATCTATTGAGAAAAAGAAGAAACAAGTGTCCACTGAGTTAACAAAGGATATGAAAAAGGTATACCCTCCAAAATTTGATGGAAGTGCCAGAGGAGATGAAGCTGAGATATGGTTAGTACAAATGGAAAAGTACTTTGACATAAGAAATTATGATGAAGTTACTAAAGCAGCTTGGGGTGCTTATCAGTTAGCAAGAGAAGCCTCCAATTGGTGGATGAACAAGAAACTGGAATTGGATATAAATTCCTGGAAGCTGACTTGGGACGAGTTCGTTGAAATCTTCCGCAAGCGGTGGTTGCCACAACTCTATTATGACCAAAAACTTTCTGACTTCCAAGAATTGAGGCAAGGGACCATGTCAGTCAACGAGTACTGGGAGAAGTTCACTCGGCTTCTGAGATATGTTCCTATCTATCATAAAGATGAACGATTCCGGATCAGGAAATTCATCTTGGGACTGAACAGAAATATTGGAGGTGAAGTCAATATGCATGGTCCGACCACAATGGATCTTGTGTATGAAAAAGCCATTAAGCGGGAACAGAAGCTTAAGGCAGACTCCAATTAGTATGAAGGAGAAGAACAAAAGAAGGAAACTGAAATTCCCGACAAGATTGCCCCCAAGAAGGATGAATTTGCGCAAGATGCAGCAAGGAAAAAGGGGAAGAGATCTCGCTTCAATGAGAAGGAATTCAGAAAAGACTGGAAAAGAGACAACTCCAGGTATAATGATATTAGAAAATTCAGTGAAGGTGACAATAAGACTGGGGAAATCATAGAGAAAAGAGGACCAAGAGCAGGATGCTTTATTTGTAGAGGTAATCATTATGCAAATGAATGCCCCAACAAAACTTTTGGTACCCAGCATGGCAATTCACTACCTACTCAAAAGGCCATGTTTCAGCAGAGGAAAAACACTGCCATGAGTGATGGACAAGTTGATGTCCAGATTACGCCAATTAAACATTCTTGAAGCTTTCAAGAGTGTAGAATAAATGTAGAGTCATGTTTTTTTATGCTTTTTGAATAATACCTTAGTTCATCGGGGACGATGATTCCTAAGGGGGGAAGTATGTTACATCCCGATATTATAGCTACTATTGTATAGGGCAATTGATTGTAATGTTTGAATCTTGATGATGAATAAAACATGGTTGATCTCGTTAGTAAATGAATGAGTTTTGTTTAAATGATGTTTTCATTTGATTTAGTCTTGAATTAAATGTTGCATATAATTATGGAATAATGTTATTCTAACTTGTGAGATGTTTTTACCTTGTTATGAGCATATGACTGCCGATGTCATGTCATGATGTGCAGGTATGAAGACTGTACCTCTGGACAAAGGAGAGACATCATTCGGGGAGGAACTTGGGCGGGTAAACAGTAACGATTACCAACTGAGCATACACACACATACTATAAATTGAGTAAGCCAAGTCTGTTTGTCGAGATAATGGTAAGTCATCCATAGGCTTTAGGAGTCTAGTTTACTTCTTTGTGCTTGAGAGTGATGAATGTTTGTTTATCAGACTTACAGTATTATGCTCATAACATGAATGGACATAAGTGAATAGGTTAAGTGGGTGTGTATATACATGTATATAGTATACTGAGATATATACGAATATATATGTGTATATATATACACACACTACCTATTATCTATGGATAAATAATATTACTATAATATTTACCTTGAATATATATATATATATATATATATATATATAGTATATATATAATATATATATATATATATATATATATATATATATATATATATATATATATATATATATATATTGAAAGTACGTGGACCGACGGGCAAAATATATATTTGGCAATAAATATGTATATGTATATATATTTATATTTGTTAAATATAAATATAGTTATATATAAGTAATTATATATTAAAGATTATATATAATATTATTATAGTTATATTAAAATATATAAGTATATTAAATACTTGGGTATTTAAATATTTATATGTTTAATATTTAAAAGAACTATAATGATATTTATATAATAAAATATATATAATGAAATTATATTTTATTTTAACTTCTTAATTTATGGAAAATTAACTTATTACCAGGAGTAATTTGGGAAAACAATTTCTACTTTGCGTAGTTAAAATCAATTATTATGAAGTAAATAATTGAATGAATCAATTATTATTATGAAGCCTTAAATCATTTCTTTTTAAATAGAAGTTATTAAAACAATTTCAAATTCAATAGAATATGAAATATTAAGGATTTAAATGGGAAAAGGATTTAAATGGTAAAACATTTCGAATTTAACTATAGAAAATAATAACTTAAACATAGAAATCGAATTGTTTTGTTGGAAATATTAAAAGAAAACAAGAGAAGTCAAAAATTTCATAGAAGAGCAGAGGAAATACGTTTTAATCATGGAAATCGCGCGTCTGGTAAAAACGCGCCAGAAAACGCGTCTAAATCGCGACTTTGACTGCGACCTAGTTTGCAAAGTGTTTGAATGCTATTCTTAGGGCATCAAAAATGGCGAACGTGGAAGTATGTATTAGGCTCGACTCTTTCCAGAACGTATCTTTCAAAACATATTATCAAAATAACCTAAAAAAAAACTGAAAACGCCTTGCTGTCAATCCGCCATGTGAGAGCTGAAGAAGTCTTAAACTTGTTGGCTTAAAAGGAGGTCGAATCACCTACAATTCGATGACTTAGGGTTAGGGAATCCGCCAAATGTCCTTTTTACTGTTTCTAGGCACTTGTTGTCAATTTACATGCCTTCAAAAAGGGAAAACAGTTGCAATTCGGGCCTATATAATGACACCCTTTCACTCTTCTCAACTCACCTCTTGCTAAATACGAGTTTCACAACATTTTGAGAGCTCCTTACCAATTCATTTGAGTTGCTGTGTATTCTTTATTTGCTGCATTTCCTATATACCGAGTGAAATAAATACAGTGAGCTTTTACCAGTTAAATTACAGTGTTAAGTCTTCTTTTTAAGATTTGAGTGGAGTGAAGCCATAGACGAATTAATCTTTAATTAGAGGAGTGAAAATTGTGAGGAGTGTTTTGAAAGTTCTCCTTAATAGCCATTTAATTTGGAATTGTGGAAGTTGCTGAAGAAGACTCGGGGAGAGCTGTGTTGGAGCTTTAAAATCAGGCAAGAGTCTTCCTATTATACAACTTTTGTTAAAGTATTGTTTATATTGCGTCTTGTGATCGTTGCTTTCAATTAGCTTTAATAGGAAAGAACCAATTCGATGAATAAAGCAATGCATTAAAGGAGAAAATGTGTAAAGGATTCAATGATTAGGGGAATTGTGAAAAAGGGAATATAGGAGTAAAAAGCTTAAGGGATTAGAATGTTTCTCTTGCATTAGAACGAAATAATGGAAAAGATAAAAGAGAAGGATTTGTTTGCATTTTAAATGGTTTTTGCATGTTGTGTATGATCTCTATATGTGGGAATACGTAGACATACTTATTAGCTACTAGGATCGAGATGATGGCAGAATCAAGTGAAGTCTTTTAGCTTAAGTTATAGGGATAACTGAGACAAGTTAAGTACTCCTAGGATAAAGAATTCCTAGTTAGGAGGAATTGATACAAGACTCTTGAATACTGTTTTCATTTCTAGTAGGTTCGTATGATTGTAGGATGTCTGGGATGACGGATTCACCCATTGAAGGACAAACCTATGCGTAGAGTAAGGAAGCCTTAAGTCAAATCAGCCCTGAGTAGTGTTTATGATAGATGACCTTCATTCGAAGTACTGAATGAGAATACTTTGGCCAAAGTAGTGAAAGGTACGACATCCACCTAGATGTGAGATAGTTGAGACTACACTGTTAGTTCATTGTGATCCGAGTACTAGATCGAGATTGTGAAATAGCAAGGTTCTAGTTGTGTAGGACACAACACTATGCTCAGTTGGTAATCGTTAAAGGATACCCTACCAATCTCTTCTTCGAAGGGAGGGCCGTTCATTGCAAAATGATCATGCGGGGGACCACATTATAAGTCCGTGGTTGGCGGAAAAGCGCCCGAGTGATGTTTCTCCTCCACAGCGAGCGGCCGATGTACCAAGATTTGAAAGGACGATCTCCTGGACCTTCTTACTTCTATTTGTGCAAAAGCTTACGAGCTATGTATGTAACTGTATTACTTTTTAACTCTGATTTATATTTGCAATGAAAATGAAATTCAAGAGGAAACATATTGTATCTTGTACGTGTTTATCAATAAAGAAAGAAAGAAATTTTATTGTATTATCTTTGTTACTTGTTACCTTTACATATCTAAAGTGAGAATTGGAAAGTTTTTAATTTACGCATAATTGGGTCGTAACATCGTCAATGAAAATATTTTATTGTTTTAATACAAGTTTAGTTTTCCAACAAAAATATTTTATTGGTTTTAATACAGGTTTAATTCACCACGAAAATATTTTATTGGTTTGAATACATGTTTAATTTTCCATTGAAGTTATTTTATGGGTTTGAATATAGGTTTAATTTTCCAACAAAAATATTTTATTGGTTTGAATACAAGTTAAATTTTCCAACAATAATATTTTATTGGTTTGAATACAAGTTAATTTGCCACGAAAATATTTTATTGGTTTGAATACAGGTTTAATTTGCCAATGAAAATATTTTATTGGTTTGAATATAGGTTCAATTCACCAAGAAAGTTATTTAATCGGTTTCAATAAAAGTATAATTCATCGAGATTTTCTATAAACTTCTAGTGACAAAAAGATTTTCCAATCAAATTAATTTTTTTTCCAAAAAATAAAATATTCATCAATAGAATTAATATTTTTTTGAGAATAATGCAAGATTCACTTATATCTTTTCCCGGGGGGGTGGGGGGTGGTCTTAAATTTATCCTTGATTTGGGCACTCTACATGATGGAAACCTAGACCAACCCCCACACTTAGTCATTACCCAAATCCCACAAGTGCATAACCTAACCAATTTTTACCCAAATTATTTCAAATTTGAGTTGGAAATACCCATTTGGGCACTCTACATGATGGGAACCTAGACCAACCCCCACACTTAGTACTTTTTTAGAAATCTTGAATTTGGGTAACTGACTAAAGTGAAGGGAAGGGAAAACCCAAAACCAAAAGCACATGACATGATTACTCACATTGAATCTCCCAAATTAGTTATTAACAAATGGTGGACAAGGTCAAATGCACAACTTGTGGAACGCAAGACAAAAATTAGGCACACAAAAATGAGGTGCTAATAGAGCCTATGATTGTGATTAGTCTTTTTGGAAGTGTTGTGAGTTTTTTTAATTTTAATGGATTTTGCAAATCCATTTATGTTTGCAGCCATAACATATATTCTTCATTCATAAATTGAGAAGTTCAATGGTTTTCACTATGAGTTGGGGAAGTTGAAGATGGAGGATCTCTTGGAAGAAAGGGATCAATGGAGAGTAGTTGCAAAGGAAGGAAAGCCTTAGGGTATATCCAATGAAGATTGAAAAAATGGATAAGAAGGCATAGGTAACCATTCAATCATGTCTTGCATAATATATCATCTTGATTGCCTCAAAGGAGACCATTGCATTCATGGTATATAAGAGGATAGATGAAATTTAGCAAACTAAAAATTTGATTAATAAGTTATATCAAAATATTTGTACTCTTTAAAAATAAAATAAGGTCATTATGCTAAAAAATATTTGAATACCTTTCATTTGATTTTAAGTTAGCTAGGTTTAGTAGATGATAAAATTGATGAGGACCAATTTATCTTATTACTTTGTTCTTTACCCTCATCTTCGGACAACTTAATTGTTACTATTAGCAATAATACTTTAGAGTCTAAGATGGTATCTCTTATTACTACATTACTAAATGAAGAGATGAGGAATATTGGTGTAATTATTTATTATTGCACTTTATATTAAGTTTACTTAGGTAATTATTTATTTATTAAGGTAAATTAGAAAATAAGACCACATGTCAAATCCTTGATCAAAAGAAGCACATTCCACCTTTGTTAGGAAAGGGTGTTGTACACCTTGCACAAGAATGAAATATTTTAATTATCTAAAACAAATATTTATTTGTGGTGAATCTAGATTATATGTTTAACCACGTTAAATATTTATTTCGGTCCACTCATAAAGTTGTATCTAACATTTGGCTAATTATTTTATGGTGGGAGACACAGTAATTATTATTTGGAAACACATATTTAATATTGAAAAATAGTACAAAAAAGTAAATGAAGGGTCAATGATTTTGTGTACTTACGGTTTTGAAGCACATGGTTTTATCTTACCACTTGGTTGTATTTGTGTGAGTTTGATTCTATAAAACTAAGCACATGTTTAGTGGTTAAGGTTGGTTAGGTGAGAGGGCTATCATTGTATTGAGTTTCTCTTGTGAGTGCACATATGAAGCATGACATGGGATGTTGGTTACATACTTTGACACATGGAGAGTGCATTGGAGGAGCTTGTTGTTTCAGAAGTATTCATGAAAACTCTATAAGTGCATTGTAATGTTTTATAGTTGAATAATACATAGAGTGTGGATACTTTTGGAGGCTAAGTTTTTTCCCTCCATGAGGGTTTTCCCAATGTGTATCATGTGTTATCTTGTGATTTTTCTATTTGATCTTTGCATATGATTATTCTACAAGCTTGCATGCATGTTTCTCTCATGGGATTATGCAGGCAATGGATTAAACATTCTGAGTACTAGGCATTTTCTAACAACCTCTATCTCATTCAAATCCTTGATTGACAATAGTTACTCGCTCATCAAAGCGAGTTCACTTGGCCATCAAGATGAGATTTCTCTCATTTGGGACACTTATCACATTGACTTGTGGATCCTTAAGCCTATATATTGTAGTCCATTTCCTTCACTTTGGCATTGCAAACACCTTGAACATAAATATTGGAATGTTGATATTCTTAATTTGTTTGCATATTGAATTAATGTCATCTTATTATTTTTTCTTGGGTAGATTTGTAGTTATTAAAAATTATAACATGGTACCAAAGTAGGGAATTTCAAGTGCGATTTAATTCAAATATAAGAACGGATGGAGGTATTTTCTCTAGGTTTATATTCTTGCAAATTAGAGTGATTTAATTTTAGCTATTGTAGGAGGTCTATCAGGAAAATGGACTATTTTTTTGCATTCAGAAGGGTTGGGTTAGTTAGGTTAGGCTTTTGTTTCAACCAAAAGGGGCACTATGAAGTCAAGTAACCAATCTTTTTGGTAGGGTGATTTTTTTGGGTAGACAACACATATTTTGAGGCAATTTTCAATAAAATTAATAGTGTAATTGCATCTAAAAGGTATAAAAACATAAGGATCAAATATCAATTCATTAAAAATGGTGCAAGCGAAGTAGGAGCAAAAACAATGCCCAAGTATTATGTACAACCTCACCATACAACACTATGCACATATAGGAAAACAATAACTTTTTATTCTTCTTTTTTTTTGTTTTAAAAAAATTAAAAATAAAACAAAGTTCTTTTTGGGTTCTTTTTAAATGTTTAACGTTTTTAGCTAGCTTAGTTTGTGGTTGGATTTACCTTTGCTATTAATGGCTTGAATCTAATCTTCCTTGATAGATGGACTGCTTTTCTACAAGCTATGGATAAGATGTTCTTCTTGATCCCTATGTGCATGGGGCAAGCTTATTTATTTTGAAGTCCTCTTCTAGTATGGGGTGTGCTTAACACTTATTTGGTCAATTGGTGAACCTATATTGTGTTACTTAGTGGTTTCTCTTTCGTTGTTGGACATCTTAGTGGTTCACATTCATGATGCTAATCTTAAGGCCATATTTGGATTGATCTTGGATGATCCCATGCAATCTCCTAGAAATATGTTATTTGTATCTCATTGGCAATAAAATGATAGGAATTTGAATTCTCCCCTTGAAATATAAATCCAATTGTTATATATTGAAAAAACGTTGTTTTTGGGTTTTGATTGGCATACTATTACAAAACAAAACAAATAAGAGACTGTCTATTATGCCTTACATAATGTATTATGTCAAAAATAATAAATATATTAGTCACATTTTCATTGCATCACTATGATGTTGCTTTTGTTATTAATTAAAGGAATGGTATAAAATGTTTTCTTCAATCATCTAAATGTCTCATGAATTTTTTGTATACGTTTGATGGTTTGGTAAATTGACTTAATTACATTTGCTTATTTGAGTGGTCTTTGCTAGGTTCGTCTTTATAGGGACTTTATAACCCCCTTATAAATACTTTTATAAGGTATTATTTCAAAGTAATGCAAGAAATGAGTGGAACTGTTGATGGATATGTAAGATATGTTCTTATGATTTATTTGTAATGTCATTTGTTTTTCATATTTGCATATAGAGCCTACCTTATGCATGAAATTGTCAAACACAATCCTCCATACCATCTTCTTTAAAGTGTCATACAATGGTTCTACCCAAGTAATGTCCATTGTTGATGAAAACTTGACTCTATTGGATGAAGGCACCCATCTATAACTCATTAACAAGCCACAACCCTACCACACTTAACATAAATCATATAAACATCAACCTTAATAGTAAAAATAGAATTAATTAGACCATCTACATTACTTGAGTTCACAACCCTCCTTGTTGGAAGGAGCCATGATCACAAGGTGTGCATAATGCCATTTCAATTGATAAATATGCAAACCTTAAGAAGGTCATTCATATTGAAATATGCACTATTGTCACTATTGCATCAATGTGTGAAAGATACATCTTGCAACTTGAAAGGGGTTAAGAAGAATTTCCATACCAATTTCCACATGCATATCTACTCACAAAGGTGTTATACCCTTGGTTTCAAGGTAAATCAACACATTAGTACTTAATAACAATCAAATAGGTGTTTCATGTGTTTTGGAACATGGGTTTCCTTGAGTTTCATTTTATCATTGTTTATTTTCACATTTCAAGAAATATACCTTAGGAAACACCCCTCTTGGTTTAGGAGAGCCTAAAGAAGAAGATAATCTTTATCTAGTGGTCCTTTCATCTTGCAATCTAATCTATCGTATCATAAGCCTTTCCTTCACCTATTATGACATACCCATGGCCTTAGGTGTTTACACAAGTCTTTAAGATATGTGGAGCCATGTGTCAAAGTATTAATAAAACTAACATTGGATATGGGACAATAAGCTTTTCTAGAGATATTACATTAGATGGTACAATAAGCTTTTTGAAAGCCTTTCTTAGAATATCTTTATATACCTCAAATTTATGCAATTGATTCCAAAGTATATTTTTGTTGGAGTGATACTAAATTGATCAATCAAATCATATACATTATGTGCTCTTTTTCTCAACATAGGTGGAGGCAAAACTAGATTACTTTATTGCAAAGTTGAATGATTTGATATAACATTTTGTCATCTAGTCATTCTCTTATAGGTATATCCTAATGAATTATAAACCTAAGAAGTAGATACCATATGAAAGGTAGGAGGGCTATGTCAAGGTGAATATAATAGAGGGAGAAAGTGAAGCCATAGAAGGAACCATACCCCAATTACGTCTAGAGTTAAGAATGTTATGAACAAGGAGAAGCATCAAAAGAAAATATCATCATACAAAGGTATGGATGGCTCCATAAGGAAGTAAAGCATGATCACTAGAAGAATTAAGTAATGAAGCATAAATGAAAATTACCCTAGGTCATGTATAATGATACAAAGAAGAGTAGTCATGTAATGATATATCATAACATGATAAAGCATAAAATCACACCCACATAACAAGAGGTATAAGATTGTAAACACATTAGTGAAATGTGCATATCAAAGTACATGCATGTAAATATCAAATAATTCATCCTAGATATGTATATATAAAAATATCATATACCTAAAAAGAAACGCTAAACAAGATATCATATAAGAAGTCAACATAGAAATTTACATCATAAGAAAAATTCAAAGCACAAAATATTTATGACAATACTCATAATTAATATAAAATTAGAAAATAAAAAATGACCAGATTTGAAAATAAGAAACCAAACCCTAAAGGATGTAAGATTATACGAGTTCACCAAAAAATATAAAGAAAAAGTATGCTTCCTCTACAAACATCTAAGAAAATTCAATTAAACAAGTGCCACGTAGTGGCTAGTACTTGCCTTAATAGTATTGTAATTATTGTTTTTTAGACTTGATAAAAACTAAATGCAAGTTTTATTAATGTGAATAAAAATAAATGTAAGTTTTGTTTTTGATAAAGGTTAAAACAGGTTTTGAAGGGACTCGAAACCCTTTACAAACATGAACAAGGGTGCAGAAAAGACAACCTGCAACCAGCCAAAAACTAACTCCAAAACAAGACTCTTCAAGATTTACATTTAGCATTTTTCTTGTGAGAGCGGAGATTCATGTCAAAAGAAGGCCTAGAGATTTTAGCTTTCTTGCCCATTACAGTAATCCAACCTTCCTCCACTTGCGTTGCCTTGTCAAGCCAGACCAACTCACTAATATCCTGAAGATGAATGCCTGTCGCCATAGTCTTAGAGATTTCATGATTATTCCTTTGCGCAGGCAAAGGCTTATCTGAAGAGCCACCAGACATGGAAGTCGTGGCGCTATCACCAGAACTAGCCGCCTGAGACCTAGTCACCTATTCAATAGGGGAAGCCATAGCAGCCCCGCCATTTGAGGCAGTCAAAGGGGATGCCCCAAGACCCTGTGGTTTAGAAGCAACCACCTCAGAAAAACTCCTATGTTGATCATATTTCTTCTCAACCGTATAATGTTGTTGTGAAGCACCGTTCCACCAAGTAGTCTTCTTAGATTTTTTCTCAAATCCGCATTGTGCCGCAACATTAAATGTAAGTTTTGTTAATTATAGTGTTTTAGTATTTTTAATTAGTTATTTTAATGACCTCACCCTAACCCTAACTCATACCCTAACTCTAATTCTATCCCTAACCCTAACCCTATACCTAACTCTAACCCTAACAATAATTTTTTAACCATTATCTTAATCCTAGACCTATTTCTAACCTTAACTATAATTGTAACACTATCCATAATTATAAACCTATTTTTATCACTAACTTTTAAATAAATAACATATTTAATAAATTTTATATTACAAATTATTATATATTAAATAAAGTTTATAAATAAAATATATACTAAAAATCATTCAAAGTTAGATATTACATGTTGGCAATGTTTCTTCTCTTATTATTAATATAAAATTGTTATATATTAAAATGATTATTTATTACAAGTTGTTTATTTTTAATTATATATATAAATTAAAAAATAAAATATATTATATTAAATTATCAGATTTGATTCGTAGTAAACACAAGTGCAATTATATCTCTTCATTCAAAACAATAATTGTTAAATATTAATGAATCAATGATTATAGATGGTATGATTTTTCAAAGTCCATGAATGATAGAGTAAAAACTTTTAGATTAAACTATGTATGCTATTTTGAATTGACATTTCAAACCACACTAAATGATTCATCGTAGGAAGAGGATAATGAAGAATATGATTGTAGAAATGACCTTAATAAGAATTAAGTGGTGGGAGAGGGTAGGGAGAGAGGAGATTAGAAAATAAAGTAAAAGTGAAAATAGGCAAAAAAATGATGAAAATATAATAGAAAAATGAATAATATAATTAGCCGATAGGCTATATATTCCATGGGATTTCAGTCGGAAACAAGTCTCATGCCGCGAAACTACTATGGTTTTCCATCGAACTTTTTGCTAGAATGCAGGTAAACTTCACTGTCGATGATTGCAGCTCCGGGAAGGCTGTGTCAGAGGCAAGTTGAAGCACTAAAGTGTCTTCGAGTTAAATGCAAAATGAACAATTCACCATGTGCTGGAGGACTGTTTAAATACATGTAGCTTAATGGGATGCACATAATCGAATTCCCGTATAGTTTGAAAATATCATTCACCAGCTGGTAAGAATTTCCACAGATATCAATCGCCATCAAATTTCCACCCTACTCATTTATTGATGTCGGCAAATATCTGGTAAATCACCGCTTATTTTTCCTACAAGAAGAATGAACACCAGCTTTGATTCAGACCAGTACTCAAAGCAGCCATATTTCTCGCACCAAATTGCACACGGAGACTACGCAAAAGACAGGGGACACATCAGGACAAAGAATCTATGAAAATTGCAAACCACACAGTGCACGGTAATCTCCACCTTCTAGCTTTCATTGTAGTTTGGTAGTTGTTAGGAATCGACAGAGATTCTTTTTTCCTTGTTTGAGACTCAAGAAAATGCATAGCCCATCTGCAGCCATCGCATCAACTCCCCTTCGTAGCTTCTCTTTAAAGTTGACATAAAGCATCTTTGCTCTGATTCAAAATACATTAGGGCACCATGAAATGAAGATCTTGCTCTTCTCACAGCTCTCACTGGTGGTGAAGTCAAAGTCATAGACAACATAGCGGAAATCATTGTTAGGAAGCGCAATACTGAAACATCATAGCTCTTAGCAGGGTTGTCAGTCTTCTCTACCACCACTTGCCTCATTTTCTCATCGATGTTGAAGGCCACTATAACATTGCAGCTTCTTCCTCTTGAGCTCCAAAAATGCCTATTTCTATTCATCTGCCACACTCATTCTGGATGAGGCACCCCCACTCAGTATGATACGGCACAAGTAGCTATTTTATGAAAGAGGTCACATGCAATGCACACCAATCAACCCTACTCTCTATCAATCCATTGTGGATATCATCACAATGGTCTTTGTTCACTAAGATCTGTGTCCCAGAAAACATAGAAAACCCACGTAAAGAGATAAGCAAAAACTCTTCCAACCCATCCCTATTTACCTAATCTCAGTCACTATTTACAAGTATATCTGTTAGATCAGTTAAGATCTGTAGATGCAGGCTGATTGAAAAAAAAACATTTTTTTGGTGAAGTCTATCATGTATGGCAGGGGATCCAAAGATCCCCATCAATAGGAAAATTTTACCATTGAGAATCCCAATGGAACAATATTTGGGGTACCAGAGTTACAAAGACTAAAGTTTTTGATGGGGTGTAAATAGGGCTCCCTCCTCGTTGTCCTAATTGATGATCTCTGATTTCCCATCAAAATAAAGCTACTTTTCCTTCCACTTTTTATCTAGGGAAGTCCCTACCGAGTACCGGGTGTGAACACTTCTTTTAAAGATATTTTCAAAACCCGCCATTTTCAACTTCCCTTTTTTTTGTGCTTCAATTGATCTGAATACACGTACAAAGGGATCAGTTGATTTCGTCCAATCCTTTTGAATACTCTTGATATAATACTAAAGTGTTGAGCTCTGCACGCTCCCATCATCTTGGATTTTTACATACTCTATATGTGGGTATTGAATCAATACAACACTCCAATCTATTTTAACTGAATTTCACTACACAATCTAAAGGTGAATTTCACTGCACAATCTAAATGAAGAAACTTTTCTCCCTGTTAGCTATGGATAGAAGATATTTGTAGCTTTTAAAGGAGTCTTTGATGAAATTTTTTGGTTGTGTTTATGTAATGGGGGTTGAAAATATGGCTCTACATTTTGGCTCGGATTTATTTCATTTCACTTCACTTAAATTAAATGTATATGGGTATTTAGTCTCCTTGTCTTTTTGCTTATATTTATTTTCATTGCTTGATTGAGTTGTTAAGATTTCTCAAGCTTAAAGTTTAGGGTAAATTTTATTTTATTTTTGAATCATTCGCTGTCATTAGAATGTTATTAACTTAGTTGCCTTTATACCATTTTCTTCAGGTTAAAATATACTATTTTTATTATAGATATACAATATTTACTATCAAATTTGAAAAAAAAGAAGAAGATAAAATAATATGTTTTCACTTCTATATAAGGTAAAAATAAAATATAATAGGAAAAAATATTTAATTACATTTTACTTATTATATTTAAATATTTTTTTATTCAGAACTAACTCAAATAGTATACAGATTTATAATTATATTTATTAGACTTTGTTATATTTGATCCCTTTTAGACAAATAGTTTACACATAGTTTACAAATATAGTATAGTGTATAGTTTATATTTGATCCATTTTAGTCAAGTCTATATTAGATAAAAATACAATACAGATAGGATAAAATATTAAATTACATTCTATTTTTTATATTTAAGTAAATTTTTATTCAAATTTAACTCAAATAGTGTATAAATTTATAATTATATTTATTAGATTTTGTTATATTTGATCTCTTCTACTGAATTCTACCCTAAATAGTTTAAATTTTTTTTAAGTATATTCTATTTATTCTATTTGATTAGATACATTATGCAAATTTTGTCTCGCGTAGTGTAACTTTTTGTTTTTTATATTATTTTTACTAAATTTCTATTATAAACACTTATAAACAAACTTATATGTAGTACTCATATTATATTATATTTCTTTTAGTATTTATATTTCTATTATATTATTTTCACTCAATTTCTATTATATCATGCAAACTTTTTTTTACTCGATTTCTATTATAGACACTTGTCACTCCATTAGGAAAACACCCACCCATATGATTGAATCCAACAAGAACCCAAACTTATATCCATAAAAGCAAAGTAACAAATATTTATTATTTACTTGTAAGACATTATCTTAGATTAGCATGCAAATAACATTTACGATCCACTGGAATCCCTTTCCAATAGTTACAAAAAAATGAAACAATTGTTAAATCTTCCTATTGCACTCAGTATCGCAATAAAAACAAACACAAAATCAAACATGGACAATGATGCTAACCAACTACCCCGTGAACTCCTGTTGTGTAGAGGCCAACACATCATGCTAACTACAAACCTATGGACTCAAGCAAGCCTTGTTAATGGTTCTCTTGGAGAGGTTTTAGATATATTGTATACACAGAGGTTTTAGATATTGTATACACATAAAGCTCTAAACCACCAGACTTACCGTTATATGTAGTAGTTAAATTTGATACTTACAATGGCCCACCTTGGACTATACATGCTCCAACAACTATTCCAATTTCACCTATATCTCTAGGTGCTTACAAATAGTTACCACTATGCATGGCATGGGCAATTACAATACATAAATCCCAAGGATTAACAATTGAAAGAGCAACAATCGATATAGGTAAAAAATAAAGACAGGGATTGACTTTTACAGCTATATCTAGAGTTAAATCAATACACGGACTTAGGATCAAACCTCCATTTTCCTTTGATCGATACTCAAGAATGAAGAACAATCCATACACAATTATCAAGAGCAAAGAAGAGCTTTGTCTACGTCTTCTCTCTTTATGATGAGTACAGGTACACATACATAAACATACCACTCTCTCAATACATTGAATTAGTTTAATTTTCTCTTTACCATATTAATATAATACATATTATTGTTTCGATATCAACACCACATTTGCAAACATGTGCAAGTGGATGTTCCAGAATCATATACTCCTGCAAAGGTTGCTTCATTCTGAAGAAGTTTACCCAAAGTATGCTAAAAACCTCTAACTAAAGTACACACACACTGTCATTTCCATTATCCAAGCCCACTTCAAAATCAATAGAATTTTTAGCCAATTCCCATGCCTGTTGAAAAATTCACCATCCTTTCAAATTGCTCCATGTCAAGAACACGAACCAAAGCATGTTGAAGACAACACCACAGAACAAGATCACAAATCCTACCTCCAAAATACTACCATGATCTAATCAAGATTTCCCAATCCACACAAGATGGTGCAGATTATAATCATTTCCACATACCACCCACTCCTCCATCTACCCTCAAGATGCTTCCTCCTAAAATGTACGTGTAGATATTTTGCAAGAAATAAAGGGTCTCCTACTCTACACATCATTATCAATGATCAAGAGTCTTATACTCTTAGATATCAACAATCTTGCACAACTTCTTGGTTTTATGGCAATCAAGTAATAGAGGTAGCTCTTAAACACCAGAGGGAACCTCGTCTAGTGCAAACGCCAACATGGGGAGAATGTAGAGTCCTTATGATAAAAAACTGCTACCAATGCTACAACTATTCATATCTTAAATCTTCATCCACACATCATCCCATCCACAGACCAAGCCCAGCCACATGAGAACATGCTATATCAAAAAAAGGAAAAAATGATTGAGTTGAAGTAATCATTGAAGAAAATTGGACAAAAAAAAAATGGATAACCAAAAAAACAAAATAAATTGATCCCTATCAATCTCCATTAGTCAAAGAAACTATGGGGAAAAAATAAATAAGGGAAGTTCATCCATCAAAAAAGTCCACCAGTGCACAGGAGAGCTTCAAAAGCAACCTACAAGACATCAAAAAAGATTGTCCTAAACAAAGCTCCAATCCCACCTATCATTGCTCATATCCCCAATTTTGCAAAAAAAAGATCCAATCTATCAACCTAACAATCTACATCTCATATCTCTCAAAGTACGCCACCAAAAACTTTCACATCCATAATGTCCAAATCTCACATTAACCGTGTGTTGACAATGCCTCTTTATCATAAGGACTCTACTACCTCCCTATCGCGATGTTTGCATCTAAATGAGGTTAACTACAATATTTGCAAAGAAAAAAAAAAAAGATCAAAAGAAAAATTGTCCTAAGTTATTTAAAACCACTACAATGACAAGAAAGGTGTCAAATGTATTTCAAGCATCTACACGAGCCAAATCATCCATGAATCATATATCAAAACCAAGTTCACCAATCACCATACATATTCCAAATCATCTTGATCTTGATCAACGTTTAGTGTACACTTAACACGTGCTTATGGTAAAATTCTTGACATGGGTCATTATCATTTACCATATCCAAATGACCATCCACATTCCAAATTGTAATATTTGCCATCCTTTGCATGCCTCACATATCCTTTTATCCATTTATTTACCCATGCATCCACTCGCTCCATTCCATGCACTACCACAAACTAGGGGAAAATACTAAAAGATCACTTATAGATCATCAACTCATATTAAAAATTATTTTTTGTCTATTTAGAGGATTACACCATCTTAGTTTACACATATATTCTTTTCATAGAATATATATTACAAACAATTTTTATTAAATTGTACAAAATTGTATCTATTTGGGAGTACGAAAACGTGTCAAAGGTGTTCTCTATATGTCACTAAAATTTTCCTACATTATCCAAACAAAATGGAATGAACACATTTTATGTTTACTTCTTTATTTTGTGATAGAGATGTTTATACACCTTTTTTTTTCGTAATGTCTATTTGTTCTTTTACTAGTGTCTACCTCTATCTCCAAATATGTATTATATCTAGTTTGTACAAAAATACATACATTATTTAACAAATAATACATTGCACATCACTCCCCTTTTCACTACTCTGTATTTTCCTATCGGCGTAACCCTTGCACCCCCTCCAGTGCAAGTGCTAGTAATATGATATAACACAAATAAATGGATAAAAAAGATTAAAGTTAAATATCTCAAACAATGAATAAATAACTCTAATGACCTTACCCTAACCCTAACTCAATGATTCATCATAGAAAGAGGATAATGAAGAATATGATTGTAGAAATGACCTTAAGAAGAGTTAAGTGATGGGTGAGTGTAGAGAGGGAGGAGATTGAAAAATGAAGTAAAAGTGAAAATAGGAAAAAAATGATGAAGACATAACAGAAGAATTAATAATATTATAATATGATATAACACAAATCAAAAAATGTTAAAGGTTAAATGTCTCAAAAAGTAAATAAATAACTCTAAGAGAATTATAAAGATGAATTATATAACAAAATAATTGAGGAACAATTACCAAAATTACTAAAAGAAATGAAAGAAGATATAAGGAAAATATACTAAAACTTAAAACAATAATAATTTAACCAAAGAAAAAAGAAAAAAGAAAAAATATGAGTATAAATAAAATCTAAATTGAAAATTAAATAAATAATTCAATTAAAATAAAAAAATAGATGGTTAAAATACAATAGATTATAATATATATTAATATAAATAGATAAAATAATAATAATTTATATAATATATATAAAAATAGATTAAAAGAGAACCTACAAAATAAAATAAAATGTATAATATAAGTTAATATATTACCTACACAATGTAGATTAACTTATTTACATACAAAATATTACCTTCAATATAACATAAGATATAAATATAAATATAAATAATATATATAAATTCTACATTAATATAGGTTATAAATATATATATAAATTAATATTATCTATATTAAAATAGGTTGTATATTATATATAATAAATACCTAAAATAATATAGGTTATCTTGTATACCTATATATTATAGGTTATAATTTGTTTGGAAAACTTATATATATAAATTAATATAAAAATATAATGATGGAAAAAAATTATTAATGAAAAGAAGAGCATATAATAATTAAATTATACCATAAAATATTAAAAACATAGATAATATCACATAGATAACAAAGATATTAGTCTATGGAAAGAATAATACAAATTTTATTTTATTTTATTATTTTAATAGTGTAATCCAAATCTCTATAAAATAGTTAATTAATTTTTGTGGGATTTTCTTTAATAAAAAAAATAACAATTACATTCTTGAAAAAGTCAAAATAAGTAACATTTATTTATTTTAGAAAGATTTAATAAAATGACTTTATAAAACAAAAAATAAAAAATCATTCTTTAAAAAATATTTACCTTGCTTTCTGTCGGCAATAATACATATAATTTTTTAACCAATGATATGCACAAGAAATAATTTTTATAATTTATAAAGTTAAATATTTTACAATTTGACTTTGCAAAATTGAATTTTATTTTAATTTTTTTTAAATATTATTTTTTATTGGTTGAAAACTAAATTATTAATAACTAATTAACTAAAAAAACCAAACTCATTTCAATAGTACTATGGCAATGGCAAGTACTAATAAACATGATAAGATAAGACTAGGCCTAAATATGCTTTTAAAAAAATGTAAATGCTCACAAAATTTGATAAAATAAAATAAAAGTACTTTACTCTATATCCAATGTTGATTTGACTATGACAAATTTCGCTAGTTAATTGCCATTGTATGGAAACCCTAGATTCTAGTTCATCAACATTAGATTGCTGAATTTAATGTTGCTTCACTCCAGATTTTTCACCCTCACAGAAATGATCTCCACACCCATAAATTCGAAGCTTGTCCACAAACTCGATGCATTTACTCAGACAATTCTGCGTAAATGTAAAAACAAATCCTTAAAAAAAGCACTCTGCCTCATAAACATTGTAAATAAATCTTAGCATAGCCTATGCTTCAAGGAAATTAGGTTTTTCTTTTATAAGTGAATGGCAAGTTGGGCTGCAGAGTCCAATCCTTGGGATAAAACTTCTGACTATGAATACACCATTCAAACTCCAAACAGTTTAGCATGAATGGGCATGATGTTTAGGGCACATGAACTCCATAGAGAAGGTTACATATTCGAATCAGAAGCAAAATAAGGTTCTGCGTCTTGTTGAGCAATGAATAAGATAATTGAGAAAGCAATCCTCTTATAGGCTTTAGGCTTTCAAAATGAAATTCTCATAAACCCAAATTGGTGTCAATTGGTGTCTCCCTTTGCTGAAAAGGCTTCTTGGGCTGTATTATAGACTTCCTCAGCCGGTTAAAATAAAATCTAATTGCTTACTGATAAGGCTTTCAAAATTAAGATCTCATAAATCAAATTGGTGTCTCCCTTGGTTCTGACCCAAAAAACCATCCTTACCTTCCAAATTGGTGTTTCCCTTGTTGCTGACCCAAAAAACTCTCTTTACCTTTAAAGAAAAATCACTTGAACTCCATTGTAGACTTTCCTCTTCTAGTTCACTTAGATTAAATGTTTCTTGATTGAAATAAAGTCCAATTGATCCAAATTCATAAACTGAAGATGCCATTTAATCTAGAAGAAAGCTACTGATAACCGAAACCCATATGTAATAATCCATAAAAATGCACATAAAATCCTTACAAAAAGGAAGACAATACTTACAAAAAAAATGTGCTCTATACAAGGGGCATTCTCCACCTATATTTACTATACATTATTTTCATCACATCGGTTCACTGCTTGCTTTTTATTTACTGATTCGTACTTTCTACCTAGTTTATTCTTGCCTTTAAGGTTTGGCAAAGATCTCACAGTATTTAAATTACCAGTTTTTGTCTCAATTGCTGCTTCATACAACACTTCAACCACATTCTGAAATCGACGCCGAAAAGTTGGCATTCTTGAAAGAGAAGTGGCAATTCCCTGCAACCTGTAGCCCCACAAAGAAACCAGTCTCAGAAATTGAATCACAATTGCAAAACTTAAAAATAACCCACATGAAAGTTGTACTGAAACTGGCAGATTGATCCTTGCAAAGATGCCTTGAGGACAAGTAATAGTAAAAGTGTGTAACTTGAATGAAGTAGAAACATGAAACACATTTTCTTCTAAGCGGCTACTATATAACAGTATTCAACACAATTGCACAAATATTTTAAAATCATAACTTCGTCAATGAAATCTTAAACCAAGATTTTTTATTTTTTTAAGAAACTGGGAATTTACTCTAAATTATATAGTCATAGACCTTCTAAACAAGTAAACATACTTCTGATTAAGTCTTGCAGACCACTTTGGCGTAAAGGATGTTAAAATCGTCTCATCTCATAAACCATGAAGTTGTGCAGATTTAGAGTGCATCCAAGTTTACTTGTAGTATTTTAATTCTCTGTTATAAGAACATTCAGAGAATTCTTTGATCTTTGATCTGGAACCGCTGACATTAAGTTCTCCTTTCTTATAATTATACATTGCATTCTCCTTTGTTGTTTTTCTCCCATTTCACCAATTAATAAATTAAGAAGAGAAAAAAACAATAAACCACTATATTACAATATTCAAATACTAAATGTATCAACTAAAAGCAGTGTCACGAGACTCGCCTGGACTCGGCGAGTCCCGAGCCGCACACCCCTGGCCGAGTCCTAGGAGCGCGGGCGAGGACGCGGCCGTGTCCAGGCCGGACTTGCCGGACGCGCCGCATCCAGGCGAGTCCCAATCCCTGGACACGGCCGGCGGTAGCAAGTCAAAAAGCCAATAAAAAAACAAAAGCCTAAAGTTTAAGATTGTTATTTTTTGTCTTATATTATCTCCCCAACCCTAAAAGCAACCTCATTTCATTCATTTGGCAAAATACGAGGAAAAGAGAGAGTTGTGAAGAAAAATAGGAGTAGAAGAGAGGGCAACCAACAAGCTGTTGAAGACAAATTCAGGGTCATATCATTTAGGAAGCTTCATACCAGCAAGGAGGTGCATTGAGAGCTCATTACCAGTGATTGGGAGGAGTTTGTATTGCATTCCAAGCCAAATCTAAGAGGTAAGTTTGATTTTAATTGGTTTTTTTTGTGTTTTTTTAACAAATAATTCATTGTAATTTGTAAAATCATTGTTTTTTTGAGTTTGCATTTTTTTTACAAACCCTACTTGCAACTTAAATAATTTTAGAAACCCTACTTGTTATTGCAGCCACATTCATTTGCAAATCAAACCATATTATTATTTTCACAATGTCTCAAACCCCAGTCAGAAAAGACCCTGCTTGGAAACATGCTGAAATCTTTCCCGGAATGAAAAGAGGAGAAGCAAAATGTAACTATTGCAAAACAATATATCATGGAGGCATAAATAGATTAAAATACCATCTTGCACGCATACCCATCCATGATGCAGTGGGCTGCATTGTAGCACCTCCTGAAGTTGTTCGTGAAGTGCAGGTGCAATTAGAAACTTTTGAAATGCAAAAAGAAATGAAAAAGAAATAGAGGCAGGAGTTGGCGAGTGTTAGAGTTGGACAAGGACTTGGTGCTGTTGGAGTTGCTTCTTCCATGCCTCCATACCGTTCTAGTGCTAGTGCTTTTGCTTCTGCACCAGCTATGCCTATGCGTACTCCTAGTGCTGGTGGCGTTGCTACTACTAGTGGTAGTGGCAGTATTAGCATTGGCCCTAGAGTTCGTAAATCTAGGGTGGACTCATATTTTGTACCACGCACTACTCCTGGTTCCCAACTGTCGCTTGAGAGCATGAGTTGGAACAAGGACGCACATAATACAACAAAAAAGACAATTGCAGACTTTTGGTACTATTGCACCATTCCCTTCCATGTAGCCAGGTAATTCTTTTTTGTTTAATTGTTTTAAAATTTATATTTAAATTTTAGAATTTAGATGTATCTCATTATCGAATTCAAATTTAAAGTTAAAAACTTAAAACTTTTCATTTTACAATACTTATGTAACTTATTAATTTATTTATGACATGTTTTAGGTCACCTTTTTGGCAAAACATGATTGATGCCATAACAATATGTGGGGCGGGGTTCAAAGCCCCTAGTGAAGATGAATTAAAGGGCCCACTTTTGACTCAAAAGGTGGCAAATGTGAAAGCACAATTAGAGGAGCAGCGCGTGCAGTGGAGGATTGGTTGCACCATCATGACTGATGGTTGGACCGATAGGAGAAATAGGACGCTGTTTAATTTCCTAGTTTCCTCCGGAGGTAATTGTACTTCCCTCAATGCATTGAAATTTGAATTTGATTTAGTGATTAATAATTTAATATGGCTGATTTATGTTTTTTAATTTATTGAATACTTGGTTTTGCTTATTTTTTCAGGTGACACCGTCTTCATAAAGTCCATTGATGTTTCTGCCCAATTCAAAAATGCCACATATTTGTGTGAGGCTATAAAGGAGGTGATAGCTGATGTGGGGGAAGAGAATGTAATGCAAGTGGTGACAGATAATGCAGCAAATTATGTTGCTGCTGGTAGATTATTGATGAAGAGGCACCCTACTATATTTTGGACTCCATGTGCCGCCCATTGCATTGACCTCATGTTGGAGGATCTTGGCAAGCTCCCATGGATCAAAACATGTGTGGATGCAGCAAAAAACGTTTGCAAATTTGTATACAATCACACATGGGTGCTTAACCTTATGAGGCAATACACGGGGTTGAGGGAGTTGTCTCGTCCTACCATCACTAGGTTTGCAACAAATTTTATCACGATGCAATCCTTGATTTGGTCAAAGGAAGCTTTAAGGCGCATGTTTACTAGTGAGGAGGGGTCTTCCTCATCCTTTTCTACAAGCACTACAAGGATTGTTGTGGCTGCTTGCATTTTTTATGAGCAAGGGTTTTGGACACCAGTGGACGAGATTGTGAAGGTAAAATTTAATTCTTTATTATATTTTAATTTTTAATCATATCTTACTTTTATTTGTTTATTTTCGTTCACACTTATTTGTGAAACATGTTTGCACTTTGCAGTTTATTGAGCCCTTGCTAGTTCTCCTACAAGTTGCAGATGGGGAGAAGCCCGCAATGGGCTACATATATGAGGGCATGGATAGGGCCAAAGAGGCCATTAGATCAGTCTATGGTGGAGTTGAGGAGAAGTATCGTCCCATTTGGGATATCATTGATAGGAGATGGCAAAACCAACTTCATAGGCCCATCCATGTAGCCGCATGTTTCCTAAATCCGGCCTTCCAATTCCGCTGTGATTTCCGTGCAGATAGAGAGGTTCTTAGTGGGCTCTACTCGACGAAATATTTAATATTGGAAAAATTTAGACTAAATATTTAATTTGGGGGTCACGGTTTAGTGAGCTCATGATTTTGAGGCAATAATTTATGTAATATCACTTAATAGTTTTGTGCAAGCTTGTCTTATAAAAGCAAGCAAATAAGTAGCTGTTGAGGTTGGCTTGCGTAACCTTTGGCTTGTTGGCTAAAGTTGGATCAAGCATCTCTTGTAAGTTGCATATGTGAATACAGAAAGCATGGATTGGAATCTGTGGCTACATACTTCTCATTTGCTTGTTCACATGGAAGAATACAACTAGAGTGCTTGATGCTTCAAAAACTTTACATGCAAGTGTATTGTAATCTTGTTTCATAAGATAATACATTGTGTGTAAGTGCTTTTGGAGGCTGGTCCTTGCATCTGACCTCTGACCTTAGGCATTCCTTTTGGCGTTCATGGGTTAGGATTTGAGCACTAAGCCTTATTGGCTTCAACTAATTAAAAAATAAATGTGCACGTCTTGATCTAGATATGCCTCTAGAGGACAACATGTACATAAAGTTATTTGATTATTGTGAGAACAATTGCCAAAGCACAAAAATTTCCCTTTTAGATATTCATATTACATATCATGAATATGGCCATCTTTTCAGAAACCAGCCGATATTAGTTCATATAACAAAGAAACAAGATATACAAAGTGTACTGGCAGACTAAATGAAACTGAACTCCACATCACATACTGCTCGTCATCATGTTGTAACAGGAAAAGACGATCAGCTTTGGAAGATGGAGAAAAAAATGTTGATGATTGAACCACAAAATTATCAAAGAAAAAAGGGGGTATGCCTGATACCAAAATTGAAGTTTCCAGCTTCTATATGCATTTTTTATATTGCACTATTGCTTCTTCAATTTATCTTGTTACTTTACTGCTATTCCAGCATGAGTTGTTTGCATATTTCCTTTCCTGGTTTTATCTTTCAGTTTTGAGTTCAGCCCCAAATTTAATTAGTGAAACAAGTAATGAGAAGATTGTAACAAGTAATGAGAAGATTGAAGCAGTTTGCTATACATTATGTTTAGTTGTCTATAATCTCACACAAGCTTCTGTATTGTGAATTGTCCATTCAAATCTTAATTTTCTGATTTCCTAAACAGGACTATAGGATATATGGATATTGGTGTAGTTCAAGTGCGGTATTTAGACAATGTAGTAGATTTGTAATGGTAATAAACTGATATCTGATAAATAATCACCATGAATTGTAGTGAATTATGTCTACTTTTCATATTAGAGACAATTTTTCAGACAACATATGCAATGGAAAAAAGTCATAATGCACATAACTTATGCTTCCAGCTTTAACTCCACCATATAATATAATTTACATACCTAAGGAAAAGGTTAGCATTCTAATCTATCATAATTTGACACAAGTTAACATTAATTTTAGTTATGAAACTACAGTTCGGTGATGTGTCTAATAGATCTATTTGCCATTCAAATAAAAATTCCTTCCCACCTAAAGGCCATTATTTAGACTCTATAAATTGCAAAAGATCTGTAAGCATTCAATCTTCACTTATATATGTGTAAGAAATTGCTAATTAGTCACTTATGAATAAAGTACATTGACCTATATTACGTCCCTTATGATGAGTGTAATATCTATCTTCCATCCTTAAAGAGTATATCTAGATTCTAAACACAGATCCTATTATGCTCTACTTGGGAAAGTAAACTTAATTACAAGTTTGGTCCAAGTATAATAAGACTAGACTTGTGAAAGACTGTGCATACCTGTTGAAGTACACCTAGAGGCCTCCTACTCGAGGCCTGCTAAACAGTATACCTATACCGCATATTTCCTCCCAGTAATATGAAATTTCTAAAATGGCAGGCCGAGTTAAGTAGGGGAAGAGGTTTTCCATCATTCTTTTTTTTAATGCTACTAGGTAAAGGCAAGCAAAAGCATCCTTCAATTCAAATCTCCAAACAAGAGTAAGTGAAGATAAATAAATAAAGAATGTCTTTTAGGTCATAGCCAAGCTAGGATTTCCATTTACCTTATTTATTTTTCAAATTTTGTACCCTGGATTTTCACGTCATGACAATGATAGGGAGAAAACCCGACATTGCTAATCCTCCTATACCCAAAATATGTATAGAAAGAAGGCATAAACTATTTTTTAGCAGAATTGATCTGCAAGGAAAGCATATTTTTTGGGACATAGAGATGAATGAAAAAGACTAAATCTAGGTGGTGGCTTACAGTAGAAACAAATGAACAAAAGAATGACATGAGACATTGTAAAGGACAAAAGAATGACTTGATACATTGTAAAGGACAAGAATGACTCACGAGAAAAACTCAAAATCAACTGGAAAACTAATCATTCTGGCAAGACTCAATAAAACTCACTGGGCCTCATTCAAACTTGGCTCCATTCCACGAAACTTGAAAGGTGTCAAAAATAACTCAGGCCAACACTTGTAAATACTTGACAAGAATTACAGTGTATTTTAAAATTAAAGAAAATAATCAGTCATCAGAAAATCTAAATAGTGTGACTTCGTGAGGGAATAAATATTCACTCAAATGAAAACCCAAAGTCATCCATGTGTTATCAAGCAATATACAAGTAGAACATATAAATCAACATGAGTTTTGTGCAAAAATATTGAAATAGCAAGCAACAAAAGGAAAAAGTATTGAGTCTTAATGTGGATCTAAATTCTTGGCAAGGGATATGCCAAATCTATTTGAGAAAAGATGCAAATGAGCATCACAAAGACAACAAAAACAAGAAAAAATAAAACTGAAAATAGAATTCATAAAGAACACAAACACTAATTATAGAACAGACCACCAAGATTGTGCCAGCTGCACATCTAATGGTTGGCAATCTCTTGAAGAAAATGGGGATGTTAGCCACTTCTATTTGATGGGCAGCCACAGAAGCCCCATAATCTCCCCAACCAGAGAGTGATGTTACTGCTAGACAAAACTATGATAAACACATCAACATGAGGGCTTTCATTATTCAAAGATTACTTTCTTAATGATAATTTTACATAAAGTTTCTTGAAAAGTGCAATATGATTTTTAATTTCCTTGAAAGGTTCAAATTCCTATCTTAATTAGAAGAATAATTTAAGAAATCAATCTCCATACCTTCTGCTTAAGCCCTCTAATTCAGCCTTCTTCACCTCATCCTTAGGTGGAATCCCACCATTTTTCCAAGCCTCCATGCGTTCAGGACTATTACTCACAAGTACTAGTTTGCTCAAGTAGAGGGCCTCTCTGTCTTCAAGTTTGTACGATTGAATTTGTTCTTTCATGATCATCAATGGGTGAAAGAACCACTCAACCACTCGATCATCAGCTCTATCAGACTTTGTCAACTCTGCACCATCAGCTGCAAAAATAAAGACTGACTAAGAAGCCCAAGTTCGGTTAAAAAAAAATTGATTCAAAACTACCATACTGTATCAATCAGTTTGTCTACACAGGAAGTAGAATTCCATACAGAGTAGGAAGTCAAGGGAATCGAAATTCGCAGGGTGAAGAAGGGTCTGTAGAATGCTATACGCCAAAAGCCCAACACTTAGAATTCTGGACTTCCCAGTGGAGATCCACTCCTCAATGTCTGAAACCCTTATCACACCATCTCGCACCACGGCTCTTCCATAAAACTCACAGGAATGAAAAAGTCGATCCCATATCTGACAAAATTCAGTTTTAAAGATCTTTTAGCACTGAGTGTCTAATCATAAGGTTACATTTTCAGGAATGTTGAAATATTTTTATGAACCTGCACAGAGTTGAATCGTAGAAAAGTTTTCTTCAATGGCTTTGTACGCTCAGGAATGTGTTTATTGGGAATTGAGTTGCCTTCCCTGTGAGCAATGTCTGTTCTCTGTTTATCAGGTAAGCAGCATGTTCGTGCAGGTCCAGAGGAAGATTTCTTTTTACGGCGGTACTCAGGCCTGGCTGCAAATAGCATAAAACCGATGTATAAACTCACACTTGTTTGGGGTTGGTACAGTGTGTGTAACTGAATTAATTATTAGAACAAAGAATAGGAATCAGCTTCAACTTACACTATAAGTATGTCATTGTTTTAGGCATTGAAAAGTAGCTGTAAGTATAGAGGTGCACATTCAATAATACCTTGGAAAACAAGAACCTTCCCTCATGTGTAGCAAGTCATTGCTATATTCATCGAACAGTGCTATTGCAGATAAAATATAGTTTGATCCGAGTTGAATTGAACCCTCCTAAACATTAGACCAGATGATAAATTACATCACTATAATATGGGAAACCATAGAAGGTAACAAGAATGGAATATAAACATTATAAAGACTGGACAATGATTGACAAACAATATGAAGCAACAGGAAAATTAGAAAAATAGTACGAGATGAATTGCATGTACCTGATACACAACAACAGCTCCATAAAGGCCAAGACAAAAACTTGAAAAAAATGCAGCTAAAATAGCTCCAACTACTGCCAATGGCCAAAAAAGGATGGCAAGGCTTGCAAATGGTACACAAGCAATATCAAAAAATTGTCCTTCTCTGCCTATTAAATCTTGAACTAGTCGGAACCATCCTTTCAAAAGCATGTAAGGAGCCTTCCATATTGCAATCAATGTAATAATTGGCACATCCAACAGAACACCCAATAGGCCAGCCAATACACAGCCTGGCAGTTGTAACAAGCTTCAAACAGTTTACAATTGATGATCAGTGAAGTACATGTATCCTTAAAGTAATCTAACAAATAACAAAAGGATGGAATAATAAAGAGAGCAAAAACTTAATCAGAACTTCCAATCATCATTTACAATGTCCAAATTTCAACTTTCTATTTACATTGTACCAAACTAAAATAAAATGAACAAAAGTGGATTCAATCTACTTACAAAGACCATTACACACTCTCCATAATGATTCCTGGCACGATTCTTATGGATTCATTTCTCAGAGAATAAGAAAGCAAACACAACAGTGAATATATCCCTCTTAGGGACCAAACCCCTTCAATCCTAAATCCTACTACATAAAGTGATCATAACTGCAAAGATTATAAGCATTCTCACAAAGAAGGCATTATACTTCAAAAGGTTAACTATTGGTCTGTAATGTTGGAGCATTGCAATTACCATGGATTAATTTGCTGTAAGTAATGCAGATGTATGTAATGATTTTTATTCAGTTAACTTTTTTTAGATTGTGCTCATTTTTATAATGTAATGAATGAGTTTTAGAATTTTGTTTGGTAAATTTGATACTTATATTTCTTTTACTTCCTTGAAAAGCATCATATTTACTTGAGGAAGGATTTTTAATTGAAGAATATATCAATTCGATAAAGGTGACCTTTTTTAAAGGTGTTGAAATAAAAAAGAAGAGAGATCCAAATATCAAAAAAAAAAAAGTAAAATGTTTATCCAAACTTCTAAAAAAATGATAAATTTACACGTTGTTCTCTTCAGATTTTTTCTTTTTATAGTTCTAAATTATTTAGAATTAGTTTTGCATTTAACTAAAACTGGTATTAATTTTTTTTGACAATCTATAATTCTAGGTAAGATGTAAATTTAAAGGCATTTAAATGGAAAAAGCATTATGAAATTTCAATATGATAGGCCATCAAATTGCAGGCCTAGATCAAACTACAAAGGATTAGGACTTGACCTCTCTCAAAGCGTTTATTGCAATTGTTGAATATCAATTGTACATCCTGATTTAATCCAAGGCAAATCAATTATGGAGGTATCAAAATAGACTTGGACATTGGTTAGGCATGTTCTATTTCTTAGGATGAAATTAGTTGGGCCAAAATCAAAATGGCAAACACTAGCCATTGAACAAGGCTATGGATAGCCCCTTCACTATCCATTCATAAATTAATTGTGGAAGGGTAAATTCCGCATTCATAATAGACAATTGTCACATCTGTAAGAACCTCTCTCCAATTGTGGATAAAATTTTACGATTCCTACAAGTTTGACAATGCAAGCATTTGGTCAAACTATTCTCAAAATTCAGAATTAAATGGTTTTCAATCAATTTTCCTTTTAATGGGTTTTGCCGATAGTGTCCAACACATAGATTAACATCCAACTCCAAATAAACTCTCTAAGAAATGTAAATAATTTTCACAGCTATCATCCTCACATAATTTCCAAATTTATTCATAGATATTTTCAGACTTTCAAGCAGTCATATAACTACTATCCAAACCACAGAATACATTTTCACCAATAATTTGCATACACAAAAATAGTGAATTTCTGACCTTGATTATATTTGTACAGCAGGCTTGCTGATGAAATGAAGCATCCAAAGATATTTTCAGACTTTCAAGCAGTCATATAACTACTATCCAAACCACAGAATACATTTTCACCAATAATTTGCATACACAAAAATAGTGAATTTCTGACCTTGATTATATTTGTACAGCAGGCTTGCTGATGAAATGAAGCATCCAAAGATATTTTCAGACTTTCAAGCAGTCATATAACTACTATCCAAACCACAGAATACATTTTCACCAATAATTTGCATACACAAAAATAGTGAATTTCTGACCTTGATTATATTTGTACAGCAGGCTTGCTGATGAAATGAAGCATCCAAAGATATTTTCAGACTTTCAAGCAGTCATATAACTACTATCCAAACCACAGAATACATTTTCACCAATAATTTCCATACACAAAAATAGTGAATTTCTGACCTTGATTATATTTGTACAGCAGGCTTGCTGATGAAATGAAGCATCCAAATGCTATGTTTGGTACTGAGCAGTATGGCAGCATATTTATTTCCTAGTATGATTCTTCCTGGTGTACGGCTCATCCAAACATTAGTTTGCAGTCCCTGTATGATGTACGGTTCTCCCCTTAGCAAAGTATGGTGTTGGAACTTTAGATAAAAGGTGACTATCCTAGTCAGCCGATTGAATAGTAAAATTTGTCTTTTTCCTGTTACATTTGTGTCACTCCAAAACTGGCGCTATTCTTATTACGGTTCATTTGAGACTTAATCAAATGTGGATGAAGCTCCACACTTATGCGACTAGGATAAGAAAATATTTAAATTGCTAAAAGCCTTCAACATGTCATGGTCACGGCTTGGTAAGGGATAAATTCCAGTTGCTGTGATTAATATGCTCACGTCCTCTCAAAACATTAAACCTCCAGCAATTCCTTAAAACAAAATGGATATGACCCCTGTTCTCCATAATATATATATTCATAAAAACCATTTCCTCATTGTTGTACGGCTATGTAGGTACAATATTAATAAAATTTTAATAACTTCATTCGCATTGTATTCATACCTCTTGCAGACCTAGAAACCCTGTAAATTATCAACTTGAAACCTCACCAAATACCTGAAATTTGTCTTCGTAGAAGACTTCACAAATTTCTCACAACTAAATCCAACTATGAATTATGAGATGAATCACCCAATAGATGAATCGAGTTTTCTTCCAATCCACCTGCTCAAGGGTTTTCATCCTCAAGTCTCTTGAAAGTTGTGCTCTCCAAATGCTCCCATAATAATTTCACAAGATGACTAATTCATTTTTCCCTTGCCTTTTAGACTTTGCCACTTTATTAAATATTTTGCTTTTGTAAAGTAACTTTATTTAATATTTGAGCATATTATTTAATAAAGTCACTTTAACATTTAATTAATTAATTAAATATAAACATCCACAATATTACTTTAGAACAATTTAATATTTAATTAATTTAGTGATGACTATTTGGAAACTGGGGGGCCAAAATCAACATGGCAAACACTAGTCATTGAACAAGGCTATTGATAGTGTAATGTCCCCTTAGTAGCCACCCCGGAGATCATTTAGCCTTTATTATTTCCGAAAGACTAAAAGAGGAACAAGGGAATATTAATTAAATTAATTATTTGTAAAGTGATCTCAATAATTCAAAATCATAAAGATAGATTTATATTTAATTAATTTAATAAAAGTGACTAAAATAAAATAATATATCATAAAGTCACTTTGGGAATAAAATAATAATATTTTCTAGAAGCTTCTTGGAGGTAATTGAGAAATCTTTATAAGGAGCTGTGGGTTTGGCATTTGAGCATGTCTTGAGTTATTCTATTTTCATACCTATGGGGTGAGAGCTTGAATGCTTGCATTGTCCGAGGGTTTGAATACTCTAGGATACCGGTTTTGGTTGTGAAAGATCAACCCTAGCTGGAGGTTTGGGGAGGGACATAATTCAGTCTTCCTACTTGGGTATCATTGCAAAATTTAATGGTCATTGACCAAATTTTGAGAAGCATAGAGAATTCGATTTTGAGTTGCATTTTGGAGAAGTATTTTCAATCACTTGGACAAATCGAATATATCATTGAGGACAACTTTACTTGCTGGAAATTCGTGTTTCATCAGGCACATATTGGCGCAGCATTTTGATATCAAATTCAATTCGATTTTGGGAAGAATCGATTCATCTTGGTCTCTTGCCCATGATCAATCATTGCTGGGAACTCGTGGCTCTAGTAGCATTCTAGGTGCAGCCATTTAAGTGCCAAGAACAGTTTGATTTTGATATATATCACTTGGTTTTTGCATCCTTGAGGAGAATCGATTGATAGCTGGATAGTGACGCCTTGTGAAGGTGAATTCGTGGCAGCTGGGAGTAGAGACAAGCACAATCAATAGCTACTCAGTGCTTCATTTGCATCAATCAAGTTCCTCTTTCCATTCGCACTGTATAAGCTTGTTTTGGGTCTGCATTTGCAATCATTGTAATCATTGTCTATACAGCATTATCATCATTGTAGTCACAATTACATTCAGGTCTGCACTATCAATCTTTATTGTATTGTCATTATGATATTGCAAAATCATCCATGATCATTGGAAAAAGCATTGTAATAGCTGAGATATAATTGCAGTTCAATATATAGTGAAGTTGGCAGTTTGCATGATATGTGTTTGCAAAAATGTCTTTGACTGTAACAGCAAATTATATGTCTAGTTAGCTGCATTCTCATTTAGTCATTATAAGACCTTGCAAAAACAAAATACTCTTGCAATTCGTATTCATTTCAGTCATTAGTTACTTAGCATTCATGCATATATTATCAATATATGAGAAAAAGCAAAAAGAGAAATCATTTACCAGCTGAAAGAAGATTGCAAGACAACTGTTTGACAAAATTCCAAATCATCCAAAACTGAAAATTAAGGGCAGAATTTGCAAGGGCCTTTACAGATAGCCCCTTCACTATCCATTCATAAATTAATTGTGGAAGGGTAATTCTGCATTCATAGTAGACAATTGTCACATCCCATGGAAGGGAGGGGCAATTGGGGAGAGACAAAAGCATTTATGGGTAGGTTTATACACTATGGCAAAGAGAGGGATCAATTGTAAAAATTAATGTGGACAAGCATAAGTTGGTGGGACCTTTAGCATAGGGTATGGATAGCAAACAACACATAAAGTGAGTTAACAAAGGTTCCTGAAAAAATAGGCAATGTAGACATCCCTCAAAGCATAAAGGACAAAGGAAATTGTAGGAGGAAAAAAGGCATGTAGGCATGTGGAGAGAGCGAGAGAGAGATCAAACTTATTTTTGTGTGAAAAAGGGATTCAATTCTCTCTTCTGATGTATGTCCAACTTCCAAGCAGCTTGTATTTTGTGTTGCTTTCTATGTAGCAACAAGGGAACCAACGGTTCTATCAAGATATTTCAAAAGAGTGTTGCTTGCTCTTTTGAATCCATGGGGATGTGAAGAAGGTAGACAAAAGAGATTGACATGACCAGATAAATGTGTTGTTCATGGTAGAATGAAGGGTCCACCTCTAATGGATAGAATAGTCCAAACTATTTTGGTAGGCATGGATATAAAATGAAAAATGAACCTTGAAGTTTCAACCAAAAAAAAAAATGATACATAAGGCTTCAAGTTAAGATTATTCACTCTACTAGCAGTGGAGAACTTGGTTTCACCAATCATGGTGTGGTTGCTTCATAACCTGGAATGGATGAATGGTTGTTGGCCCCATAGGCCGAAAATAGGAATAGAAAGCTTAGTTTTCTCATTAATGGCCAATGCATGCTCTTCCTTATGTAGAAGACTTGTTCTCATAAAATGTTTCAAAGTTCAAGCAAACCCAAAAAGAAGAAACAATTCCTAGCCAAATAAATGTAAACGTTAACGACCATGGCTAGGGATGTAGGCTACCAAAGGTGTGTTCTATGGAGGCTAGAGAAATTGCAAATGTGGTGAAATATTACCATTGCCACTACTTTTTGATACACTAGACAAAGATCCTTCTATATCAAATAATAAACTAAGCCCAAAGCTTAAGCTTTTATTGCACAAGAATAATCTCATGCATGGGGAGGTGACATCATGGCTACTCACAATGCACAACACATAGATGGTGGGTCTAGATCATGGGAGAACCTAGGCCATCTTGGTCTCACATCTCAACCCAAAAAATACAACATAAAAGTTCCAAACCTGGTAACATCTATAAGGTTGATTATTTGAATGTCCTTTGTTTTTTTCCAATTTTTCCTTTAAGCTTTTGGCCTCATTTATGTAATGTCCCTACTAGACAAATATCCAATATGTTGTGATGGTGTGGATTCTCGCTAGGCCTATATTTAGGGCTGGGAACCACCCACGATGGGGCAGCCACGTGTCCACAAGGGGGTTCACCTATGGTATCACTTTGGTGGGAGAAAAATTGACCCTTAATGCTAGTGGGCACCATTCACTAATAGTCTGAGCTTTTGGCATAGTGGTCACTTAGCTTGGTATCAGAGTCAAAGTGTCGAGGACGAGCCCTATAGAGAGTGGCAAGTTGTAATATCCTTGTTGGACGAAAACATAGTATGTTGTAGTCGTGTGGATTCCCATTGGGCATGTATCTAGGACTAGGACCCACCCACAATCGAACAACATGTGTCCACAAGGGGGTTCACCTACAATGGTGCTCTAGTGGGACAAAAACCTCACCCTTAACATCAATGGATGCCATTCACTAACAGTAAGAGCCAAGGTCTTGAGATCAAGGCATTAAGGGTGAGGTTTTCGTCCCATGAGAGCATCACCGTAGGTGAACCCCCTTGTGGACACATGGCTACCTAATTGTGGGTGGATCCCAACCCTAGATACATGCCTAGCAAAAATCCACACCATTGGAGCATACTAGGTTTTCATCCAGTAGGGACATACATCCCACCATGCTTCGCAAGGCTCGAACTCGGCCTTGATACCAAGCTAAGCAAACACTACACCAGAATCTCAGATTGCTAGTGAATGGCATCCACCAGCATTAAGGGTGAGGTTTTCCTCCCACTTGAGAGCCCCCATAGGTGAACCCCCTCGTGGACACGTGGTTGCTCAATCATGGGTGGGTCCCAACCCTGGATACACTTCCACGAGAATCCACACCACTACAACATATTGGGTTTTCATCTAGTAGGGACATTACAACCCACCATGCTTCATAGGGCTCGACCTTTAGACCTCTTATTTGATACCAAGCTAAGTGACCAGTACACCAAAAGCTCAAACTGTTAGTGAATGGCACCCATCGGCATTAAGGGTAAGGTTTTCATCCCACTGGAGCACCACCATAGGTGAACCTCCTTGTGGACACATGGCTGCCCAATCATGGGTGAGTCCTAGCCCTAGATACACGCCCAACAAGAATCCACACCATCACAACATACTAGGTTTTCCTCTAGCAAGGGCATTACAATTTACTCGCACATACAATTCATTCTTCAATTTGTGTACTCATCATTAATAGTTTGATTCTTTTGTTTATGTATGGGGACAATGTGTTCGACTAGTGCCCACAATTTCTATACCTCACATGATTGACTCTGAGCTTCCAAAGACTGTTCTATAGTTGTCTATTGGGATTTTCCCATATCATCTAGAAACTACTTGAGAAGATAATCTTGAAAACATTTTTAACCAAGTAGAAATAAAATGTTTGAGATAGTGGCCTTAATCTTGAGACATATTGGGGTAAGCATGAAATATTTTACTTTCTCAAAACCTAATCTATATTGATTTAAAATTTGTTATTAGATAAGAATATAGAGTTTTTGACACCTCTAAAGCTCTACATTTAACTTGCAATGTTATGAGAAGTGCACAATGAACCTTCATTCAACCTATAAATTGTGGTGTGCTCAAGCTATGTTGTTGGTTTATGTGAATAATTTCTTCTAAAAATAGAAAGTTTGGCTATTAGGGTTCAAACTGATTTTCATTGGTTGAAAATACTTCCTCATTAGGCTAGTGCAGTCAGAATCACAAAACGATCAGTTTTGCCCTAGTGGATCTGCTTTTCTTTTTAAATTTCAGAAAGCATTTCGGGAACTCTGAAGCCATTAATGGAGGACAGTCAGCTGCCAGGGGTCAAACTCGAACATTCAAACACTGGACGTGTATGTAGATCGAAGAATGGAGAAACAAAGCTGTCAAAGTTGAAAACTGCAAAATTTTGACTAACACTGGAGACTTCAGGCGCCCCAGCTCAGTCTAGGCACCCAAACTTTCATGCCTTAGAAAAATTTTCATCGTCAACGAGCAAGGCAAAGACAAGCACGACAAACGAAGGAGGAAGTTGAAATTTGTAGAATAAAAACTAAGTCTGGAGGAAATGGGCGCCCCAGAAGGAGATAGGCGCCCAACTTTTTAAGGCATCAAATGATGAAATTACGGTTTGTGCTCCCAGACAATGTTGTTCAGAATCTTCTCAGCTCTGCAGTGAGTTCAACAACGCAGTCATCAGATCGACCAATCTTCCAAAATTCGAGTTGGGGTCAAATTCGAACATTCAAACACTGGACGTGCACGTAGATCAAAGAATGGAGAAAGGAAGCTATCAAAGTTGAAAACTGCAAAATTTTGACGAACACTAGAGACTTCAAGCGCCCCAGCTCAGTCTAGGCACCCAAACTTTCATGCCTTAGAAATTTTTTCATCGTCAACGAGCAAGGCAAATGCAAGCACGACAAACGAAGGAGGAAGTTGAAATTTGCAGAATAAAAACTAAGTCTGGAGGAAATGGGCGCCCCAGAAGGAGATAGGTGCCCAACTTTTCAAGGCATCAAATGATGAAATTACAGTTTGTGCTCCCAAACAATGTTGTTCAGAATCTTCTCAGCTCTGCAGTGAGTTCAACAACGCAGTCATCAGATCGACCAATCTTCCAAAATTCAAGATCAAACAGGGAGGTTTCAACCAAGTGGCAGAATGCAAACCAAGAAAATAATGGAAAATATTCTAAGTCTGGGAACTTTGGGCGCCCCAGGTGCCCCGGGGCGCCCAACCTTTTGAGAGGTCTAATCCAACTGTTAGGGTTTGCAAATGTGCTCAATCTCTTCAGGATCTTGTCAGCTTCGCAATGAATATCTTCGTCAGATCATCAAACTTGTCAATCATTGGCAAATCTAGATCGAACAGATGATGTAACATGAAGGTTCAAGTTTGAAGATTGAAAATTTAGCAAAAATGGCTAAGTTTGGAGGAAATGGGCACCCTTGAAGGAGATAGGTGCCCAAAATTTTGAGGGCCTTAACTGATGAATTTACAGACGAAGCCTCCAGTATGACTTCCTCAAAGTTGATCAAGCTTGCCGACGAAACCATCAGCACGTCAATCAAAGTTGGCAGTCATCAAATATCGAAGGCTGAAAGGGGGAAAAACATGAGCAAAACATCAAAAGTCAAAAGCAAGATAAAAAACACAGAATAAATTCTAACTCTGGTGACGTTGGGCGCCCCCAACTAGCTAGGGGCGCCCAAGCTTTTGACCCCCGAAATTCAACTTTCAGAAGACATCACTCCCAGGAGACCCCCTTCAGAATATTCTCAACTATCCAGTGAATCTGACAGCCAACCAATCGGATCAATCTAGCTTCTGGAAACACGAATTCATCAGAAGGTCAAAGGGAAACAAGCAAAACTTGGTGAACAGAAAAATGACTAACACTGGTAAAGTTGGGCGCCCTAGAAGGAGATGGGCGCCCATGATTTTGAAGCTAAGTTGCCAGTTCGGGTACGGATTCAGATGCGGGTTTGGGTTTGGGTTCGCTAGTTCGGCAATTTTTTTTCCTAGGGTACGGGTATGGGTACAATCATACTATATATATATATATATAATTATAATTATAAATTTATAAACATAATGATAATGCCATAGACTCATAAGCATGCTCAAAATTATAATCATATGATCATAATGCCATAATGCCATAGAATATTGAAACAATGAAATACGCCATACGGTAAGACCTCATATAATCTATAATCATATTCATAATTTGCAAAAATGTAAATGTAAATACGCCATAATGCCATATAATCTGTAATCATATTCATATTTTTTAGCTTGGAGGCAAAAAAATTGTGTTTTTGCTCTTTTGAGTTTGCAAAATGAGTTTCATTTGGTCAGCCAAGTCAATATAAGGCAATCTAGGCACTTTTTAGGGTTTTGTTTTTTGTTTTTTAAGTTGAGTTTTTGCCATTTTCTAGGCTGGATGACGTGGGTCCGCCCGGGTCCTTCTGGGTTCTCCCCGGGTTCGGCCAGGGTTCTCCATTTTCCACCCGGGTTCTTTGTGGGTCCTTCTGTGAAGGACCCACAGAGAACCCAGGTGGAAAATGGAGAACCCAGGAGAACCCAGAGAAGAACTGAACCAGAACCAGAACCCACATGTATTTTGGCCGGTTCGGGGGGCTAAAATGAAGAACCCGGTAATAGAGTTTTGAAGGTCAAAACTAAGTTTTTAGTCAAAGTTGCCTCCAGAACAACCTTGCCAGATTCGATCAAGCTATGTAATGAATCATTCAGCTCGTCCGTAGGATCAATCTAAAGGCCGAAAATCAAATAGAGGTGAAAATCAAGCAAAAGTTGAAAATGTTGAAAATTTGGCCAAGTCTGCCAAGCAAAAGTGCCCCAGTCCAAGAGAGGTGCCCAAGAATTCATGCCTTAGTCAAATTTTCCAGTTTCATCCTCCAACATTCCAAACAATGTCTACGTTCGATGAACCTACCCAGGATAAGCTCCAAAGGATTTAAAGCAAAAAGAAAGCAAATTCTCTCAAACCTCATCTTATTTAAAGAGAGCTTTTGCCTTTCATTATTCATTATTGCAGGTTGGCATCCAAAGCAAAGAGATTTTCCCTTTCTTCTCAACGAAGATTTGAAGACTCAAATGACATGCTTTTTCGGTGTTCTTCATGGTTTTGGGATTAGTGAGCAAGGAGGATTTTTCAGGCTCCAAACTTCTAGGGCGTTGCTTTTTCAAAGCAGCCACTCGGCTTATTCCATTTCTGATCACATGGGTCTCTCCGTTTTTTCATCCTCTTCAACATTGAGAAATTTTTCCCTCTTCTAGAGACCGCTTTTTGGCCGCTTTTTCAGGATAGATTTTTCTTTTTCAGTTTCTGAGCATCTGGGTTTCTCCGGAATGTGATTTTCTACAAAACCCAGGTCCTAGCTTTAATTAGAGAAATTGTTTTTTCAAGGTAGATTAGCATTCTATTTTCAGCAGCGCTCTCCACTTAAAAACAAGAAACAAATCAGTTTTTTGGTAGATGTGGATGATATTTAAAGTGGCAATCATCTAGAAGCTTTCTTTCCATTCTCGTCTCAATTCTTATCTACTATTTGAAGAAGAGAAAGAAGATAAAATGTGATAGTTGGCATTTCATGTTTTCATGCTTTCTTAGGTGGTTAGATGTTTATCTTGTTTAGTTTTAGAAATAAAGCGCTTGCATGTTGGCAAGCTGAGTTGTAAAAGCAAGGGGATTGTAGGGTTCCCTACCTCTTGCTTGTCTATAAATAAGAGCATTTGCTCATTGTTTTTCTTAACGGTTATTGTGATAACAAATTGCAAGCCTGTAATGCAACTATTACCTAATTTTCACCCTCAGGCTCAATCAGGCAGAATATCATGTGACAAAGGTTCGAAAAGGCCAAATGAACATTTGCACTAGGGAAAAATTCATGAATCTGATGCTAGATCATAGGGAACTCAGTGAAGAAGCCTGCCTTGTTCAGGTTCGGCATGAAAATCTTCTAAGGACAGAGTCGCCAAGACCCCAGGAATGTCACGGCGAGTGGAATTCATATGCAGGTACCTATCGGCAAGACAAAATCATTGTCCCGGCGACTAAGAATTTCCCCGTCGGCATGAGGATCTCCTTCGGAGAAGGGTCTTGGCGAGATCTTTATGTCTCACTGACCAGCGGTAGAGGGATACACATATCGGCAGGAGCTTTTACATCAGGGAGATGTCTTGGCGAGTGCTTAAGGTCTCGCCGACGAAGTACAAAATGAAATACGAATTAGTAGCATTGCAATACGAAGCATAGAAAAACGAGATAAATAAAATACATGTCAAAGACATTAACTATTTTATCATAATTATAAGTATTAAATTTAATGTTGTAATACCAAAATATAAATATTAGCAATCTCATTATAATTATGATTACCAAAATAATATTACAATTATGATTATAAATATAATAGATATTATAATATACATGTCATTAAACGAACATATATTGTTTAGTAATTACTATAATAATAATAAAGAAATCATAAAAGAAATAGTACTGAAATATGTGACTAAATAAACAAATGACAAATATACATACAAATTTAAATATTATTATAATCAGTATAATATAATAAATATTAAATAGAGTATATAAAATAAATATCAAAATAAATATATACTATACTAATAGAAATATTTAAATATACATATAAATATAATGTAATACAAAATACGTATATATATTTACCAGCAGCAATGATTACCATATAAAAACAACGGATATATATTATGGTGCAACATTGATATCACTCTAAGTCAGCAGTTAAGATAATATGGTAAAAAACAACATTTGATTTTTACACACAATGATTAAAATATACGGTAATCACTAATTAGAAAGGCAGCAATATATTCCTAAAAGCAACATCAACGATCAATACAAATAACCAAGGCAAGCAAAGTTAATATTATATTAGTCAAAGTTTATACTACAAATGAAGGGATACGATGGGATTTTAGGGAAAAAGATAGATAGCAATTAATTAAAGGGCAAGGATTATCTAATGTGAAGGGTAGCATAATGATTAGTTAATAAAGGATAAAGAAAAGGCATCGCATGGTTTCAAAAGGATACAACTATTCAAATGGACGTACCCCTCATAAAGGAGGCATCCCTTGGCATATAGAGATATAAATATAAGGAAAAGAGATAGCAAGAAGGACGTAGGGAAAATGAATTAGAAATCTGCATAAAGCAGTAGATTGGAAATGAAATAAACTATGGGAGATTTATTTGATTAAGTGTTATATGCGGATCCACCTATGGCACTCCTCTTATGTCTTCATTAATTGATTTATGTTTATGAATATATTGTGGATATCTAGATATTATTGCTAACAAATATGTGTATGTGGAAATGTTTTTAAATTGGTGAATGCAGATTTCAATCTAGGATTATTTCATTAGAGAAACACATTCCTTTTGGAAAGAAGAAACCCTAAACCTAATCAACAATCGAATTCTAGGGCAAACAAGCGAATTCAAGAGCAAGGCTAGGTAAGGGATATTACAGATACACATATCGGCAGGAGCTTTTACATCAGGGAGATGTCTTGGCGAGTGCTTAAGGTCTCGCCGACGAAGTACAAAATGAAATGCTCTCGGTGTAATGTCTCGGCGAAAGCAGAAGGTCTCGCCGAATATGAACCTTTGAAAATTCGACTATTTGACTCCCCCTGTGAATAAGATCAACAGAGTAAGCACGACGTGGATCGGCCATGAGCTCAGGAGTGTTCAAGGTGGCTCGGCCGAGGAAGTTCGAGAGGACACGGAGACAGAAGGATTGATATGGCAAAAGATCTAAAGGCTTCCCTAGGGGCAACTTCACATCGACATGAACAGCAGGGCACACAGGGTGCGGCGTTAAAATCAATCAAATATCTAGGGGCAGATCTTTTTCAGATAGATATTTTTGTAAGCCCTAGGGGGCCGACACATTTGTGATTGAAGGGCATTTTTTGCCTCTTTGTAAGGAGTTCGGATGTATGCTTTTCTGGAGTCTGTGACCCTTTTGCAGTCCTCTCTCAGACTAGCATGTTTCTGTAATTCAACTTGGAGCATAATATACAAAATCTACCTTGGTCACCATTAATGGCCCATCATTTTGCCTTCTGATTCTTGTGAAGTATAGTGCATACTTTTAGTGATTCACTGAGCTACTTAGTGAAATATTCTCTTTCCTTATAGCTTTTGTTTCATGTCGTGCCTTTCTTTGAAGAAGTAGCATCATGTAGATTCCAAACTGTGTTTACTTAATCCTGCACATGAGCTTCTAATTTGTGAAAATTTGTCTTTCCTCCTTGAAGGCATGTGCATGTCAAACCTGTTTGTGTGCGTGATCTACAAGATCTTGTTGTGCAGTCCCATGGCTGTCACCAGTATTCAAGTGTAAATCGAGTATCTCATTGTTCCTGTCATTTTTGGTGTATCACCCTAGGTTTTAATTTCCATTGTCTATGTTTTCTCCTTCTCCCTTTCCCTTTACAGATCAGTAGTTTAGGTGATTACCCAACAAGGAAGTCGGCCTTCTCTGGAGGTTGACCTCTGCTTACAAGAAACCCACATCTTTAGAGGTCTTCCCATGTTACATTGAGGCATTGAACATCAGGTTCAACAAGGGTGCAACTTCAGGTGATAACAGTTTTGGCACACCCGGTGGGACTGTCGATCAGGCAGTTTGAGAATTACATATCTATTATTGGTTTTTGATATGCAACCAGTAAGATTCAGACCTTTCTGAGGTTAATATCAGCATATCATGGCGACTCCGTGTACCAGTGCCTCATTGAGAAATTCAACATGCTAAGGGATTTGGTGTCTACCTCAGTATCATTCAGCCTTTGGAGGTAGTTTGCACAACACCTGGCGACTCCAAGCTTAAATCTTCTAGTTTCATAGGCACAAGTGTTGGTATGTCTCAAAATAATCTGTTAATTCTGAGTTTTCAGCTCTTGGATTGAAAAGATGTCAAATATTCATGAAGATGCTTACTATTACCCTCCATATCATGAGTATGTTGCTCCTACACACCCGTATCGGAACGTTTTGGACCTGCTCCAGCAGATTGACCATATCTTGAGGGATTTGAATCAAGGTCTTCACAATATGGAGATTAACGATATCAGTAAGGTGCTTGCATACCTATCTAAGATGTTGGTTGATATCAGGGTGCAGCAGGGTACCATTATGCGGCAGCAAGAGATGGCTGAACAAGTCTATTTTTATGATCCAGAAAGAGTGGCAAAGAGAGTCCGGTTCGAGGAAGGCCTTGAGCAGGAAGTATATGCTATGGAAGAACAAATGAAGTTGCTCTCTGCTAAGGTGCAACATACTCAAGCTTACTCTGATTATCAGCACCAACTAACGGAGGGGCTGCAAAGGAAGCAATTTGAAGAGAACCTCGCCCAATAGCTGGCTGTAAAAGAGGCAGAAATGAGGTTAAAATTTTCTGAACAAGAGGATCCCAAGTACAAGATTGCCAACTTTAGGCAAAGTCAGCCTCTTGACTCCCCTAGTAGGTCTTCTCAGCTTGAGATTCCAAGCTTTAAGGGATTCAATCCGATGGAAGAGAATGTAGTACCTGAACAGGATCAGTCCATCATCCCTCAAGAGCAACCCATAAATCCAGATGACTTACTCCTCAAGGAGAGAATTAGCCAAGTAAATCTAATGCATTTAGCTGTGGCATGTTACTGACTACAGCAAGAAAAGCTCAAACAAGAGGAGAGGCAGGAGCTAGGGCAACAGATAGTTGAAGATCTTCACTTGCGGGCAGAGGATACCCAAGCTTCACTGGAAAAAGAGCCACATAAAGAGGAACAATTGGATTACTTGCTTGATCAACTACCTGGTTATGTTGAGCAAGCTGAAGAGAGCATGTAGGCTCCTGTTGTGCCAGTTGATTTGGGACGGCCAGAGAATATTGCTGACTTGTTCAATGAGCTTCCTCAATTTGTCAATGAAGATCAAGATCTCACATGCATGATAGCATCTATGCTTGGTATGGAGCAACTAAATGATAAAATTCATCTAGATTTAATGCAAAATTATGAGTTAGATGATATCATAGAAGTTTTTTGTTCCAACATAGATGATGAACTAGTATCATATGAAAGGGAAGCATGTGATCAGCCCATTCAAGTTGGTGAGACTATTGAAGAGGTTGTTGAAGATAATGCCTTGCAACCTGTGAATTTATTAGATGAGCTTCCCCACTTTGTTGAGGAGAAGGTGTATTCTGCCATGAGCAAAGAGCATGGGAGCCACAGTTTGAAGATTTGTTTTTAGTTATCCAATAGGGATATCAGCTCCTTATCCAAGAAGATCAAACTGTAGCAGCCAATGAATAACCTACATCTTACCTCCAATCAACATCTTTCCAAGGAAAGGATGAGGTCTTTAAAGATCAGCAAGAGGCCAACAAGGAAGGTTCAAACCTTTCCCTTATCAGAGGCTGTCCAATCAGATACTTAGCCTGGATGGAGTCCAATGAGGCACCCATATATGAAGGTACAGCGAAAGAAGATATCCAGGGTGCACTGACAGCCAAACAAGAGTATGTTCAGCTCACTTGTCCTCCTTGGGTTGACAATGCGTATGGTCTATCTAGTGAAGTAAGTGAATTTATTCACCTCTTTCAAGGAACAATGCATCATCTTGTTGAACATTTTTTAGTATACCATCTCTATTCAGCTGCCATTAAGCTTGAGAGCCATTGCATATTGAGTAGAAAGGGCAGTTATTTTACTCAACCTGTCAATGGGTTTGTCTGACCAATTTCTTCTTGGTTAGTATAGGATAGGTTTAGTTGCTTTTTCTTTCCCTAAGTGTTGTTTCAACACATGTAAATAGTTTATTTCAGTTTTTCTTATTTTCAATAATTTTCAAAGTGTTCTAGTAGGTCTTAAGATGAGTTACAACCATGTACCAAGCTACTCTTGATCTTTTTTGAGTTGTCCTAATGACTCAATGCCCAATGGATAGGCCTATGCTACTAGTCTTCATGTTTAGCAGGAAAACATCCAGCAAAGGTCGCCAGAAATGTTACCTAATTTTCACCCTCAGGCTCAATCAGGCAGAATATCATGTGACAAAGGTTCAAGAAGGCCAAATGGAATATTTGCACTAGGGAAAAATTCATGAATCTAACGCTAGGTCACAGGGAACTCAATGAAGAAGCCTGCCTTGTTCAGGTTCGGCATGAAAATCTTCTAAGGACAGAGTCGCCAAGACCCCAGGAATGTCACGGCGAGTGGAATTCATATGCAGGTACCTATCGGCAAGACAAAATCATTGTCCCGACGACTAAGAATTTCCCCGTCGGCATGAGGATCTCCTTCAGAGAAGGGTCCTGGCGAGATCTTTATGTCTCACCGACCGGCGGCAGAGGGATACACATATCGGCGGGAGCTTTTACATCAGGGAGATGTCTTGGCGAGTGCTTAAGGCCTCGCTGACAAAGTACAAAATGAAATGCTCTCGGTGTAACATCTCGGCAAAAGTAGAAGGTCTCACCGAAAGGATGCCTTCTGTGTATGTAAGCGGGCTTCGCTAGGAGGTCTTGCCGAAGGCTAGATGTCTCCCCGACTTAAGGATCTATCGGTGTAACAAGGCAATCGGAGGAAGGTCTCACCGACCGACAGAGGGTCTCCCCGACATAATGACATTGGCAGGGCTCCCAATTGTCGCAGTAAGGTCTTGTCGACTCAGTGTAGTCTTAGCGAAAGGAGGAGATCTCGACAAGACAACGAGCTTCGCCGTGATGTCTGGCCGACTGGCCAATGTCTCGCCGAAAGGAACATGGAGCTCGCTAAAGGATGGAATGTGATCGGGGTGACATTATAGATGTCTTGCCGATAGAAGACAAAGGGTCTCGGAGTAACGTTTTGTCTTCGGTAAAGCGTCTCACCGACACCCAGGTGTCTTGCCGAATGAGGAGGAGCTCGGGGGGATATCAGGTATGACTCCTCAGGCTCGACAGGAGCTCTCATCGACGGTTTCAAGCTATGCCGACGGTCACAGGAAGGTATAATCGCATCGGTGAGACACGATTAGTGTCTCACCGACATGCGATTCAGAAGGAGAAGCTTTTGACCACCCAAAGATCTACGTGGAGTGTGCTCGACCAATCAATGGGAGCCAAATATGAACCTTTGAAAATTCGACTATTTGACTCCCCCTGTGAATAAGATCAACAAAGTAGGCACAACGTGGATCGGCCATGAGCTCAGGAGTGTTCAAGGTGGCTCGGCCGAGGAAGTTCGAGAGGACACGGAGACAGAAGGATTGATATGGCAAAAGATCTAAAGGCTTCCCTAGGGGCGACTTCACACCGACATGAACAGCAGGGCACACAGGGTGCGGCGTTAAAATCAATCAAATATCTAGGGGAAAATCTTTTTCAGATAGATATTTTTGTAAGCCCTAGGGGGCCGACACATTTGTGATATATAAGGCATTTTTTGCCTCTTTGTAAGGAGTTCGGATGTATGCTTTTCTGGAGACTGTGGCCCTTTTGCAGTCCTCTCTCAGACTAGCATGTTTCTGTAATTCAACTTGGAGCATAATATACAAAATCTACCTTGGTCACCATTGATGGCCCATCATTTTGCCTTCTGATTCTTGTGAAGTATAGTGCATACTTTTAGTGATTCATTGAGCTACTTAGTGAAATATTCTCTTTCCTTATAGCTTTTGTTTCGTGTCGTGCCTTTCTTTGCAGAAGTAGCATCATGTAGATTACAAACTGTGTTTACTTAATCCTACACATGAGCTTCTAATTTGTGAAAATTTGTCTTTCCTCCTTGAAGGCATGTGCATGTCAAACTTGTTTGTATGCGTGATCTACAGGATCTTGTTGTGCAGTCCCATGGCTGTCACCAGTATTCAAGTGTAAATCGAGTATCTCATTGTTCCTGTCATTTTTGGTGTATCACCCTAGGTTTTAATTTCCATTGTCTATGTTTTCTCCTTCTCCCTTTCCCTTTACAGATCAGTAGTTAAGGTGATTACCCAACAAGGAAGCTGGCCTTCTCCGGAGGTTGACCTCTGCTTACAAGAAACCCACATCTTTAGAGGTCTTCCCATGTTACACTGAGGCATTGAACATCAGGTTCAACAAGGGTGCAACTTCAGGTGATAACATCAGCAAGTTGTTGTTCAGTGTCAGTTCACTTTGTGGAAGAGAAAATTGCATGCCTCTTTAGCTGCAAGTATTGTTCAGTGCATGTGTTTTGTGTCAATGTATTCTGGTTTGATGGCTAAACTGTAAGCCTATTTTGCAACAATCCTGCTGTCCCAGAAGTGTAATCTTTTGTTCTTGAAATTTGAGAAAATAAAGTCTTGTGCCTGCTTTGCTGCCTTGATATAAAGTCTGTAAGAGACCAGGTGTCTCTCAACCCAAAACCCTGACTGGGGATACTGATTTTTGTTTGTTTTGTATTTTTTTGATTTTTTGATGAGTTTTTGCAATAAATGATAAATTGCGATTTTGCAAGGAAATGCTTGAAAAATTAAATAAAAATACCAGATGCGTAAATCTACAGAATAAAGCTCGAATTCCAATGCTAGATGATTTATTGTCTTTCCAGAATGTATACAACTGCTAGATTCAGACATACAAATAAAAGACAGACGATTTATTAAAGAACCTGGATAGGTTTGCAGACGCATATGAGAAAGCCCAAAAAGGTACGGCTGAATGAGAAGCAATCTTCTAGCCCTGAAATTGATGTTGAAGCTTCCAGTACCCTAGGCGCACAAGATCCAATGAGCAGATGTTGAGAAAAGAAGGCGTATCCTCTTGTGAAGAAAAGTACGGCCCAACAGTAGCATTAAATATGGTACGACCTCAAGAATAAAAAGCCAGATCTCTATGCAATGATCTCTGATAGGTCGCCACAAGTAACTGATGAATAAACTCTGAAAGATCTTCCTGAATCAATCCAAGCCCATAACCGCGAACCCCCGTGATGAAGTCAATGAGGCATGACAATCTTCAACCCGTATTTCATACCCCGATGCCGTGATCTTGAAGAGGGAACGTTCTCCAAAATCAACTGTTTGCTGAAACCTAGGTTCGCAAACTCAATGCTCAGAGAGAAAAAAAGACAAATTGAATAATCATAACATAAGAGTTCGATTTGTCTTGGCAGTGTATATATAACCCTCTTTCAAAAATTCGACCCAAGCTTCTTTTTAATAATCATTTAAATAAATGATTAAATTCGCCTTTTCTCAACTTAGGAAAAATATTAATTAAATGGCGTCCATCTTTAATGAATAAATAATTATTCATTATAATAAACATTTCACTTTATTATTAATTATTAATATTTAAATATATTAATAAAGTGACTTTATAACATAAAGTCAAAATATCAATTATTTAATAATCATTAAATGCTCCGTTATTTTTCCATCTGACCATCAAACTGATGAACTGGGTCGACTCTGAGCTAACCAGTTGAACCAGGTGCCCTGCCCAAAATAGTAGCTTCCGCCTGCCTGACTTACTATAAATAGTAAGTAACTGAAAAACCTCTCTGAAAGATTCTGCGAAGGCCCAACCTGAAACAACTGAAAGAATGATGCTCCTGAACACCGGGTAACTGCCTCAAATGATCCTCTACACACCACTATCAGCCTACGAGGACCAGAATGATAGGCTAACCTCAAATCCAACTGCGCTGACTAGGAAGGGGACATCACAAAGTCTCAAATTTTCGTTTATTGTGTTATGCTTATATGATCACCATTTCAGCTTGCATTGAAAGTAAGTAGATGTATGTTGGAAGAAGAGTTTATCTAAGTACTTTGTCAGAGAATCAAACCTTGTCCATTTCTAATTCTCTTGCTCTGTGTTTACTTGAGAAATTAGAAATGTCATTAGCGTAGGTTAGTCGTAGTTGAAGTTCTAAAACAAAAAATCTCACCTATAGTGCTTGAGTTTTATAAACCTTGTGCTCTTAGTTGATCAAAAAGAAAGGCAACTTAGTTTTAGTTTACTTTCTTCAACACCATCAGCAAGAGGGAGCTTCCCCTCCTAATTTGAAGAGCAGTTTATTTGTGCATAGCTGTATGTTTCTAATCCACATTCCACAGGTGCAAATTAAAACGCCAACACTTTCATATTTCTTGGTGACATTTTGTCGAACAGTTCACATGTTTTGTCTAAGTTTAGTTAATTCTCTCATTAGAATTCCTCCAACATTTTTATACTAGCTATAATTGGTAGCATGTCATTTTGTTTGGTATAATGATTTCATATGTCAACACTTACCTTGTAACATGATACTTGCAACATCTGTGCTATTAGCTTTGTGACAATTATTATTGTCGCAACTACGTTTTGTTAGCTTATGGATTAAATTGTTATATGAATAATCTGGAAACTAGTCTTAGATGTAGACTTGCTAAAATAAGGTTGCCATTTCGTAACATCATCTACACACTAGTGCTGATGCATTCATAGTGAAGAGATGTCTGTTTGGTGATATATTATAATGTCCCCTTTATATTTTTTTATGGTTTTATACTTTTTTTGTATTTTCTAATTTTTTTGAAACAAGAAACAAAATGAAACAACAAACTAAAAATTGAAAATAATGATGGAAAATACTTGATCAAACTCTCAAACACTTCATTAGCCAAATCTGAATCAAATTCTAATAAATTTTATAGCTGCTACATACCCTAGGTCATTTCAAATGCTCAAATTAGATTCAAATATAAATTTGGAAACATTCAAGTCTGATTTTATTGAATTTTGCAATGATTACAAGCTGAAAATTGCTCTAAAACAAAATCAGATCTGAAATTACAATTTTTGAACTCGCATAGACCTTATTGGAGTGATACGGCTGGCTGACTCAGCTAGGTTAAAAGTTGTATGGTCTAGTACAGTAGTTGTACGACTGTAGTAGGAGCTTACAATGACCAAACAAACTATTGTAAACCCTCCTTTATGTGGATGTAATGCAGTTCAAACCCTAGAAACACAAATCAAATACAAAAGTACCAAATAAACATGTATAGACTATCCTCATAGTTGGCGTCTCCCATATCAGAGATCAATATCTCAAAAAATGGTTTGCCGCCCTTGAAAAAAATATTCTGAATCTTTGTGCAGCTGGGCTTCCTTCAAAAAATAATGCCAAAACCCTCCAATGATGTCAACCAGCAGCTGGTATGACTATAACCATAGTTGAAAAACTTAGACTCAACAATAACTTGGTAGGCCCAAAACTTTTAAAAACTCGGGACTCAACAAAGACTCAGGGAAAAACTCAGCAATAACTTGGAAAATTTATCGAACATTTGAAAATACATAATTTTTTAAAATATTCTTCAAAAAGACATATATATTGAATTTGTAGAACATATAACTGTTTTCATCATTTATAAATCAAAATTGGAGTTTAATACATATCATAGACCAAAAAATAAGTTCAATTTATGAATACATACCAACTTCAAGTTTCGGTATCAATGAAAATTGTATATAAATTTCTTCTACGACTAAAACTCAAAAGCTTTTGTTGCTGCTGTGTGGGTGTTGCTGAAGTAGATGGTATAGCTGCAATATCCTCAATAGGAGCCTCAACAGGTGCCTCAATAGGTGCCTCATCCATAGTGATATTATCAAGTTGTGTATGTGAGAAAACTACCTTTGTTGGCTGACCAACCTCACCTTCTACCTCCTCATATGCTATCACTTCCGCTTCCCATTCAACTGCCTACCTCTCCAAATCAGCTAACTCATCATCACTTAACCACAGTTTCACATCGACCTCATCAGGCTCAGCAATCCAATCTAAGAATGGATCAATGTAATCAAGGTCAAGTGCTTTATGTGAACCCTACCCTTGTACCTTCTTCTCATGCAACCGAAGATTGTATCACACGTAGACAAGGTTATTCAAGCACTTTTGAGTCAACCCATTGTGCTTCTTTGTGTGAATGGCCTCAAAGACACTCCAATTGCGCTCACAACTAGAAGCACTACAAGGCTGAGATAAAATGCGAATGGCAAGCTTTTGAAGATTAGGTGTTGTGGCACCATAATCTTCCCACCACAAATCTGCAAGGATAACAATTTCCATTTATAACTTAGTAAGGATTTTAATAAACTTAAAAATTAAAATAAATGGTTAAATAATATTAAACACGTGAATTTGTTACCTGGCTATAGAGTCTCTCGTACGAATGCAAAAATTGAAAGAAAATAATGCCCCTTCAGCCTTCTTATAGCTTTGTAGCTCATCAAGTATGAGATCTCGAAGGTCATCATCATTAACCAATCTCTCAATACATGTGTTGAGGCCAATAAGAACCTCTGCATCTACTTTGAAATTAGGAGAGAAATAAAACTTGGGGTTCAAATAGTAGGGTGCAACATGAATATGTTGGAGTTGTCGGTTCCACCTCCAATCAATTAAGCACCATATGGGTTCATATTTGGTCTTGTTTGACCCAGACAAATATCGAATTGTCTCTTTGGCCTTATCCATGGCCTCATATAGATAACCCATGGGGTTTTGATCCCCATCCACCAATCGTACAACTCTAACCAACGGTTCTGACACCTAAAATATAAAAAATTTAACAAAATCAGCAAGTTGTAATATTAGAAAATAAAAAAATAAATCATCAATCGAAGTTTGAAAAATTGCATTGATGATCTCCTCCATTACTTTGGAAAATCTATCATCAAAAACGGTCTTCATGACCTTCTTTGCTTCAGCCTTCCTGCAATAAGGACCCTCCAACCATCTTTCACTCACAAACATGCACTTGAGGTTGGGCAATGTAGCTAAAATACTCTGCAAGGTGAGGAAATTGGTAGCAAAGTATGTGACTCTTGATCACACAAGATCCTTACCATTAGTGTGCTCTCTTATGAGACTTAGGACTCATGTGTGGTTGTAGATGTACTTTGTGATATTCCTTCCATGTTCAATCACATTCTTCACCCAACTTAGTTTCCCTATGTCCTCAAGGAGCAAGTCAAGACAGTGGACAGCACAAGGGCTCCAAAATAATGTCGAATGCCTCATCTGTAGAAGTTTACCAACTGCCACATATGCATTTGCATTGTCAGTCACAATTTGAATGACATTTTGAACTCCCACTTCCATCACCACCTCATCCAACATGTTGTACAAGGTCTCTGCATTTTTTATTTCATTGGAGGCATCAACTGATTTTAGAAATACCAATTGTCCCCCTGAAGCCACTAAAAAGTTGATGAGTCCTATTTCTGCAATAATGGTCCACTCAACTAATGACTTGGGGCCTTGAACCCCTTACCTGCCACGGCCAATGCATTGACCAAATTTCTCAATAAAGACTAGAAGCAACATTGAATGGAATATTATTGTAGTGCCAAAATCTCGCACATGCCAACTTCGCCTCATTTTGCAACTCTCTTTTCCATGCAGTACCTTCCAATGAAGGTTGTGCACCAAGAGTATTGCATGTAAAAAAAAAGCTAGAACTGTGGCTGCCCACACTTCTTGATCCTCATATCCATGGCCCAATAGAAGAAGAGCCCCCCATATCTCTCTATGACCTTGTAGAACTGAAATCTAGGATTAGGGCTGCCATTGCCTTTATTGTTCTCTTTTATCTTCCTTTGCTCAAATGCTACAAGGAGTGCTTTTGCCTCCCTCTCAACCTCTTTAGTAGCATTTTCACATGGTCTAACATCACAACAAAGGATTTGTGCAAGGTGATATTTGAATCAGTTTATGCCACCATTGATAGACTTGGTGCAATGGATGCAAATAACCTCTCCTCGTGCTGCACCTGGTGTTCCATGTTTCCAGCAAGGATCTCTTGCCACCACTTCTTTTACTTGCCATATTCTTTTAGCAAAATACGAATGAAACCTAGCAAAATGAGACAACATGAAAAATTAGTAACAAGGTCATCCATATTCTTTGTCTTTTGCAATTCTTTATTGATTAAGACTCATTAAAATGCACGAGTCTGAAAAATGTCATTGGTTTGTACTTTGTACTTGTAGTTTGTAGTTGTACTGAGTCTACTGACACTTGTCATATGTTTTAGTTTGATTAACCGAGGTGTAATCCATACTAATACTTTGCTTTGTGGTTTTGTAGGTTTCTTGATTAGAAAAGGACAAATTTTATTTGTGTGGCCTGATTAGTGGGTATGGATTATAAAAGTAAAATGCATATGGGTTTCATGGTTGTCCCCATGCTGAGTGTAAATTTACAAACACTCAGCATGGGGATAGCCTTTATTTGATTTTGTGTGTCCTGATTAGTGAGTATGGATAAAAGAAAAGAGAAACCCATATGCATTTTTCTTTTCTAATACATACTCACTAATTAGGCCACACAAATAAAACCTCTCTTTTCTAATCCATACTCACTAATTAGGCCACACAAAATCAAATAAAGGTTGTCCCCATGCTAAGTGTTTGTAAGTTTGTAACAAATAAAGGTTGTCCCCATACTGAGTGTTTGTAAATTTACAAACACTCGGCATGGGGACAACCTTTATATGTGTGGCCTGATTAGTGAGTATGGATTAGAAAAGTAAAATGCATATGGGTTTCATGGCTGTCCCCATGCTGAATTACAAACACTCGGCATGGGGACAGCCTTTATTTGATTTTGTGTGACCTGATTAGTGAGTATGGATTAGATTCTTAGAAAGGAGAAACCCATATGCATTTTTCTTTTCTAATCCATACTCACTAATCAGGTCACACAAAATCAAATAAAGGTTGTTCCCATGCTGAGTGTTTGTAAGTTTGCAACAAAGAAAGGTTGTCCCCATGCTGAGTGTTTGTAAATTTACAAACACTCGACATGGGGACAACCTTAACTTGTGTGGCCTGATTAGTGAGTATGGATTAGAAAAGAGAAACCCATATGAATTTTTCTTTTTTAATCCATACTCGTTAATCAGGCCACACTCGTCAAACTCGTGAGTACTCGCACGTCCTTAGCCTCTACGACTAAATTGCATAAAAACTCGGTGTCACGCAAAAGTAAAAATTATATTTTGCATAAAAACTCGGTGTCACGCAAAAGGAAAAATTATATTTTTCACTATAGGATTTATATTTCTTGTAGGATAAATTATATTTCCTAGTTCCTACTATATGGCTTTCTCAAAATCTCGAAGTCATAACAAGTTAACAACAATTTCACCATTCATGTGGTTAAGCATATGAAAGTCGGTATGCAATTATGCACCAACTTTCATATGCTTAACGACGTGAAATTGTTGTACTTGTTATGACTTATGAGATTCAGAGAAAGCCATATAGTAGGCTAAAACAAGAGATGAGTGATAAGGTTGTAAGTTATATTCAATTTCTTGCAACAAAGATCTTGTGTAAGAAGCAGTCAAGATGTTCAACACATATTCCTAAATCTGATGGAAGTGAAGTAAAGAATGATCAATAATTGTTTCCTTCCCACAAAGTTGAGTCACATAATAACTTAGAATATGTTGGGATTAAAGCTCTTTTAAAAGAGGCTGCTTTGTTTGATGGTGAAATTGTGTCTGATTCAAAAAGCGGGAATTGTATTGCTAACAAAGAGAGATCTGAGGAATATTTGTATGATGCATCTCCTTTCTATTTATCCTATGATCTTAGTTTTAATGAAAAGATGTAAGAAACCCATGGTTTTGTCTTTTTGGTAGTCCTCTTGAAGATTTTGGGTATTGTTGATGCGTGTTTTGTGACACACCAAACATCAGAATAAAATGCCCAAAGACACCCTATCCTCTCTTGAAAAACCACCGCGTATGCTAAGATTGCGAGATCATATGGCGATTCCAAGGTTCCTTATGTCAGGTCTTGACGTGTGGATAAGCTCAATGGTCGTTGTGATATGCTGGTAATACAAAGGGACTTATGCTAAGCTTGTTCAATTCACAAGGTCTAGACAATTGTAATGTCCCCATTTTTGCGAGCATCAGAGTTCGGTGGATTTAGCCTATTCTTAGCCCTCGTAGGCTAATATGCATGGTTAGAGGGTCTCTTGATGGAGCTTGGCCTCATTGTCAGTACTTGATCAGTTGGCTTTCGTTCGGGCTCGCTCGGACACTTCTAGCCTGAGTTGCTATTTTAGCAGTATTCAGCACTCAGCGTGGGACCCCTGCTATTTTTAGCAGTATGGATTGATAGCGCTCAATCAAATGACAGCCTTAATTTACTGCACTGCATGAATACCGAGTATATTATATTATTTATCTCTTTGAATTCAATTAAATACTAATTCAATTGAGTTTGAAATATAAAGTTAGTACATTTCATTGCAACTGCAGATTTCTTGTATCGGCAAGCTTTCCGCCATCATTGAAGGGGCCACTTTTTGACCATGGTATTTTATAATTGGGGTGCTTTCGGAAACGGCCAAAAATTAAAAAGAAAAAGTTCGACTTCATTTAAATGAAATCCCAATTTGCACCAAACCTTGAGGAGATATAAGGGCTCTACTGGGTTTTGAGCCCATTAGCGAAACTGATTTTGATCAAGTCTTCCTGAGAACGCCATGGCTCTCAGCTTGTCCATAAGCATTGGAGAACGAGCCATCTCTCAAGCTGCGCCTCGCAGGTCAGGAAATATCAGCTGATCTATTGCATTCAGAGAGATCTTCATTCAGAAGTTATCACAGAACGTTCACAGAGTTTTCTTTCAGCTTGCTGCAATAATCAGGTTTTCATCAAAATACCATTGCCTTTTTAGTTGCATGTTATTGGATCTTATCTGTAATCATTTCAGAAGATTAATAAATAGTCTGGCATCAATATTTTCAATAGATTCTATCATTTCCGGTGTTGCATTATTTTATATAAATTTATTCAGCATTTTCTTTCAAAAAAGCAAAAACGAGAAAAAAAAACAATCAAAGTAGTCAGTTTTCAGAATCAGCGAGAACAGGGGTTTCTACAACAATGAAGCTCTATTGTTTGGGTCTTGGATTAAACAAACTGAAAAAAAGGAGACAAGGGGCTTGTGTTCTGAATCTACTCCTAAGAATCTCAAGAGATTTATATTAACTCTCAGGAAATCCACAATCCACGCTTTGCTCTGCCACGCCTAGGGACAACTACACAAAGGGTGCACTTCAAGGGAGTGTGCTTTCTATGATTTTCACAAGGAATAACTGCTACCATCAAATTGAAAATAACAATATCATCCGTATTGTATTAAGCAATTCACAAAGTGTCGTTAATCCTTTACGATTGAACGAAAAATCTCATCCATTCAAAGAAAGTATGAGCAAAAATTTTCACCATAAATCAATACTTATCATATCTTGCATTCATCTAACATACATGAAAAAAAATCTAAACTATGATGAGGGATAAGAACCATGCCAACTCCAAAATAAGAGAAGCAGTCACCATCAGAACAATGCATGTATTACTTATTACTTTGGCAATCATACGCAACAATTACTTATCTCAACATGTTTTGCAACATGCTCCCCTCTTTTACAAATGAGGAGTGAGCTCAATTTATAGGCTCCTCAATTACAATTCAATGGCCAAGATTGATTTAGAATCAACGGCCGAGATTATAAAATAAAACCCTAATTAGGGCTTGTCATAACTAACTTCTTCTCGACCAATGAGAAAATTACTCTGAGGATACTCGTCCTTTTACTAAATAATATGAACCAACAATAAAATAGAAAGTTGTTGCATCAGTGGAGTGTTAGGTTCATCGGGAATCTGACGGTTGACTTCAACAATTTGATTTGGTTGAGGCGCTCTACTTCAAAGAAGTTGATGTCCTCCTTGGTCACTTTGTTCTTTTCCATGTTCTGCCTTAGGCTCTCCTGCTTACAACTTCCTGACTTCTATGCTTAATTCCTTCCTATTTTAGTTTTGATCTTTGATCCCTGAGATTTCATTTCTCTTTCTCAATTCAGATTAGAAGTCTCACTTTTGGAGCACATGTTTAGACTTGAAGTTTTTAAGTCTTTCTTTCCAAATTGCTCTGAAATTCCTTCAAATGCCTTGAATTTGGAGAGGAGCTCCCCTATGCTTTTGCCACAATGGAGGAAATTGGAACTTTCTCTGTGAGGAATTTCCCATACTTAGCCAAATTTTGGCTATTCAATTTCATTTTGAAACACCTTCGTGTGGACTATTCAACATTTTGGCCAAGATTTCGGATGAACTTTACCTGTGGATTTGTCTTCAATTCTAAGTCTGGCTTGTGCTATGTAGGGCGGATTCCATCCTTGGTCAAGGATTTTATTTATTTCCTCTTTACTTTCCCTCTTTATTCTTCCTATTTTCCTTCCAGCACTTAGTCAATTTTCTGAATTTCCTCAAGGTACCAACACTTAGACATTTTTTCTTCTTAGGCCATGTCGGACTTTATGTTGGTTTGGACATTCCTTACTAGAGGGAGGTCGGACCTTGCATTGGTCTAGACATTTTGCCTAGGTCAGACTTTGAAGTGCTTGTGCCAAGTCGGACTTGCTAGTGGTTTCGACATTCTTCCTTCTATCCAAGCCGGATTTTCTTCTAGCTTGGACATGCCTTACTCAAGGGAAGTCGGACTTTAAGATAATCTTGACATTTTTCCCATGGCGGACTTTGGAACTTCATATGTATTTTACTTAGCCAAAATTTAAATTTCACTTTCCGAGGTATCAAATACTTAGTCAATTTCATGAAATTTTCTTCCTGAGGCTATCAATACTTAGCCAAATTTCTTAAGTTTTTCTCCCTAGGCATCCATACTTAGCCAAATATTGAAGTTTTCTTTCTTCTTTCTAGACTAGGCGGACTTTCTTCACTTCATGCCATGCCTTCCTTGAGGTGGGCGGACTTTCTTCTAGCTGAGACACTTCCTATCCAAGTGTTGGTGGACTTTGGAGACTTTCTTCCATTTCTCCTCCTTTCCATGGAGGACTTCAAAAGTTTCCTGCCATCGCTGGGCGGACTTCCCTTTAGGCTTTCCATACTCCATTTTTGGCATGGCAGACTTTCCAATGAGCTTGCCATTCCCATTCAAGGTGAGGGAAGACTTCATCTAGTGTTTGGATATGCCTTGTATGCCTTGGGTGGACTTCATCATTGCTTTTGCCATTTCACATGTGCTAGGCGAACTTGGCTTAATTTTATGCCTTGTGGATGGGGCAGACTTTCTCTAGGATCAAGCCATAATATATTCTAAGTGTTGAGACATCTCTTCATCTCTTGGGCGGACTTGGCAAGGTGTCAAGCCATCTTCTCCAAGGGTGGACTTCCTATGTGCTCATGCCATTCCCTCATCTTCCTATGGCGGACTTGGCCATTGCTCATGCCACTGTCAAAACTCTTCTTGGGCGGACTTGCCATGTGCTCACGCCATGATTCATTCTTGGTGGGCGGACTTGGCCATTGTTGCAGCATCTTTTCTAGTCTAGCTTGGGCAGACTTGTCACAAGTTCATGCCATGACCAACACTTAGGCAATTTTCTGGCCTTCATCTAAAATTTCTCACTTATTTCCACTTTCGGGGGTCTTCTAAAGATGACAATGTTGAAACCATGACCCTAGCACTTTCCAAAAATAGAAACCTTCCCAAAATAGAAACTTTCCAAAAATAGAAAGTTTCCAAAAATAAATCCCTAAAAAATAGGAAGTCCAAAATAGGCTAAAAGTGCCAAAAATAAAGTCCCTAAAAAATAGGGGGTCAGAGTGAAAATCCCAAAAAAGTAGGTGTCAGAATTGACTCAACGGACAGATGATCCTCGTCCTCTAGGCCTTCTAAGCATTTTGATGATGTTTGTGCACTGATTCGGGCTCAAATTCTCTACTTGGCTCAGGTGACCCCTCAAAAACTCTAACTCCTCATTGTAAAAGAAACATGGTAATTAGCAGTTGCGACGCCAAGGCAAAAACCCAAAAAGCAAAAACAAAGGGTCCCCATTTGCAATGGGGCGATGTTGTGAAAGGTCACAATAGGTATGTAGTTGAACTTGACTATAATATAATAGTTAACTTGTAATTCCAGACATGGAGATGGCCAACAATGAACAGAGTTTCAGTCAATTGGCACAAATTATTGTCAACAAGACACCAAGTTGCGTGAAGGAAATATTTACCCGCAGTCGTGCGACAACCTCAGTCAAATGAAGAAAATCCCCTAGTTGTGTCGCGCCGTCGTCACAAAAAACCCCTATTCGCATCCCGTTAATCACTAAAATGGCATTTAAAAAATTAACTTCGACCTTTTTATTCATCTTATATAAATTGACACCGAGTTTTTTGGGTTTAACCCACGATTTTTAGCAATTTTTGGCAATTTTTTAGGGTTTAACTTGCCGCGAGTTTTCGTATTGCGCGGGGCTGAGTTTTTGTGTGATTTACTTGTAGAGGCTAAGGATGCATGAGTACTCGTGAGTCTGGCAAGTACTCATTGCGTTTTTCAACTTGGAATATAACAACTAAGATCCAACCCTTTTGGATGCCCAAAAATTTGCTAAAAATCTGAAACTCAATATATAAACCCTCAAATATGCACCAGTGATGAAATGATTATTTTTGCTTGCCAAAAACACTATAGCGAAATCCAAATCCACCAAAAATCAACACAATTGTGATTCTAAAATGGTATAACCAAAGATTGGAAACAATGGTTTTTGTCCCTAATCCCAAATGTGGAATTCTAGACAATTTTCATCCTCTAAAACCTTGAACACACCAAGGATTTTCATCCTTGGATGCCCTAGATTGAAGAAACTGCTCAAATCTTAAAATTGGGTGCTTGAAATGAGCACAAGAGCTTGTAGTTATACCTCGTAGTTTAGGACCCATGGAACCCAATATTCGGCACCCAATTCGAATTGTCTAAATTTTATTGATATTTTATATTTTATATTTATTATATGTATTTATATAGTGTTTAGCTAAGCATCCACTACACCAAAAGCTCGAATTATTAGTGAATGGTGCTAGCCGACGTTAAGGGTGAGGTTTTCATCCCACTAGAGTGCCACAAGTGAGCCTTCTTGTGGACATGTGGTTGTTGGCCCCACCATTTGGTTCAAATACATGTCCACTAGCACAATGGAGGAACATGTGTCAGGGTTCAACTAGGGGCATCATAGGTCCACCATGCTCTATGGGGCTCGACCTCAAGACCTTGGCTCTAATACCAAGCTAAGAAACCACTACACCAAAAGTTCAAACTATTAGTGAATGGCCCATCTAGTACTAAGGGTGAAGTTTTCAACCCACCCAAGTGCCACAATAGGTGAAGCCCCTCATGGACACATGGTTGCTACCCTCACCATCTAGTTTTGCTACATGCCCGCTAGCATGACGAAGGAATGTCCACCGAGGTTCAACCAAGGGCATCAAATGTATGGTCAATATTCTATCTTGAATTATGGCCCATGGCTATTTATTGTGAGATACCCACTAATGTATTATTCAAGATTATATGCACAAAATATATGAGATAATGTCATGTCCCCTCCTTTTTGAGTCAGTCACAAATAAAGGTGTTTCTTAACACCACATAAATACATTAATTTAAATTAAGTTTCAGATTTTAAACTATGGCACCACATTTGGGCCCTTGGGTCCAATCCAAAGTTGGTATAAAAGAAACATTCTAATTTCATCTTTGTATATCTGATTGGGAATTCAAGTTTGTGAATTTGGTACTCTAGCAAATTGCCAAAGGACGAAACCCCTAAGGTGGAAGTCATTTTTGAGGTAGGATGCCAATCCTAAACTCTTGTTGGACAGTAACCATTTCAAGCACTACAACCAACAAATTTTGAATCTATCTTGTTTGTGGATCTCCAAGTGAAGAGAGATGAATTTTGGAGTGAATCAAGAGGAGTTAACCTTCATCTAGGAGCAGATCATTTCTTGTGCTTCAGGGACACATTGGTGAAAAGGTGCCATATTTTGGAATTTGAAACTTGCATACACCAAGATCTGAATTGCTACAAGCAGCCCTAACAAATCTGGTAGCCTAATCGAAAGAAGGATCATGAGTCAGATTTGGCCTATAGGTGGTTGTAGTGCATCCAAGTTGAACAAAGTCACATTGCTGAGATCTCTCAAACCCTAAGCAATTAGGGTGTATATTGTTAGTTTTAGGATCAGAAATGTAAGCAAACAGAAAATGCAACACATAAGACAATTAACACAGCAATTTACCCTGGGAAAACCCTCCTACTCGAGGGAGAAAAACCCAACAAAATATGTCTCCAATATATTTAATGAATAAGAGCAGAAATCTGCTTACAAGTCTGGCCTTACTCAAGGCTGAATTAATACAATGAATAATGACATCACTCCTTGATGCTAAGTACAAATAAATATGCTTCCCCCTGAATTCTGATCTACTGCAAATAGAATGGCGAACTTCTGTTGGAGGTGAGAATGAAGTGATTGAATTGATTATAAAATGAATGATCACCTCCTTACATATATACCAATCGAGGTGACTTTTCATCTAAGTCGGCTCCCTTAGAAGAAAAATATAAAATAATAATTGCAATATGTAGGCCGACCTGCCTTTAATTAAGGAGAAAATATCTCCTAAAGTTACCAAACACTAACACTCCCTCTTAGCTAGGGAGATATTTTCTAGATATCCTCGTCATGGAGTCTCTCAACATGACGCCCACAATGGCTACACCCATTTGTGGAAAGTAGTTCATCACAGAGTCTCTCAACGTGATGCCGTCATGGAGTCTCTCAACATGACGTCCACCATGGCTACTCCCATGTGTGGAAAGAAACACATGTACAAGTGTCCATCACGGAGTCTCTCAACGTGATGTCATCATGGAGTCTCTCAACATGACGTCCACCATGGCTACTCCCATGTGTGGAAAAACACAAGTACAAAGAGTTCATCACAGAGTCTCTCAATGTGATGTCGTCATGGAGTCTCTCAACATGACCTCTCATCTCAATCTCAAAGATGAACAAGGGCTCGCACCTCATATTTCTCCGTCTCAGAGAAATATACACTACAAAGGCTTTCACCTCATATTTCTCTGTCTCAGAGAAATATACACTACAAGGGCTTTCACCTCATATTTCTCCATCTCAAAGAAATATACACTACAAGGGCTTTCACCTCATACTTCTCCGTCTTAGAGAAATATACACTACAACAAATCTTCATGATAATGTGACTCCCTCTGAAGCTCCAATTACTTGCATCAACCTCCTGACCTCCTCGTCCAAGGTTACCTCTGTTGGTTTGTCAAACTCCCTCTGAATGTTATTTCCTCCTCTTCGAAGAAATCGCAATGACAATTTGTATGGGTTCTTCCTCTTCGAGAGATGTCTCGAGCCACCAACTCAGTCCCATGGTTGCAAGCTATGTCTCCATTCTTCAGCTTGCGTGACTTCCTCACAGGATGCATCAAGCTCTTCCTCCCTTGAATGCAATCTCTTATGCTTCTTGGTCCGTCCTGAAATCATTTTAGAGAGTTTAATAATAGTTCATAGAACTAAACTATCCCAAAGAGAAATACCAATGCTAGAAGCATACATGATTCACTATCCCAGTGTTATAGCATGAATTAATAACTACATAAAAAATTCATGAAAATTATTCAAACATTAAATACTTATCTCATTGAAAACAGAATCTCCTTAAGTGTTGCACTTAAACGCTTTTTAGGTCTGCACTTATCTTTCATGAGATCTGCTCATTATTTCTCAATAATTTCTTAGATTTGCTTACTAGAATGCCCTGTCCTACCAGGTCCACCAAGGCTTCTATTACTCCAACTTCTTGAAGTACCTAAAGCATTTCGATTGGATCCTGAAGGAGGCACAGGGCCTCTCTCACTGGCTCAGATGGTAGAAGCATTTGATACTTTTGTAGTCCTCTGTTGTGCCCCTGTATCGGTTGACATTTGATATGGAAGTGACTTCTCATGGATTGGGATTAAACTAGACGAGCTAGCAGTATCCCTTGTCACTTCTCAACCTATCGGCCTTTTCAAATATAATTGATCACATCCGTCTGTGTATTCTCCAACGCCAAAGATAATGAAATCTACAATGTATATGTATGATTGAATACTTCTGCCATTCAACAAAGATGAACCCCAGCACATCCTACAATGATGGATTTCACGATGGCAGCAGAAACAACACTTCCAGCAACAAAGTCCGACCAGCTAGAAGATACGATGCCAACTTCAATGAATATTATTTCCGGAAGGCATAGGCCCGATGTCGAGATGTGGAATGCTCAAAACCCAAACTACTCTTCAAGCTACTGTGCCCAGATAAATTCTGATAGCTCCCAAGAAAAAGACACAGTTTGAAATGAAGAAATTCTCCAGGAGGCTGGGACCCATGCCTGCCTATATAAAAGCCTTTTCTCAAATTTGTCTTCAGTGGCGCCCAAATAAAATTACGACCTTTCAACAAGTATAGCCGTCCTCCAATAATCACGATTTGCTTTGTACTGACTCAACACCAATATCGACCTCTTCAGAAAGAATTGAAATTGTCTTTATTTTTCTCTAACGGCTAAATCTGAATTCGTCATTTAGCTAAGCAGGACCCGATAGATGATTGACGGCAAACCACGACTTTCTTATAAAAAATTTCCTTCTTGACTGTAGTGTCAGATTTTGTCCTATCTGACTTGAGTTGTTGCTCTCGTGAATTGTCTTCAATTTAATTCGATCCCTTTTAATGATCTAGGCCGGCGCTGGCTATTTGTCTCTCTCAGAAACAATAAAATATGATATCGATATCCTTTGGTAAATATATTCGATCCCCAGGATTAAACGATTTATTAATTCTGCATCTATTGCCACGTCCTCTACTTTTCCTTAATTGTTCTTATTCAAGAATAAGACAAAGACGCCCCTCCAAATGAACCGCGATTTCTTTACTATCAAAATGCCACGAGTGTCTTTCATAAAAGTTCAAATCCTCAAAGCTTCCACCAAAAACCAAATTACTACCTAGTCTACGCCACAATGCTATGTTCACAAAATCGAATTTCCCAATATGACTAAAAGGATGACTTCCTGCTGCAAAATTTGAACTTCTCCAACAGAATCCAAATTTCCCTTTTGAATTGAATTCCTTCAATTGCTACTACTCCAATATCGATTTCTCCTAAATAATCGATTCCTTCAGCAATTCCAAATTTGGCAAAATTTGCTCAAATCTGATCAGGTCTTGTCTTTAACCCACTCTGATACCATGTTAGTTTTAGGATCAGAAATGTAATCAAACAGAAAATGCAACACATAAAACAATTAACACAGCAGTTTACCCTGGGAAAACCCTCCTACTCGAAGGAGAAAAACCTAGCAAAATATGTCTCCATTATATTTAATGAATAATAGCATAAATCTGCTTACAAGTCTGGCCTTACTCAAGGTTGAATTAATACAATGAATAATGGCATCACTCCTTGATGCTAAGTACAAATAAATATGTTTCCCCTTGAAGTCTGATCTGCTACAAATGGAATGGCGAACTTCTGTTGGAGGTGAGAATGAAGTGATTGAATTGATTATAAAATGAATGATCACCTCCTTACATATATACCAATCTAGGTGACTTTTCATCTAGGTCGGCTCCCTTAGAAGAAAAATATAAAATAATAATTGCAATATGTAGGCCGACCTACCTTTAATTAAGGAGAAAATATCTCTTAAAGCTACCAAACACTAACATCTATGACACAACAATTACTAGCATTAGAGAAAGGGCTGAATCAATACCCTAAGGACCATGGAAGATTGCATCCAACAACAAGCACAAATACATCAAAATAATCAACGAAATTGTAATGTCCCCTTCTAGCTAGACATTGATACATCTGTGTGATTAGCCTATTAGTGGCCCTCGTAGGCTAATAGGACATGTTTAGAGGGTCTTTTTGGCAGATACCTTGTTGGCAGTTGGCTTCTTTTGGGATTCAGTATTCATATGGAGGTGTTCTAATGTGTTCTAATGATTAATTGATATGTTTCTATTTTTAGAAACCTCATGTTATAAGGTGATGTTATATTTGCACTTTATGTTATGAGTTATTATTTTATTATAAAGTGCAAATGTAAATTATAAAATTAAAATAATAATAAAATATTAAGATGCTTCTAGAAGCCGCCCTATTGATAAGAAAGAAAAATATAAAAGAGGGTGTTGGCTGCCATTGTTATCATCCAGCATTTGACATTTCAATTTATGAGCACTTGTGGAGCCAAGGTTTCTGCAGTATATTGTCTTTGGGAATGATAACTCCCATTGATAGCATAACTGAGGAAGTGAAATATCTTCTGAAGGGTTGTAGCTGTTGGAGAGGTTACTTCAGACTTCTCATTGAGCAAAATTTGTGGCCAAAGGCCAATTTTGGTATAAGTCGATTTGGTGAAATATTGGAGAACATTTTGGTAGCAAGATTCTTCTCATTTTGACACATTTGGAGGACGGATTGTATTGAGGAGATTCTGATTTTAAATATCAGAAATTTTACAGTCAAAAGTCTGCATACTTGAATGCCACGATTTTGCATGAGGGAGCTCCATTGGGGTTCAATTTTGACAAGGGAGATAGGCAACTTCATTGGAGGCAATTTGGAGTGGCAAGAAGCTGGGAATTAATTATTATTTGCATTCACATCAGCAACAGGGGTGATTTCATGAAATATTCGATTTGGCTTGGGAAGAGTTCTTTGGGCTTGGAACTTGGATGCTTCATCAACTATCATCCTAGGCGCCTTCATTCAACCAGGTTCTTCAATTATTAGTTCAATATATAGTTGCATATTAGAATTTTCATGTTGCAGCTGTAGGTGTGCATTCATATCAGCAAATACCATATTTATATCATTGTAATTTGCCAAGAGTCTTGGCTATTTTGAACAAGCATCGTATTGGACAATCATTTGCAATCAAGGAGAAATAAGTAGTCGATCAATTTGAGTTGTTATTGTGCATTTAAAAATCTTTGTACTCAGCTTATTAGTATGCATGCCAAGTGTTTGAG
>VDFB02262258.1:0-71645 GCA_007258455.2 Sequoia sempervirens | reverse complement strand
ATCTTCTCCAAGGGTGGACTTCCTATGTGCTCATGCCATTCCCTCATCTTCCTATGGCGGACTTGGCCATTGCTCATGCCACTGTCAAAACTCTTCTTGGGCGGACTTGCCATGTGCTCACGCCATGATTCATTCTTGGTGGGCGGACTTGGCCATTGTTGCAGCATCTTTTCTAGTCTAGCTTGGGCAGACTTGTCACAAGTTCATGCCATGACCAACACTTAGGCAATTTTCTGGCCTTCATCTAAAATTTCTCACTTATTTCCACTTTCGGGGGTCTTCTAAAGATGACAATGTTGAAACCATGACCCTAGCACTTTCCAAAAATAGAAACCTTCCCAAAATAGAAACTTTCCAAAAATAGAAAGTTTCCAAAAATAAATCCCTAAAAAATAGGAAGTCCAAAATAGGCTAAAAGTGCCAAAAATAAAGTCCCTAAAAAATAGGGGGTCAGAGTGAAAATCCCAAAAAAGTAGGTGTCAGAATTGACTCAACGGACAGATGATCCTCGTCCTCTAGGCCTTCTAAGCATTTTGATGATGTTTGTGCACTGATTCGGGCTCAAATTCTCTACTTGGCTCAGGTGACCCCTCAAAAACTCTAACTCCTCATTGTAAAAGAAACATGGTAATTAGCAGTTGCGACGCCAAGGCAAAAACCCAAAAAGCAAAAACAAAGGGTCCCCATTTGCAATGGGGCGATGTTGTGAAAGGTCACAATAGGTATGTAGTTGAACTTGACTATAATATAATAGTTAACTTGTAATTCCAGACATGGAGATGGCCAACAATGAACAGAGTTTCAGTCAATTGGCACAAATTATTGTCAACAAGACACCAAGTTGCGTGAAGGAAATATTTACCCGCAGTCGTGCGACAACCTCAGTCAAATGAAGAAAATCCCCTAGTTGTGTCGCGCCGTCGTCACAAAAAACCCCTATTCGCATCCCGTTAATCACTAAAATGGCATTTAAAAAATTAACTTCGACCTTTTTATTCATCTTATATAAATTGACACCGAGTTTTTTGGGTTTAACCCACGATTTTTAGCAATTTTTGGCAATTTTTTAGGGTTTAATTTGCCGCGAGTTTTCGTATTGCGCGGGGCTGAGTTTTTGTGTGATTTACTTGCAGAGGCTAAGGATGCACGAGTACTCGTGAGTCTGGCAAGTACTCATTGCATTTTTCAACTTGGAATATAACAACTAAGATCCAACCCTTTTGGATGCCCAAAAATTTGCTAAAAATCTGAAACTCAATATATAAACCCTCAAATATGCACCAGTGATGAAATGATTATTTTTGCTTGCCAAAAACACTATAGTGAAATCCAAATCCACCAAAAATCAACACAATTATGATTCTAAAATGGTATAACCAAAGATTGGAAACAATGGTTTTTGTCCCTAATCCCAAATGTGGAATTCCAGACAATTTTCATCCTCTAAAACCTTGAACACACCAAGGATTTTCATCCTTGGATGCCCTAGGTTGAAGAAACTGCTCAAATCTTAAAACTGGGTGCTTGAAATGAGCACAAGAGCTTGTAGTTATACCTCGTAGTTTAGGACCCATGGAACCCAATATTCGGCACCCAATTCGAATTGTCTAAATTTTATTCATATTTTATATTTTATATTTATTATATGTATTTATATAGTGTTTAGCTAAGCATCCACTACACCAAAAGCTCGAATTATTAGTGAATGGTGCTAGCCGACGTTAAGGGTGAGGTTTTCATCCCACTAGAGTGCCACAAGTGAGCCTTCTTGTGGACATGTGGTTGTTGGCCCCACCATTTGGTTCAAATACATGTCCACTAGCACAATGGAGGAACATTTGTCAGGGTTCAACTAGGGGCATCATAGGTCCACCATGCTCTATGGGGCTCGACCTCAAGACCTTGGCTCTAATACCAAGCTAAGAAATCACTACACCAAAAGCTCAAACTGTTAGTGAATGGCCCATCTAGTACTAAGGGTGAAGTTTTCAACCCACCCAAGTGCCACAATAGGTGAAGCCCCTCATGGACACATGGTTGCTACCCTCACCATCTAGCTTTGCTACATGCCCGCTAGCATGACGAAGGAATGTCCACCGAGGTTCAACCAAGGGCATCACATGTATGGTCAATATTCTATCTTGAATTATGGCCCATGGCTATTTATTGTGAGATACCCACTAATGTATTATTCAAGATAATATGCACAAAATATATGAGATAATGTCATGTCCCCTCCTTTTTGAGTCAGTCACAAATAAAGGTGTTTCTTAACACCACATAAATACATTAATTTAAATTAAGTTTCAGATTTTAAACTATGGCACCACATTTGGGCCCTTGGGTCCAATCCAAAGTTGGTATAAAAGAAACATTCTAATTTCATCTTTGTATATCTGATTGGGAATTCAAGCTTGTGAATTTGGTGCTCTAGCAAATTGCCAAAGGATGAAACCCCTAAGGTGGAAGTCATTTTTGAGGTAGGATGCCAATCCTAAACTCTTGTTGGACAGTAACCATTTCAAGCACTACAACCAACAAATTTTGAATCTATCTTGTTTGTGGATCTCCAAGTGAAGAGAGATGAATTTTGGAGTGAATCAAGAGGAGTTAACCTTCATCTAGGAGCAGATCATTTCTTGTGCTTCAAGGACACATTGGTGAAAAGGTGCCATATTTTGGAATTTGAAACTTGCATACACCAAGATCCGAATTGCTACAAGCAGCCCTAACAAATCTGGTAGCCTAATTGAAAGAAGGATCGTGAGTCAGATTTGGCCTATAGGTGGTTGTAGTGCATCCAAGTTGAACAAAGTCACATTGCTGAGATCTCTCAAACCATAAGCAATTAGGGTGTCTATTGTTAGTTTTAGGATCAGAAATGTAAGCAAACAGAAAATGCAACACATAAGACAATTAACACAGCAGTTTACCCTGGGAAAACCCTCCTACTCGAGGGAGAAAAACCCAACAAAATATGTCTCCAATATATTTAATGAATAAGAGCAGAAATCTGCTTACAAGTCTGGCCTTACTCAAGGCTGAATTAATACAATGAATAATGACATCACTCTTTGATGCTAAGTACAAATAAATATGCTTCCCCCTGAATTCTGATCTGCTGCAAATGGAATGGCGAACTTCTGTTGGAGGTGAGAATGAAGTGATTGAATTGATTATAAAATGAATGATCACCTCCTTACATATATACCAATTGAGGTGACTTTTCATCTAGGTCGGCTCCCTTAGAAGAAAAATATAAAATAATAATTGCAATATGTAGGCCGACCTGCCTTTAATTAAGGAGAAAATATCTCCTAAAGTTACCAAACACTAACACTCCCTCTTAGCTAGGGAGATATTTTCTAGATATCCTCGTCATGGAGTCTCTCAACATGACGCCCACAATGGCTACACCCATTTGTGGAAAGTAGTTCATCACAGAGTCTCTCAACGTGATGCCGTCATGGAGTCTCTCAACATGACGTCCACCATGGCTACTCCCATGTGTGGAAAGAAACACATGTACAAGTGTCCATCACGGAGTCTCTCAACGTGATGTCATCATGGAGTCTCTCAACATGACGTCCACCATGGCTACTCCCATGTGTGGAAAAACACAAGTACAAAGAGTTCATCACAGAGTCTCTCAATGTGATGTCGTCATGGAGTCTCTCAACATGACCTCTCATCTCAATCTCAAAGATGAACAAGGGCTCGCACCTCATATTTCTCCGTCTCAGAGAAATATACACTACAAAGGCTTTCACCTCATATTTCTCTGTCTCAGAGAAATATACACTACAAGGGCTTTCACCTCATATTTCTCCATCTCAAAGAAATATACACTACAAGGGCTTTCACCTCATACTTCTCCGTCTTAGAGAAATATACACTACAACAAATCTTCATGATAATGTGACTCCCTCTGAAGCTCCAATTACTTGCATCAACCTCCTGACCTCCTCGTCCAAGGTTACCTCTGTTGGTTTGTCAAACTCCCTCTGAATGTTATTTCCTCCTCTTCGAAGAAATCGCAATGACAATTTGTATGGGTTCTTCCTCTTCGAGAGATGTCTCGAGCCACCAACTCAGTCCCATGGTTGCAAGCTATGTCTCCATTCTTCAGCTTGCGTGACTTCCTCACAGGATGCATCAAGCTCTTCCTCCCTTGAATGCAATCTCTTATGCTTCTTGGTCCGTCCTGAAATCATTTTAGAGAGTTTAATAATAGTTCATAGAACTAAACTATCCCAAAGAGAAATACCAATGCTAGAAGCATACATGATTCACTATCCCAGTGTTATAGCATGAATTAATAACTACATAAAAAATTCATGAAAATTATTCAAACATTAAATACTTATCTCATTGAAAACAGAATCTCCTTAAGTGTTGCACTTAAACGCTTTTTAGGTCTGCACTTATCTTTCATGAGATCTGCTCATTATTTCTCAATAATTTCTTAGATTTGCTTACTAGAATGCCCTGTCCTACCAGGTCCACCAAGGCTTCTATTACTCCAACTTCTTGAAGTACCTAAAGCATTTCGATTGGATCCTGAAGGAGGCACAGGGCCTCTCTCACTGGCTCAGATGGTAGAAGCATTTGATACTTTTGTAGTCCTCTGTTGTGCCCCTGTATCGGTTGACATTTGATATGGAAGTGACTTCTCATGGATTGGGATTAAACTAGACGAGCTAGCAGTATCCCTTGTCACTTCTCAACCTATCGGCCTTTTCAAATATAATTGATCACATCCGTCTGTGTATTCTCCAACGCCAAAGATAATGAAATCTACAATGTATATGTATGATTGAATACTTCTGCCATTCAACAAAGATGAACCCCAGCACATCCTACAATGATGGATTTCACGATGGCAGCAGAAACAACACTTCCAGCAACAAAGTCCGACCAGCTAGAAGATACGATGCCAACTTCAATGAATATTATTTCCGGAAGGCATAGGCCCGATGTCGAGATGTGGAATGCTCAAAACCCAAACTACTCTTCAAGCTACTGTGCCCAGATAAATTCTGATAGCTCCCAAGAAAAAGACACAGTTTGAAATGAAGAAATTCTCCAGGAGGCTGGGACCCATGCCTGCCTATATAAAAGCCTTTTCTCAAATTTGTCTTCAGTGGCGCCCAAATAAAATTACGACCTTTCAACAAGTATAGCCGTCCTCCAATAATCACGATTTGCTTTGTACTGACTCAACACCAATATCGACCTCTTCAGAAAGAATTGAAATTGTCTTTATTTTTCTCTAACGGCTAAATCTGAATTCGTCATTTAGCTAAGCAGGACCCGATAGATGATGGACGGCAAACCACGACTTTCTTATAAAAAATTTCCTTCTTGACTGTAGCGTCAGATTTTGTCTTATCTGACTTGAGTTGTTGCTCTTGTGAATTGTCTTCAATTTAATTTGATCCCTTTTAATGATCTAGGCCGGCGCTAGCTATTTGTCTCTCTCAGAAACAATAAAATATGATATCGATATCCTTTGGTAAATATATTCGATCCCCAGGATTAATCGATTTATTAATCTGCATCTATTGCCACGTCCTCTACTTTTCCTTAATTGTTGTCTTATTCAAGAATAAGACAAAGATGCCCCTCCAAATGAACCGCGATTTCTTTACTATCAAAATGTCACGAGTGTCTTTCATAAAAGTTCGAATCCTCAAAGCTTCCACGAGAAACCAAATTACTACCTGGTCTGCGCCACAATGCTATGTTCACAAAATCGAATTTCCCAATATGACTGAAGGATGACTTCCTGCTGCAAAATTTGAACTTCTCCAACAGAATCCAAATTTCCCTTTTGAATTGAATTCCTTCAATTGCTACTACTCCAATATCGATTTCTCCTAAATAATCGATTCCTTCAGCAATTCCAAATTTGGCTAAAAGCCACAAAATTTGCTCAAATCTGATCAGGTCTTGTCTTTAACCCACTCTGATACCATGTTAGTTTTAGGATCAGAAATGTAAGCAAACAGAAAATGCAACACATAAAACAATTAACATAGCAGTTTACCCTACGAAAACCCTTCTACTCGAGGAAGAAAAACCTAGCAAAATATGTCTCCATTATATTTAATGAATAATAGCATAAATCTACTTACAAGTCTGGCCTTACTTAAGGTTGAATTAATACAATGAATAATGGCATCACTCCTTGATGCTAAGTACAAATAAATATGCTTCCCCTTGAAGTTTGATCTGCTACAAATGGAATGGCGAACTTCTGTTGGAGGTGAGAATGAAGTGATTGAATTGATTATAAAATGAATGATCATCTCCTTATATATATACCAATCTAGGTGACTTTTCATCTAGGACAGCTCCCTTAGAAGAAAAATATAAAATAATAATTGCAATATGTAGGCCGACCTGCCTTTAATTAAGGAGAAAATATCTCCTAAAGCTACCAAACACTAACATCTATGACACAACAATTACCAACATTAGAGAAAGGGCTATTTCAATACCCTAAGGACCATGGAAGATTGTATCCAACAACAAGCACAAATACATCAAAATAATCAGCGAAATTGTAATGTCCCCTTCTAGCTAGACATTGATACATCTATGTGATTAGCCTATTAGTGGCCCTCGTAGGCTAATAGGACATGTTTAGAGGGTCTTTTTGGCAGATACCTTGTTGGCAGTTGGCTTCTTTTGGCTTCTTTTGGGATTCAGTATTCATATGGAGGTGTTCTAATGATTAATTGATATGTTTCTATTTTTAGAAACCTCATGTTATAAGGTGATGTTATATTTGCACTTTATGTTATGAGTTATTATTTTATTATAAAGTGCAAATCTAAATTATAAAATTAAAATAATAATAAAATATTAAGATGCTTCTAGAAGCCGCCCTATTGATGAGAAAGAAAAATATAAAAGAGGGTGTTGGCTGCCTTTGTTATCATCCAGCATTTGACATTTCAATTTATGAGCACTTGTGGAGCCAAGGTTTCTGCAGTATATTGTCTTTGGGAACGATAACTCCCATTGATAGCATAACTGAGGAAGTGAAATATGTTCTGAAGGGTTGTAGCTGTTGGAGAGGTTACTTCAGACTTCTCATTGAGCAAAATTTGTGGCCAAAGGCCAATTTTGGTATAAGTCGATTTGGTGAAATATTGGAGAACATTTTGGTAGCAAGATTCTTCTCATTTTGACACATTTGGAGGATGGATTGTATTGAGGAGATTCTGATTTTAAATATCAGAAATTTTACAGTCAAAAGTCTGCATACTTGAATGCCACGATTTTGCATGAGGGAGCTCCATTGGGGTTCGATTTTGACAAGGGAGATAGGCAACTTCATTGGAGGCAATTTGGAGTGGCAAGAAGCTGGAAATTAATTATTATTTGCATTCACATCAGCAACAGGGGTGATTTCATGAAATATTCGATTTGGCTTGGGAAGAGTTCTTTGGGCTTGGAACTTGGATGCTTCAGCAACTATCATCCTAGGCACCTTCATTCAACTAGGTTCTTCAATTATTAGTTCAATATATAGTTGCATATTAGAAGTTTCATGTTGCAGCTGTAGGTGTGCATTCATATCAGCAAATACCATATTTATATCATTGTAATTTGCCAAGAGTCTTGGCTATTTTGAACAAGCATCGTATTGGACAATCATTTGCAATCAAGGAGAAATAAGTAGTCGATCAATTTGAGTTGTTATTGTGCATTTAAAAATCTTTGTACTCAGCTTATTAGTATGCATGCCAAGTGTTTGAGAAAAATGTCTCTTGGCTGTAGCTGCATTTTTTACATGTAGTTTCTCATCTATTTGCATCTAAAAATACAAAAATTGATTGCATTGCACTTAGATACTTGCATAAACATTGTAGAAGTTATTTTCAAGCTTTCAAATCAATTTGGCATTCATCATAAGCATCAAACAACAAACTGAAACTTCAAACCAGCAAACAAGCACATTGCATACAAACTGTTTGACAAAATTACAAGGCAGCAAATTGGAGAGATTAAGGTCAGTTTGAGCAAGGCTCCCCAAGCAAATTCTACACAATTCTTTATCTTCTAAGGCATCAATTTACTAAGGTTAGGGAAATCAAATCTGGGCACAATCATCCACCCATAAACATTGCAATTTTGGAAGATGATACAGCTGAAAATTGAGTTGTAAGTCAGTTTGAATAAGTTTTTGGCAGCAACTTGAAGTCACTGAAGATTTAACTTATTAAATTGTATGAATTGCTTCCAAACGATTGATTATTACATCTGTGGAAATAATTGAATGTTAATAGTGCTATTTTATGATAATTTGAAATTCCCTAAACAATATTCCTTATACTATTTTATTGATTAATAATTGCTTGTAAATGGGAATTAAGGTTAAAATAACAAATAGATAGTAGGGCTGTTTCAATGGTATTAGATGTAATATGAACCCTAAAGTTCTTTTTGTGTTTTGATGTTTGCAATTTTGAGATTTGCAATATGGATAAATAACAATAACAACAAACACAAATATTTTCAATATAATGTGCTAACTTCTCAATTATTTGGAAATACCAACAAACTGAAATACATTCTAGATTAATCACAGAAGTATTACAATCATCAAATAAGGGTTTTAACATGTAATGTCCCCTTTTTAGCTCATTTCAATTTCCAGATGGGTTAGCCTATTATCTGACCCTTGTAGGCTAATGGAGATGTTTAGAGGGTCCTGTGTGGCAGATATCAAGTTGTTTTCTTCTCCGGAGTTTGATATCATTCAAGATTGGCCTTTGGGAGTGAATTGGGACTTAGTTGTGCACACTTACTATTTATAGTAAGTCAGTGGGTTAATGGAGTCTAGTGTTACTATTTTTAGAAGGGCACCTGGATGCGCAGTGGATGTAGTGGTTGACCTCCTAGTTCACACGAAATGGCAAAATGATGATTATTGTGGAAGTTATATTATTTTAATTATTATTAAAGTTTAGCTTTAATAATAATTAATTATTTTAAAAATGCATCATAATGATTATTTGACTTTATATTATAAAGAGGCATTAATGATATTAAAAAGTCAAATTAAAAAGCACATTGGTTTATGCGTCCAAGTGTGAGATATTGTAAAGTACAACAAAAGCACATTTTAAAATATATTTTTAATGATGAAAAAGCTTCTTGGGAATCGTGCCTTTTGAGGAGGATATAAAAGCAATGACATTTCATTATTCAATCATTCAATACTTATGCATTTTGAAAGCTTTTACTGGAGAGAAGAAGAAACCAGGGTTTCTACATTATTTTGGTCTTTGAGAACGTAGCCTCTCATATATTCAAGCTTCCTGAGGTTGTGTAACATCTTCTAAAGGTTGCTCATAAAAGTGGCTATAATCAGCAGTCATATTTGTGCATATTGGTGAAGTTTTGCAAGGGATTTAAGGATAGACATTGAGGAAATCAGAATTTGTATTGCTGTTGTGAGAATTTAGCACTGAAATCTTTGTTGTTGGGCCATACTGTTTCATCTGTTGGCCATACAGATTCAGAATTTCCAAGTCAGAACATCCCTTGAAGGTGGCATGTAAATTCCTAGTTGAATTGCCTAGTCTTTTGTGTTGCAAACAGCTCCATTAAGGGCATATAGATATCTGATGAAAGTTTGAAGCTTAATCTGGATAGAGAATTAATCAACTGCTGCAAATCGACCTCTTCTAGGGTTATCAAGGCTGCTGTTACAAGTTTCAGAGCTGCAAGTAAGATTGCTAGCATTTCTGGGTATGAGATAAATGTAAAAAACTATCATGAATAAACTGATTACATTAAATGCAAGTCGCTTCATTAGATTGTATATATATATGTTGCATTCATTATATCTTTCAATTGCTCAAATTTGCATTCCCTTTCATCTCATTCAAAAAATACCAAAAAAAAATCACAAAACTTTCAAAACCACAAAAAATACAGTCAGGTAGTTGCATAGAAAAAATAACTCTGTAGTCAGGAGGGTTATTACAGTGGTATCAGAGTGGTCTCCTACCATCTTCTGGGCTATCAGTTTCATGAGCAGAGAATTTAGACATTGCACTAGGGGTACAAAACAGTGGGAGCCACCTGTAATTCCTGAAGGTGAGATAGTTTCAAGGGTATTGGGTATACATCATTCCAGCTACAGCTCTAGTGATAGTGTGACCAACATTATGGCTGACAAGGATAAAGGACGTGCATCATCAATCAGTCCTGATTCAGAGGCAAAGAAGAGATTTGACAATATCATGGATATGATGTCGCAGTTGATGGGAACTATGCGACAATTTGTGTCACCCCAGCATATAGGCTACCAGGGGCAGACGAGTGGTACACAGGATTTGGGACAGCCACAAGTGGCTGTACAGTAGTCTACTACATCTATGGGTCAGTCCTCAGACTCAGTTAGCCTACTTTTTCTCCTAGGGAGGAGCCACAGACCCCACAACCTCCACCGGTACAGGTGCCAGAGCATCATGTTCTTACTGCAAGAGATATCACCAGGTACCATGCAGAGTATATGACCTTAACTCCAAAGATTAGGGAGGCATTACCACTTCATCAGTTTCTAAACCTGAAAAGGCCTCGAGGTGGTGGTGGAGTTAGAGTAGAGTAGAGTAGAGTAGTGGACACAGTAGGCTCCACAGGGTATTGGTGATTTCCAGCAAGCAGTGAGTAAGGTCACTTTGCCTCACTTCGATGGCAGTGACAAGTGCACTGCTAGATTGTGGATACAAAAGTTGGATAATTACTTGTCATTGAGGCCTATGCAGGAGGATGAGGCCATCAAGTTCGCCACTTTGCATTTAGATGGTTTGGCACATGATTGGTGGCATCATGGTATGGTCAGCCTACAACATCACCTCATCATGACATATGATTTTACTAATAGGTTGATTGAGTGTTTTGATAGGAAAGACCTTGAGTTGTATTTCAGAGAGCTTGCACAACTCAAGAAGGTGGGCAGCTTGGAGGCTTACATCGGTGAGTTTCAGAGACTTTCAATGATGGTTCCTATCTTGTCTGAGCGGAGATTAGTCATATTGTTTAGCGAGGGCTTACTGGAACCTTTGAGAGGATGGATCAAGGCTTTTGATCCCCCAACATTACAGGAAGCCATGAAAAAAGCGTGTAGTATGGAGATGGCTGCTCCAAAAAAGCAGTTTCCACCTAAATCCATCACTCTTCCTACAGATGAGAGCCCTCCTCCAACTGCTGATCAGAAAAAGAAATCAGCAACTAAGGTTGATGAAGAGTCTCGTGAGGAATTAAGGAAAAAGCTATTGTGTTATTGGTGCAAAGGACCCTACAACAAAGAGCATGACTATCCTTTGAGGCCTAAGGGCAAGGCCAACCGTATGATGTAGGTTTATTATGAGGATTCTGATTCTGAAAATTCAGATCAGCGAGCTCCTCCAAAGGATGATGAGGTTGGAAGAGCCTCTACACAGAGTTTGGACTAGATGCTAAATTGTCTCCTTTAGCATTATTTTCTAATATACAAAAAGGGGCTTCATTCAGTATCAGAGGAGTTGTGAATGGACAACTTTGTGTTGCTATGCTTGACACCGGAGCCACGCATAATTTCATCGATGAGGGATTGGTAGCTAGGTGTAGACTCCAGACAAAGGACTTCGCAAGATTCAGGGTCAGGGTTGCGGATGGATTTACCTTTACTTGCACCAAGCAGATATGTAATCTCACTCTATTGTTGAACAACTATGAGTTTCAAGCTGATTTCTATGTGGTTAGCATGGGTGAGATGTGTTGTGACCTAATCACACATCGCCTCGTTGCAAATGGGGACCCCCTCTTTTGTCTTGTCTGGTGTCTTAGTGTTAGAGTTGGTTTTGGCGTTAGCTTTAGTTTCTCTGAGTCTCTTTCGAAGCAGAGATGGGTCGGCATGTCCGAGGTTTGGGTTTGAGTCAAAACTTGTCAAGATTTGAGATGGTTGAGTAGGTCAAGTCAGTGCTTGGAGGGTCAAATGAAATTTTTGACGCCACAGGAGTGCTCAGAAGGGCTGTTGCAATAAAAATGACTATTCAATGGGCGAATTCAGACAACCTTGCTTTTTTGTGCTTTTTGCTTTTTTGCTTTTTCGAAAGTTCCATTTTTGGCATTTTGAGACAAATCGGGGATTTACTATTTTTAGAAATTTTGCTTTTTGCTTTTTTCTTTTTTTAGAAAGTGCCAGGGTTAGGGTTTCGAAGGTATCAAGGCAAAAAACCTATAAAGTCTGCCCCAAGCAAAAAGAAATCTTCCTCAAGCCATGAAGTTCGCCCATGATGAAAAATCAAGTTGAATTCTTGAGAAATCCAGTTGAAGTTCGCCCACCTCCAAGAGTAAAATCCAGTTTGATGAGGTAAAATTCCAATTGGGCGACTATGTCTAAAAGTAGAAATCCAACTCGAAGTGGATAAAATTGCTTAAGGCAAATGATGGAAAATCTAGTTAAAACCTCAAGAAATCCATGTTGAAGTTTTCAAAATCAAAATACCCCCTTAAGGTAAGAAATTTGCTTGAAATGATGAGAAATCTAGTTGGGGAGCATATTTCCCAAGAAGAAGTCCACAAAATTGCCTAAGGCATGAAGTTTACTTGGAGAAGGAAAGAAAATCCAGTTCAAAATCAAAAATTCCACATGGAGGTCGATTTTCCTCAGCAAGCTAAAACAAAAATAACTTAAGTTTTTTTTATTGTTTGAAAACTTCACAAGCAAGCAAAGAGGGCACCCAAGGAAAAAAATCAAAAGAGGATAAGTTTTCTTCATGTTTTTTTTAATAAAGCAACCAATCATGAGGGGGGTCGAATTCTTTGAATAGAGAAAGATTTTGCTTATAAAAGGAGGCGCTTGAAGTGTCTTTCTCATTCAACACAAGTTAAAACTTTTCTCGGCAAGCTACAGCACAGCCATAGGCATCTTTTTTCAATTTTGCATGAACTGCAAATCTGATCAGTCCAAGCACAAGAAGTCAAATATATACTCAAAATTCCAGGTTTTTCAAGCTTCTGCAGGGTCACAAGCTGCGAATTTGGAGAAGAATAAGAATTTAAATCTTAAGTTTGCAGATAAATTCCAGCTTCAAGGCTCACAAATTACAGTAAAATAATTAAATTTTTCTGAATATTCTTGAAAGAACAAGGGTTGGTAATAAGAATTCTTTTTTTTTTTGCATTTATTGTAGGCTAAATTCAGATTTTTCAATTTCTAATCAAACCTTGCAGTCGAGTTCTAGAATTCTAAATCAATTAATTAAAGCACTCACCCGGCCTTAGTATTTTAAGTATAACACCTTCTTTAAAATTTATGCATGTTTTCTAACTTCAAGCTTCATACAGGCGCCATGTCTACATCAAAGAACATGGGAGGAGTTAGAAAGAATCAAGTTAGGGAGGTTCTCAAAGGATTTTATCCAAAATCCCAACTATCATCTAAATGGAAGAAAGTTGGAGACACCAACTTTGAGCAATTCAACGTAATTCAACACAAGAGAAGAATGTTTGGCACCTAGAATGAAATGCCTATGCCCATAGCAGCAAACATGATCAAATGCGGACTTCATCAAGCAGTTGGTTTCCCACTTGCAGTTCAATGTACTGAGCTGATAGTTGAATGAGCCAGAAGATATGATTCACAAGCACAATCCATCAAAGCATCTAATGGGATCACTTTGGCTTATTTTACTAAAGACTCAATTAGAGAAGTGTTTGGCATTCCTCGTCGCCACAAGATGTTGAGCAGAACTCAAGAGGAATCACAAGCAATGTTTGATCAAGCGAAGGAGGCTTGTATGGATATAGTCAACACTAATTGGTTCAAGGAACCAACGAAGCATCGCTTTAAGTTACCCAAGAGGCTGATTTGCACTGATTTCAAAGAAGAGTATAGTGATATGATCCATATGCTGAACAAAGTTATGGGTACTCCTCAAGGGGCATTCTTTGAGGTTTGGATGTTCCCATATGTGGAAGAAGTTGTATTGGGAATGGAAATGATAAATTGGGCTAAACTGATAAGTGACAATATTGACATCTAGCTGAGAAATCTAGAGAAAACAAAGACCTTCTACATGAGTTCCTACGTAGTGTACATCCTAGATCGGTTTACAAAGTATAGAGGATTAATCTGCAAAGGAGAAGTAGGGCCTCGGAGTAACCAATTCAAGGTATATGATTGTTACCCTCAGCTACAGTTGCACCATAAAGACAATTACAAGATAACCAATGATGCATTTCTCATGTGTTGTACCCAAACCAAATTTTTTGCTTCATTAAGGCATTTTGCTTAAAAGAGTCTAAACTTTGCTAAAATGATGTCAAATACAGTTTTTGGGCAATATCAAGCATGGACTTTGGTCAGTGTTGTGTCAGTCAAAAGCAACTGATGGTCAGTACCTGGAGCTCAGAATCAAAACCTGGGACTCAGAACGAGACGTGTGATGATGAGGAAACACTTCACAATGAAATTATACTCCTACATGGTCGTTTCAGTGGCCAGAAGGGTGTTTACAGAGACAAAAATTGATGAGGATTGTTAGCAAAATGAAGATCTGCGCCCCTGTAGCTCAGGGGTGCCCTTCTCCTTGAAGGCCCAAATCTTGTTGTTTTTGTTTGTAAATGCAGTCAATCTCTTCAAAATTAGTCTAGTTATCCGTTGAGCTATCCTGCGAGGTTATCCGAGGTCTACAACTCCGGTTGCTGAGGTTAGAAGCTGAAGGTTCAAGAAGTTGCAGATTGCAAAAGATGATTAGTTTACAGCTTTTGCGCCCCTGTAGCCCAAGGGCACCCTTCTTAAAGGAGGTCTAGATTCTGTTATTTTTGCTTGCAGTTACATTCATTCTCTTCCAAATTGGCCTAGATTTTTGACGAGCTATCAAATGCAAACATCCGAGACCCAGAGCTCCAGCAATCGAAGTCAGAAGTTGAGGTTACGAGGAGGCTTTACATCACAGAAAGTTGTCAATTGGCAAAATTGCGCCCCTGTAGCTCAGGGGCACCCTTCAAGATGGCTCCTGAGATGGATGAGTTTGCAGATGAGGTCTTCCTGACATCTGTGCTACTCTAGTCCGGTTTCACAACGCACTAGTCAGCTAGTCAATCCGATATTCTGAGAGATTGTGGCAGAGATTCTACCAGGCACGTAAATCAACGGGTGGAGAATTATTAAATATACATTGTAGCCTTTGTAGGCCAGGGGCGCCCAACCTTTTGGCCTGTCAAATGGAGTTTTTAGCTTTCGCAGTCTTCACGGGACTTGTGAGGAATCACTCCAACTATCCAACGATCCCAGCTATCAACCTCCAGGATTTGGCAAACGCTCATGCGTGCGAGGTCTTTGTAGGATGTTGAAAAGCGAAGACGTCCGGAAAATGGCTAAGTATGGGGTGTATATTTTATTTTAAAAAAGGCTATCGTTTCTTTGAGGTCTTAGAAGCAGTTTTCTCGCTTCGTCACCTCCAGAGACATCTCTTGTAAGTTGCTCTAGCTACGCGATGAGATTGATAGCATGCGAATTGGAGCACTCCAGCTCCCGATATCAGGGGTCAAAGTAGGGCATCTGGTTGAGAGTTGTACTTTTATCAAAATGGTGTTTGAGCCTTTTCAGGCCAGGGGCGCCCTTGCTTTTGGGGTCCTTAATATAGCTTTCAGGTGCCTTGCGTATATTCGTTGGATGCGGAATACTTCCAGTCACGCAGTGAGTCCATCATCCAGTCAGCAGGATTCTTTGTTCGTCGTCAACAATCATTTGAAGCGTCAGATGGCAGAATGGAGAAATGGCCAAGTCTGGTGTCGTAAAATCAATTTAATCAAAGGCACCTAATTTTTTGAGGTGTTAAATGATGGATTTTGTAGTTCTAGCTCCCAGCAGACATTTCATCCTTGCTTTGTAGGCTTCGTGATGGATATCTTAGCTTGGTCTCAGCATCACCCAGTCACCCGGAAATCCGTGTTGGACATGGCCAACTATAACTTTGTAGTCAGCTATAAAGTAGGAAGTTCGCAAAAAACGTCATATCTTGAGCAAATGGACGCCTATGAGGTCAAATGAGAACTTTTTGAAATCAGTAAAGGTTGTCGAATCCATCCAAGTGCTTTACATGGTTTGTCAATTGAATAAAATAATATTTAATATTTGTTTCACATGTTTAAGTATTAAATGGCAATTTTCTTTAAAGGGGCGCCTTTTTTACGCTTATTTTGAAATTGCATGATGAATATTATTTTATTCCAAACTCTGAATCAGTGTCACTGTAACTGGAGGGGCTCCAATCAGAATCATTCTATTTTCAGTTGAGGTTTTAAATCTTGCAGTCACCTTTGAGGTGCGAATTTATTCTATTTATTCAAGCATGGCGTCATATTTCATTCACACAACTTGAGCAAATTCGTAATTCTTCAGAGCAAAGGCGAATTTCCTTCAGAGTTGGGCGAATTTTCATTAGCGATCAGTGATAAAAACATCAAAACACTTTCTTTGTAGGTACAAGTCCAGATTTATTAGCGAATTTCAAGACCAAGTGGCGATTTTGGCAGAAGAAAACATAAAAAAAAATGTCTTTCTTCTTCTCAATTTCTTCCATTAAATTCATTCGCATGTTTGAAGAATTGGCGAGTTTTGGCAAAACAAATCAACTGGGTCTATTCAGAATAGCTTCCTCGAGAAAACCCATGTGCCAAAATTTTTCAGGAAAATTTCCTCCAGAGCATCAATTCTCGAGGCTCTAATTTTCTCAACTGAAAATTCCTTGCATGGTCGAGTAGAATTCAAATTTTCACAAATCTAACATTCTGGGTTGTCTTAGAATCTTTTTCTAGACAAAACCCATATCTCAGATTTTTCCGTGAAAATTTCCCTTCGATAGGCTATTTTTAGCTTTCCAGAAAAGTTGTCAGAATATAGCCATGTTCATAGTCAACAGGCAAGTTTTTCAAAGTGCAGTTCACGCAAGCTAAATTCAAGACCAAATCAGTCTTAATTCATGATTTCATCAAAAAAGCTGATACTGATTTGTATCAAGTGCATCCGAAGGATTGACAGGCGTAGTCACTCAAGTCCACATGGTTTCATGCCTTGTATGGCCGATTGTCTTCCAAAGCCGGTTTAGAGGGTTGATACCGTTGGAATTTTGCGTGTGCAGCAAGTTCATTTGCATTTCTCACAACCAGAGTGTGTGCAGTTAAACCTCGAAACTCATGCAACACTCTTTCATTAAGGAAAAGCGTTAGAGACATCAAGCTGCAAAAGAGATAGTGGCCATCACTTCACTTACGGAGCCGCCAAAGTTATAAGTCAGTGAAATGCTAGTTTGAGTGTGCAAAGATTGCCAAGATTGCTCAAGTTGCTAACAAGCAATGAATTGTGACGACCTTTAGATGCTGATGCAGTTAACAATCTCGTTGAGGGATTGGTTGCTCGAGATCGCGGCTAGTAGACTTCAATTCCCACCTCTCAGGATAGACGTTATACACAGGAGTTAAACTTGGGGCTATCTTTTCAAGTTAACTCGTTGTCTCATCTCATGCATATCTATTCTAGGGTTAGCTTTATTCACTTGGAGTTGTATTTAGGGTTTACGTTAACTGATGGTAGTGTTCCAGTTAACTTGCTTTCAATAAGGACGTGCATGCTTGCACATTGTCCATTCTTAGATTAATTTGTACCGGTTAACTAATGGTAGTTTTCTAGTTAACTGTATAGTTTGCTTTATTAGGGTTTAGTAATAAATATTGCATGCATTGCAAGACTGTAGTTGACTCAAGGTGATTTTAGGGTTACCTACACCTTTGATGTCTATAAATAAGAACTTTCAACTCATTTGTAATTAACTTTTGCGTGATAGCATACAAGTTGTGCCCACCTTGCCTGTAGTATTGCTATTTTGTATCTATTCACGAACTTTTGCACGAGAGAGAAATATATGTTGTGCCTACCTTGCCTGTAATATTGCCCGTTCTGTATCTGTTCATGAGTATTTACTATTATGATGAATTGTTATGCCACTTGGGTTTCATGCTATTATGATGGTGAATTCTTGCTTTAGTTAGATATAGTGGCTAGTTTGATCATAGATTCTATGTGTGTCTCGCCTATGCAATTTATTGTCTTAGTTGGCTATCCTTTATGTTTTGTGTTCAATAAACTCGTTCAGATTGAGCTGATAGATGTGCCACCTTGCCTTCAAGTTGAGAATCTGTACTTGGTTATCGTGTGATGTGTGTGATGTGCCACCTTGCCTTTAAGTTGAGCTGATAGTTGTGCCACCTTGCCTTCAAGTTGAGAATTTGTACTTGGTTTATCGTGTGTTGTCGTTTCCAATAAGCCTATTCAAACAAGCAGATAGTCGTGCCACCTTGCCTTCACGTTGTGAGTCTATACCCGGCTTATCGTCAGATAATCATTCCCGCTCCGTTTCCTCATGCTCTGAATTCTTGAGTGGATTGGATAGTTAAGTTACTTAGTTTTGTGTGTTGTAATTAAGTCTTGCGAAACCAGAAAATACTTAGCTGCAACGTATAGAGTTTTCGTGAAAGCCTTGTACCTCTTACAGCAGAGACAAAAAGACAGGATATAATTTAGTTTATTTCCCTTTTCAAGCACTTTTGTCAAGCACAACGAGGGAGCTTCCCCTCCTAATTTGAAGAGCACTCATTGCGTAGTGTGCATAGCTGTCTGTACCAACTTGCACTCCAGAGGTGTTAAGTTGTTATGCCAACATCATGTACATCACTCGGCTACTTCAAGGAGAAATCCATAAGAGGTTATCCAAGGAGGCTATGGCGTTGCTAGAAAAGTTTGGATCATGGTTCATTCAATTTCCAACCTTCACATATTTGAGGATCCACGGATTTGTAGAAGCTCCATACAAATTCCCACGATACCCGATAGATAAGGTGGTCATGCTTGAGGTTACAAGACAGTTGGTTCACTTGGATTCCATTAGGAAGAAAGAAAATAAGCAAGGAGTGCATTTTCCTATTGTGATAGGGAAGATGTTGGAAGAGTGGGTAGATCACCAAATCAACAGATTGAGAAAGGAAGGTATCTCTCTTACCTACGCCAAACTAAGCAGTGCAGGAGTTCTCTCTAGTAAAGGTGAAGCAACTGAATTTAGCAGAGGAGAGGAAGGTCTTAGTGAACTTCCAAGTTAAGCAAAAGGAAAGTAGTGACTAAAGACCCTCAAGCAAAGGTGACAGAGATAGCAAGTGAAGAGTCAGGGCTCAAGAAGCAGAAGGTTAATGCAACTCCATCATCTTCAAGCACGCCATCCATCAGGGTAATGGAAGAGGCATCTATTGCTGAATGTGAATTAGATCATGAACAAGGAGCTGAACTTCAAGAGGTAGAACAGCTGGAACCTCTTCAAGAACAAACCATTACAGCTTACATGGAGGGAGAGGATACACTTATGATTGAAGACATAGGAGGTATTGAGACCAATGAAGAATTGGGTGATGAGATAATTTCTACCTTAAAGGGGATAAATGATGATATTCAGCTAGAAGATGGGATGGAATTATCTACTGTACCAGATTGGTTGACCGAAAGCCTAATGAAGAATCCCAAGCCAGTGAATGAGATTCAACCAATCGAAAGTATGCAAGACTTCTTGGAAAGGATTGGTAAAGCTAAGATACCAAAGAAACCTAAGAAGTATTCTCAAATCACTAGAGATGGTACAGGATCTAGGATTTTACAGGTAGCAGTTCCAAAATTTGATAAGGCTAGGGACCAAATTACCCCTAAGGATTATGAAATTACAACACTTGACATTGGACCAACCACAATGCTGATACTTCGAGGGTTATTAAAGAAAAATTTGACAGAACAGAGAAGAAAGAAATATTAGAAGTGGAGAATTTGAGACTGATAGAATTTATCCAGAAAATAACAGCCCCACTAAGGCAAGCGAATGAGGCTTTCATTACACCGTCTTCCCTTCCTCAAGAATTTATTGATAGCCTTAAAGCAATGAGAGTTACAAGTCAAGCAACCAAAAGATGGGTCAAAAATATCTCAAAGCAAGTGGAGCAATTCCTAGAGAGGTGTGTTTGAACTTATGATAAATCAGTTTTTCTTGTAACTGAAATTCGCCAAGTGGAAGAGAGTTGCGAGGATTTCCAAAACATAGAAGACAAGGTGATACCTCACCTAAGGGTATTAAAGGAAATATCTATGCAAGTGTTGGTTCAAGAAGATGTTATTGATGATGGAGCTTCTTATGACTTCAACAGAGGGTACTGTTCCTTGCTAGTGAAAAAGAAAATATATGATAAGATGAAAGAGGAATGTGCTGGTATGCAGAACTCTCTTAGAAAGATACAACTCAGGATCCTCACATCACTTGAAGGATTCACAGGACAAGAGACCAATGATACAAATGGTTTGGACTTGGAGGATTTGAAGGAAAATGTGACAAATGTTTATTTCAAAGAGATGGAGACTATTAATGAAAATCAGCTGGATGATATGTCATCTCTCTTGATCTTTATGGACAACTTTCAGAGGCAAAAGGGAAAGTGGGAGGACACTTTTGATCAATGCATTGAAGCATTGGATGGAATAGGAGTGCAACTGGACACTTTACCAAACGTATCAATGGAGGAACTCAATCTAGTGATGATAAGGTTCCTTGCATTCCCAGCCAGAGAGCAAGCCAAGGGGAATTGCGTTTTGGAGTCTTGCTTGCTTGATTAGCTTGCGAGGTGTCAGTGTTTTCCATACTCCAAGTGGCTCATCTTCCTTGTACCATGTGTCAGAGAAGTTAGTTATGCTTTTCTAATTAGGGTTTCTGGAAATAATCTTGGTCGTTGATCTCAAATCAATCTGGGTCGTTGCTTTGTAAATGGGGTGCCTATATAAACCCTTCTCATTTCATTTTTTTAGAGAGACTTGTGAAATTGTTGCTAAGAGCGCTATCAAAATAATGATTAGACTCATTGATGAGCATTTTTAGTTTGAAAGCTTGCATGGTTTCATATTTCCTCAATAAAATAGATTTGTTTTCAGCAATTTTAAATGAATGAAAGATTGATAGTGTTGATAATGGTGAAATTAGTTCATACCTTTTTTAATTGAATGATATTCAATTTGATGTGTAAGGTTAGTCTGAACTTTCAAATTACTAAACTCGAACTCTATTACTTATGTTCATTGTTTGAATTGATGATGGTCTTGAGTAATAGGATATCGTTCACGAATCCCTTTGAAGATTGCACCATCTTTGTATAGTTGTTGTAGTTGTTGTACTTGGCAAAGCAAAGATAGGTTTGAATTTCACCATCCAACACTTGTCTCTTGAGTTCATAGGAATAGTTTAGAATTAGTCTAGTCTCTAAAACCCTTATCCTTCTTTATTTTATTTTCAAAATCGACAGTAGTAAGATCTCAACACTCATAGACAATAGTATCCATATTCCAAAGCGTTGAAAAGTTGTTGCAAGAGTCTTAAAGGAAGAAGAATTGAACCAATAAATTGAGCGTAAGTCCCCCTTGCAATATCGGAAAAACATAGCAAACCAACTAAGACTATCCTATAGGCATCAGGAACCTTGGAGTCTACTTTGTGATCACTTAGCTTAGCACATTGGAAACTTTGTTCAAGAGAGAGTAGGATATTCCATTGGGTATTTTATTCTAATGTTGGTTGAGGTCACAAAACCCGCATCAACAAGATGGACATTGTGTTAGGCATGAAATGGCTCCAAGATATTGGAGAATTTACCCTCAACGTACCTAAAATGGAGATGAAGTTTAAGATGAATGGTAGAGGTTTCATGTTGAAGGGAATTGCAGATGGGAGTTTGCGTTCTATCTCTCTCAGTAGAGAGAAGGGCGGAAGGAGTGAGAAGGAGGTTGTATAGAAGGAGTGTGAGTCAATACAGGAGTTTGATTCTACTCATTTCTCCAGAGATTTGGAGATGGATGATTCAGATCAGCATGGAGTGGATGTGCAGTTTGTGAATAATCCATTATTTGAGTCTAATGTTGGATTGGTTTATGACAATACACTCTTTGAGTTTGATGTTGATTTCACTCCTAACACTAGTACAGAGTTGGGTGATGATCGCAGTGTTTGGGATCCTTCTAGTGCATCAGGATTCCAGACAGGGCTTACGGAGGAGTTTTACAGTGTGTACACAATGAGGAGTTCCTATAGATTTGTTTTTGATCCACCTGTACACAATTTGTATTTGGTGCACAATTTTTGTGTGCATGAGATAGATAGTTTGTTTGATGTCTTACCTAGTGCAGATGTGAGAAGCAAACTTTGTCAGTATTTCGAGTTGCTTCTTCTTGATGATCACACTCCTGAGACCCCTGACATCGGGGTTGGCATTGTTCATCATGTTTTGTCAGTTGTACTTATGTTGGTGTTGCAAGAGTTGGTTATTGTTGTGAGGGACATTACACAGTTCTTTCCTTGGGACCCTGGTGGGGTGGTGTTCATTGGTAGTTGAGATTGCTTGGGGACAAGCAATTTCAAGGAGGGCGGACTATAATGTCCCCTTTTAACTTGTTTCAATTTCTAGATGGTTTAGCCTATTATTTGAACCTTGTAGGCTAATGGAGATGGTTAGAGGGTCCTATGTGGCAAATATCGAGTTATTTTCTTCTTCCGAGTTTGATATCATTCAGGATTGGCCTTTGGGAGTGAATTGGGACTCAGTTGTGCACACTTACTATTTATAGTAAGTCACTAGGTTAATGGAGTTCAGTGTTACTATTTTTAGAAGGGCACCTAGATGCGCAGTGGATGCAGTGGTTGACCTCCTGGTTCAGACAGAATGGCAAATGATGATTATTGTGAAAGTTATATTATTTTAAATATTATTAAAGTTTAGCTTTAATAATAGTTAATTATTTTAAAAGTGCATCATAATTGTAACGACCCGATTCTGCGTAAATTAAAAATTTTCCAATTCTCGCCTTATACATGTAAAGGTAACAAGTAACAAAGATGATACAATAAAATTTTTCCTTTCTTTATTGATAAATACGTACAAGTTACAATATGTTTCCACACGAATTCCATTTCCTTTGCAAATACAAATCAAAGTTCAAAAGTAATACAATTACATACATAGCTCGTAAGCTTTTGCATAAATAGAAGTAAGAAGGTCCAGGAATCTGTCCTTTCAAATCTTGGTACATCGGCCGCTTGCTGTGGAGGAGAAACATCACTCGGGCGCTTTTCCGCCAACCACGGACTTATAATGCGGTCCCCCGCACGATCATTTTGCAATGAACGGCCCTCCCTTCGAAGAAGAGATTGGTAGGGTATCCTTTAACGATTACCAACTGAGCATAGTGCTGTGTCCTACACAACTAGAACCTTGCTATTTCACAATCTCGATCTAGTACTCGGATCACAATGAATTGACAATGTAGTCTCAACTAACTCATGTCTATGTGGCAGTCGTACCTTTCACTACTTTGGCCAAAGTATTCTCATTCAGTACTTCGAATGAAGGTCATCTATCATAAACACTACTCAGGGCCGATTTGACTTAGGGCTATCTTACTCTACGCGTAGGCTATGTCTTTCAATGGGTTCAGTTTACCCCAGACTTCCTACCTCAAACAATTTACTGGAAATGAGTCTGTAAACAAGTATTCTCTATCCTTTCTCCTGTTTCCGGAAATCCTTATCCTAGGAGTGAAGCTTACTAATGTTAACCTAATAACACAGCTAGGATTGTACTTAGTTTTGACGTCATTTCGTTCCTAGAATCAATATAAACTTTACGTACTCTCCATATACGGAGATCATACAATTTTGTATTCCAAATAAATACATAAACTCTTAGCATTATAAATCAATCATCATACACAAAAGAGACAACCTTTTAGCACAAGGCAATTAAGCTAAGTTGATTTTAAACCCTTTAATCAAATTGAATCCCTTCTTTTAAAACCCCATTTCCTATTAATTATTCCCTAATCCATCAGTTAAACATATTAAATTGCCCAAGCTTTCTCTTTTAGCTACCTTTTTATTCCCTAAACTTTTACCCCTTACTTAAAATGAATTCCCTTGATTCCTTATGCATTAACAGCCTAATGCTTAATTCATACAAAATGCAACCAGCAAATCCAAAACAATAAAAAGACAGCTAAAGATATAGATCTCAATTAAGAAACATGCCTGTATATACTTTTAAGCTCCTTTCTAATGCTCTTCTGTCAGCAGCCTTCAATTGATGATGACAGTATAAAGTTTTTCCCTCTTCCTCTTAAGTAGAAAACTCTTCCCATACACTTTTTCCAACCAGAAAACTCTTCACTAGAAGATTACTAACTAACTCCTCACAGTCTAAGAAATACAGCTGAAGAACACTCTAATTCTTTTACTGAAAATACTAAGATGCAAAACAGTAACACTAACTCTCAGCAGAAACTCACAATTGCAATATTAAAACTCTCTAAAAACGCCCAAGATGAGAAAACAATCAGTGCCTTCGAATGAAGAATTGTGAAGTATTTATAAGCCAAAATAAGAACAGTTTCCCCATTTCTGGGCATGTAAAATGACAGATTGACATTTTTACCTGGTCAAATTGTCACTTGTCATCTTATCAAACCCTTAGTCATGTTTTCCAAAGATGATTTGACCTCTTTGGAGCCAGCAGTTGAAGATTTTTCAACTCAGCAACAAAAACGCCACCTACAGGAAACGTTTTGCTGCCAGCCGTATATATTCAACATGGTTTTAATTGTTGCGTTTTAGGTCAAGGATCCAATCGATACAACACAGAAATTATTTATTTTCCATTTGTTTTTCTATAGTTTAAACTTTTAAAATATTCACTTTAATAAAGTTCGCTTCCTTTTTCAATGTATTTTGAAGTGTTAAATTATTTGTACGGATACCTTTTAACATTTAAACTTCCACAATATATAAATTGCGATTTCATCCTTTAAAGAATAATGCTTATTCTTTTAACCATTGAAATTATTTTCCTTCATTTTAATTTTTAATTATATATAGTTGTATATTTTATATTCATATGTATTTTATTAAATATTAATATATCTTTATATATAAACGTATTTATATATAAGAATATATTAATTTTAATATTATCACATATAATTTATAAAATATATAAATATATAATTATTTGCACATTCCTTATGTATTTATGTACATATTAATAATCACCTTATTAATATATATATTTATACATAAATATATATATGTAAATCCCCTAGACAAAAATGTAATTCCCTTATTTATTTTATTATAAAATATTATTATAGTCTTTTAAATATATTAACACATAAATATTTAAATACCCGAGTATTTTAAATATATATATATTTAATATAACTATAATAATTTTATATATAATCATTAATATTTAATTACTTAAATATATATTTAACAAATATATAAATATATCGTGAGCCAGTCAACAACCTGATATATATTTTTATATATATATATATATACGTAAAGTCACCAGGGAATAATAATATAATATTATTATTAGCTTCATTATTCACAGGCAATAGGTAACGTGGGTATGTATGTATATGTATTTCATTGTACGCAGTGTACACATAAATGTATGTATATCATGTCGTTACGTACATATGGGCATATCCATCTGCCGAGCATATGTATGTATTGACATGTATATACTTATGGATACGTGTACATTACATACATGTTTACACATACTCACTTCACCTATTAACATATATCCATTCACGTTTTCCACATTTAAGGTCAAAGCACAGTAAGTCAGACGAATGAGTAATCATCATTTTTCAAAGCATAAAGAAGTAAACATAACTCCTAAAGCCTAAGGTTGACTTATCTAGACCAACATAACTGACTTGGTTTCTCAAAACCTATACTGACGTGTGTGTATGCTCATTTGGTACTCGTTACTGCTTACCCGACTAAGTTCCTCCCCGAGTGATATCTCTCATCTGCCTGGAGGATTGATCCTCTTTCCTGCACATCATGACACGACAACGGGAGTCATATGCTCAAAATGAAGCAGAATACATAAAACATTTCCAAAAGTTAGATTCTTCACAAATCAATAAACTTCTATTCTCCTTTATGCAGTATTTCACCAAGAATAATATCAAATGAAACAACATTCATATTGACAACAAAGTACAAGCATCATTAATTCACCTCCAGAATTCACATTTACTCTATCTAGTAATGATAAATTGTAACGTCACAATTTGGGATGTAACAATAATGATTATTTGACTTTATATTATAAAGGGGGCATTAATGATATTAAAAAGTCAAATTCAAAAGCACATTGGTTGATGAAGGGTACTCCCCTTACAATCTAAAACTCACAAAACAACAATAACGGCTCAAACAAAGTGCAAGAAGGAAGCAAATATTTTCTATTATCACTGAAATGAAAAATGAAATTACAACATTATATTTGCCATCACATGGGCTTTCTGATTACATAAATCTACAAATCTGCAAATCGGAGCCACCATCTATGTGACCCTGGCCTCCCTTTGTAGCCCCCTTTCACATCCTTTATTTGGAAAGTGTAACCGCCCTAGAATTTTCTGGAAAATGTAACTTCCTCAAGAAGATATTTTGAAATTTTATTTTGGTAGTACAACTTTTCGGGGTCATAACTTTTGATCCGACCGTCGGATTTTCTATTATAATACCTTTTCAGAAAGCTCTTGAGAGATGTTGTAACAATCAATAAAGCTTAAAGGCTGACTACTTTCGTTTTCCGCCAATTTTCAGGCCCATCCGAAGCCCCTAAGTGCCTCAAAATTGACTTTGAAGATTTTAATAGGATTTTCGGAAATTGAAATTTTAATCTCTCAAATGACAAATGGTATTGAAGTGATTTCTTCGCCATTGGCTTCAATTTACCATTCTAGAGGTTTGTGTAAGATTTCGTGTCCAATCAGGCATAAATACAAACTTACAAAAAATAGTAACCCTGCCAAATTTAGCCCTTATTGAAAAGAAACAACATTTTTTTTAGTGATGCAAGATTGCTCTTACACCCTAGATACTCCTGCATCATTGGTTTATGCGCCCAAGTCTGAGATATTATAAAGTACAACAAAAGCACATTTTAAAATATATTTTTAATGATGAAAAAGCTTCTTGGGAATCGTGCCTTTTGAGGAGGATACAAAAGCAATGACATTTCATTATTCAATCATTCAATACTTATGCTTTTTGAAAGCTTTTTTTGGAGAGAAGAAACCAAGGTTTCTACATTATTTTGGTCATTAAGAACGTAGCCTCTCATAGATTCAAGCTTCCTGAGGTTGTGTGATATCTTTTGAAGGTTGCTCATAAAGGTGGTTGTAATCAGCAGTCATATTTGTGCATATTGGTGAAGTTTTGCAAGGGATTGAAGGATAGACATTGAGGAAATCAGAATTTGTATTGCTGTTGTGAGAATTTAGCACTGAAATCGTTGTTGTTGGGTCATGTTGTTTCATCTCCTGGCCGTATAGATTCAGAATTGCCAAGTCAGAACATCCCTTGAAGGTAGCGTGTAAATTCCTAGTTGAATCGCCTAGTCTTTTGTGTTGCAAACAGCTCCATTAAGGGCGTATAGATATCTAATGAAAGTTTGGAGCTTAATCTGGATGGAGAATTAATCAGCTGCTGCAAATCGAACTCTTCTAGGGTTATCATGGCTGCTGTTACAACTTTCAGAGCTGCAAGTAAGATTGCTAGCATTTCCAGGTATGAGATAAATGTAAAAGGCTATCATGAATAAACTAATAACATTAAATGCAAGTTGCTTCATTAGATTATATATACATATGTTGCATTCATTGTATCTTTCAATTGCTTAAATTTGCACTCCCAGTCATCTCATTCAAAAAATACAAAAAATACACAAAACTTTCAAAACCACAAAAAAAAACACTCAGGCAGTTGCATAGAAAAAATAACTCTACAATCAAGAGGGTTATTGTAATGTCCCCATTTTAGCCCTACACTCTTCAATTGGATTTAGCCTATTTCCGGAAATCCGTAGGCTAAGCTGAAGCAGAAAATTAGGGTTTCCTCTTTCAGATGCTTTTTCAAGGGTTTGCATGTAAAAAGTTTCTGGGTTTTTTTTGGGTTTTTAGAGACCTCCAGGGTGATGTAACATGCATCTAATTCTGACATCCTTTCCGGGCCCTTACTATTTATAGCAAGTCATGATGGTTGCCCAGTTTGTGCTCAAATGATATTTGGAAACACTTACTATTTTTAGTAAGTTTTGTTTACTGCTCAGTTGGCGTACAGATGAGGTTTTGCAAACTTACTATTTATAGCAATTTGCTATTTTTGGTAAGTTTATCTTTGGGCAGTATTATTCTAGCAGCAGCTCAATCAGTTGCAGTTCAGTTTGGTTGGTCAGTTTGGCTTTCTGTTGATTTTAAAGTTAACTTACTATTTTTGGCATTTGCTATTTTTAGTAAGTTCATTTTTGGCAGAAGCATCATCATCAACTTGGTTCAGTTTGGCATTTGTCAGTTTGCTATTTTTAGCAATTCATCAGTTGCAGCTTGGGCATTGTATTTGGTTATCTCCTTGGACTGAGTTTCAGACTTAGTCAATTTTCATGTCTTGAAGTTGTACCCCACGCCTAGGCTTGATGACTTCAAGTTGTTTTAAAGAAGGGGACATTAAAGGGTCAAGTGAGCATTTAATTATTTAATAAATGCTTTATTGTTGCAATATGGAAATGAACGCCTAAAGGGGAAGTTGAATGATATTTTAATATTTCAAAAAGTAAATTGCTAAAAGGTGGCATCCCTCTTGGAAGTTGAAGTGATTCAACTTCTTGGAATTTGAAGAGTCTCTTGTTGCTTCATTTGCCAACTAAAGCCTATATATTGATGTTTTATGATGAGTTGATTATGCATATTTTTGAAGAGCAAAGTTACGATGTTGGAATGAATCTAGAATCCGGTTAAGGGACAGCTTAGCAAATTTACTCCACTCTTCGGGCCTGAAACTATGGTTCCCTAGGTGGTGGACTGAGAGTGTGCTTCATCCAGAAGTACATATTGAGCATTATTGTGGAATTTTGGTGAGATTTTTCCAGATTTCATGTTGCTGGTTTATCATGGCTGAAAGTGATTTTTGTATACAGCTTTTAGTATGAATTTTTTTTGGTTCTAGGTACTTGATCATTGCATTTCTATGATAGAGGCGACCATATTTGGAGGTTATCAGAATTTAATTCCAAGTTTTAGATTTTATCAAGCAAAAATCGCCCTTGCAAGGAGGCCGTACCTTTATGGAGAGCATTGGGATTTGTGCATAAATTAATGGCTGAGTTTAGATGTTTTATCATTGCAAATTGGGGGCCAACCTCCTAGTGAGTCATTGCACTTCGTTTCAGCTCATTCGGAGGTAATTTGAAAGAGTTATGAGTATTTCATTGATGTACAATTTGCTGGTCTGATTTTCTGTTAACTTTGTTTCTATATCAGACTTATTAAATAGTTGTACTTGCTGGTTTGAGCTTCAATTCTTCATCTTATATCATTGTAAATGTTAGAGGAAGTGATACTCTAACTGTTTAATGTTCTTGGAAGATTACCTATTCTATTTGCAGCTGTTCTTATTCTTTGTAAAGCTAGTTAGTAGTACTAACAGCTTTTCCTTTACTTGCTGCAATTTTATATCTGTTTTACACTCCCACAATTGAGTGGTTGAGTTTTAGAATAAACATATATCTTGTTTGTAATTTCCCCCCACGTTATAAGTGGTTGTGTGGACAGTATTCCCCCCACGTTAATAAGTGGAAGAGTGGATTTAAAGGCTGGCTTGCCGCCTAATAATTGTTGTAAACTCACCCACTGAATAAGTGGAGTATTCCCGCCGCTTGTGGATGCCTGCACCAGCAGATGAATTGTACTTTCAGCTCTGTTTATGCCTAACGATCCTCTGGCCATATGTTATCACCTCGCCCACATTGGGATCTTGGTGAACATTCTTGGTTAGAGTTATCTTCTTTGCTGGTTTACATTTTGGAGCTAACGCTAATCAGTGTTTGGTTGCTGATTTGAATGTTAATTTTGGGAAAAAATTAATGGGGAATATTTCAGTTATTACATAACATAATCCAAATGCCTACAAGGCTCTTAAAAATACATTTTAGACATACCCATTAAGTGTTGTGTGAAATGGCCTGAAACTGCACTTTGAACCAGCAACCTGGAACTATGTAAATGTGTGTATACTTCACCAAAACCTTGCTGCTCCACCCCTATTTAACTTGTTGAGTGATTGTCAAGCATAGGCACCCCCAACTCCACCACAATCTGCTCCAAAACCTAGGCGCTTTGACTCCCAACTCCCATGCCCCTCATGAATTGGTACGGCCAGCTTGGGAAGGAGTACGGCCAGCCAATGGAAGTATTTTCTATGTATTATAGAGCTCTTCAACTTGCTTTTTAAATAATGCCTCAAATCTACCCTTGAAAATCTATATTAAACTCCAAGCAAAATTACCAAAATTTGCAACAATGAAGCCCCTATATGATTTCTAGATGAAATCACTTGTTTATCCACTAGGAAAGATCTTGTACTTTTGAAATGGATGTTCTCTATAAGCGTTTTCATCCTCACAAAGCTATGGAAGAACATTGTTCAACCTGAAAAGTCTCCTCATAAATTTCCAAGCATGAATGCCAAAAATGAGCTCCAACACTTTTATTTACTCCTCCAAAACCCCACACCCCTCTTGGGAAAATAAAACATTTGTAAAGTGTCAACCCTTCAATACAGTAAAAATTCCTAAATTTACATCATATTAGTAAATAAACGTGCTAACAAGTCATTGCAATAAAAAATTTCTTTCTTTTATTAAAATTATACAAACAAGTTGCCATTTCATATTACAATAAAGATTCCACTTCATTACAATAATTTCACAAGTACGCATAACAAGAATTCATACCTTTACAAACATAGCTCCAACGAGCTTTAGAACAAATAGCTGTAAGACAGTCCAGGATCTTCCCTTTCAAATCTTGGTTCTTTTGTCACCTGCTGTGGAGGAGAAGCATCACTCGGGCGCTTTTCCGCCAACCACGGACTCATAATGTGGTCCCCTGCACATCTATCATTCAATAGATGGCCCTTCCCTTCGACGAAGAGATCGGTAGAGTAACTAATAACGACAACCAACTAAGCATAGTGTTGTGTCCTACATAACTAGAACCTGTGCAATCCGGCAACTCTCGAACTAGCATGTAATACGGGATCACGGTGCACTGATAGTGTAGTCTCAAGCATCACATAGTCTAAGTGGATGTCATACATTGCACTACTTTGATCAAAGTGTTTCATTCAGTATGTTCTACTGAGGGTCATTTGTCACATACACTATTCAGGGCCGATTTGACTTAAGGCTATCTTAAGCTATGCATAGGTATATCCTCCAATGGATAGTCTGTCATTCCAGATAACCTATCACCATATAATCTACATGGAATCAACCTACTCAACTAGTAAGCACATAGGATAAGTATATCCTTCAATGGATAGTCTATCATCCCAAATAACCTATCCTCAAACAATCTACTTACACATAAGTATATTAAACCTCTCCCATACTAGATGACCTCTCCTAGGAGTAAACACAAGCTTTCTTAGTTAAATAAATAACTTAGCTAAGCGTATCATATGTGCTATACATGTTCAATCAAACCTAATATATAATACTGTTGAAAAACATCCATCTCCTACTATGGAGTAAATACAAACACATTGCATCCCATGTTCAAACATGCCAAGTATAATTAAATACCTATGTTGTACTACATGTAGCATAATTAAATACCTATGTCAGGCAATCACTTCGACATATCTAGTATAGTTAAGTATTTGTGTCAAGCAATCTCTCCTATTATGGAGTTCTTAAAAACATATTATAAAGGCAGCCTAAAAGCTTCAATACCCTCTTTCAAAAACACTCTTATTTACTTCTACTGCTCAAACAGAAAAGATATTTCATGCAGCATATAAAGCACATCAATTTCAAGTAAATAATAGGTAGAAGTAGTTCCCATGCCTGTATATGCTTTTCCCAAATTGATGACAGAGCTTCCCTCAACTAAAGCTCAATCCAACTCCTCATATTAATTCCCAGAACCTCAAAAAATGGCAATTTCCTCACAAAATTCCCTCTTTTCACACTCAGAATTCACTAGCAGAAATGAAGTATTCCTTGGGTAGAATACGTCTCTCTCAAAGGTATAGTAACTCACAGAAATGTGAACACTGTCTATAAACTATGGTCACTCGGAAATGTGGAGAATGGTTGTATACAATGTCACTCATATTTCTGAATACTGGCTGCATATGTTGTTCAATCAGTAATTGAAAACTGAACATATAAGAATGCACAAAATGACACGCATCTGATGTATAAGGCAATCTCAAAAATAAATTACAAAAGCTGATGAAGAATAGTGAATGAGTACGGTGAATGAGAGTTGGGCAACTATTTATAGAGAGCCCAACCCTCCAAAACTCCTACAGTTTGGGCATGTAATCTACCACCACTCCCCTGTAGAATGATTCACCCTGGAGGTGGCGCCAAATTAAGTCTGTACTCAGCAATGACCATGGTGAATCGACTTCCAGTTCTGCCAACATTAAGAAGACTATTTCAAATGCACATGGGGGAATTCGTATTTCTCTCCTAAATGCCATCTTCAGGAAAGTGAGAAACAGAGGTGGCGCATTCTCTCAGCATCTATCCCTATTCTTTTGCTTGTTGTTCGCATAGTTGTATAAATCCATATTCACCAACAAACACATTTTAAGGTTGACTTGGTCTTTAAATCATAGATGAAAGGACTATTCCCTAATAGCGTTGCAAGTATTTAATCCACCCGTATTAGATTGCTATTAACTAAGACATCTTCCCTTAAAGCTTTGTCCAAATCAAATACATCGATTTCACTTATTGCCATCTATGTGGCATAACACGTAGCTTAGATGTTGTTGCGTTTTTCTTATTGTCGACTCTGTCAACTTCCATCAACTTTAAATGGTTGCATACATACAGATTTGAACTTACTTAAGTTTGACTAAGTCTCATTTTATCAACCAGGTAGGAATCAGTCTCTTTTCTTTGATAATGCGTACCATAATGCACTGTCGGGTATGGCGCTGCATATAATAACCATGTTCACTCCTGCGTTTCATTCATCAGGTGTTTGCACGACTTCCCTCAGAGCCTTGTTTATTTCATAGTTCGTATTTCCTCATATTAACTATTAAGCCAAAGTTTATATTCGTGAAGTCTTCACAAAATCGCCTCATTTATTAAATTTGATTAATTCGATTTCCAAAACAATGTCCAATATAGTCATATTTTAGCCACGGACTAATATTGTCAACAGAATCTTTAATAAATCGATTTCTTTGTTTAAATAAGAAATAATCAAATTCTAAGATATGACCTCATTGGCAGCGAATTCCTTGCTTTTGACTTGGTCTTTCAATGCGTCCCATGCTTATACGTGGCCCATTTCATTAGTCAAAGGCAATGAAACTTAGCATTTTCAATGCCAACTCAACATCATACACCATGAGTAAAGTGTGTTCCATTGTGTTCAATATAATCTTTACTTCAAGCCCATTCATATGTATCTATGTTCGACCTTATGAAGGATTGCATATGTGATATATATATTTATTTGGCCCAAGTTAAATAAATCAGCCTTCTCATTTCATATATTGATATTAAGGCCTTTACAATATATATATATATATATATATATATATATATATATATATATATATATACATATGTCTGTGTGTGTGTGTGTGCTTAATCTCGCACGTATATGTTTTATATGATAACAAATGTATGTACAAATAAGTTGTCATTCACATAGTTTCCATAATATGTATATATATGTATGTGTGTGTGTTTAATCTCGCACGTATATGTTTTATATGATAATAAATGTATGTACAAATAAGTTATCATTCACATAGTTTCCATATAATATATATATATATATATTATATTTGTACACAACCTCTAATAAGCGTGAATGCTTATGCATGTATATCAAACATATATATACATATCATTCATAAAGTATATTATTCTCATAACAATATATTTATATATATGTTTACATACATATATACACTCTTCTATATAAGCACGAATGCTTATGTGTATTTATGTATGTGTATATATATATATATATCCAGGCATATAATACTCATATAGTACAAAGCCATAACTTAATTGCTAAATAGACCACTGTTTTGGTAGTCATTCACACAGAGATGTTATGTATATATATTTATATATACACATATATACATTCTTACCAAGCATGAATGCTCACATGTATATATGTATATGTTCACATATATATATACATATAAACATTCATCAATCACCAAATCAAGCATAGAGATATAAGGGAGGAACTCAAAAGCTCAAACAGATAAACATCACCTGTAAAAACATACAAAAGTAAACAAGACTCGTAATGCATTCAAACAAGCTATGGATGACTTACTTATATCCCCCAAACTAACTCAATTCAATCACTCTAATGTAGTGTGTGTATGCTTAGATAGTTACATTTACCGGCTACCCAACCAAAATCTTCTCCCAAGTGATACTTCCCGCTCCCGCCCCCTTGAGAAATAGACATTTACCTGCAACCACTAGCACACACCTTGGCAGTCAATTGTTGACAACAATAAGCAGCATATATAAACATCTTCAAAGTTAGAATAACAATAATTCAATAACCATCTATTCTCATTTATGTAGTATTTCACCATGAATAACTTCAACTGAGATAACATCAAATGAAATAACATTCATATTGATAACAAGGTACAAGCATCATTAATTCATCTCCAGAATTCTCATTACATTCACATTTACCCTATGTAGTACTGGTAAATAGTAACTTCACAATTTGGGTTGTAACAACATTTAATTTATTTTTACAAAATCCCCTTATGTCTCTCAAGTGGGCATCCCACTTTTTAAAAAACTTAAATTTAACTTTTTTAAAAGTTTCGTATGTCCCCTAGATGCCATATAATAAAGCCACCTTTAATATATTAAAAATAGCGTTAAGTTAAATATTTAATTTAATTTATAACATTAGTGCTATTTTAAATAATTCTCGAGACCATTAAATATCACCAGATAAACTTTAAATGCAATAAATAAACATGCTAAGGAAAAACCGACGCAGAAGGGTCAAGTTAGCTCTAAGAGATTGACTTACTAAAAATAGTAATATTGGGCCAAGTGCCCAAAAACACTTCAAAAAGTGCCAAAAGGAAACTCCTGTCGCCCCGAACTCATTGCAAAACATGGAATATGCCAAATGGTTGAACACAGCCTCCAAAAATCATGCATTGGCTAGCTAATAATTAATTAATCTTTAATTGATTCTTAATCTAATTCATTTCATGCACTTAAGCTAAACTTAGGAGTGCTTTTTGTTGTTAACTGGAGTGAGCTATTATTAGGTCATTTTGTCTCATCACATAAGATAATAACACTTGTCATGATCTAATCCCTTTATCATTTAGGGTTGCTCCTATAAAGCACTCAACCCTCATTGTATTATCTTGAACTCTTGACCAAATCACCTTGAAGTCTCCTCTAGAGATTCATGGAAGTTTTTCATTTTGTATGTTTTTCTTGTTGAGGAATAGCATATCTTTGCTTTTGCAGATCTCTTGCTTGTGTGGAAGGTGTATTTGTTCATTGTTTGATCCTCCATCTTGTGTTATTCACAAATCTAACATGGTATCAAAGCATGGATTCAACGTACTCCTCGATTTTTGAGGGTTTTCTTCAACTAGGGTTATAGGCTTCAGATCTAGAATCTCCATCACTTTTTTTGCAATTTTTTGAGTTGGGTGATTTTTTGGTGCACCTTGGTGCAAAAAAGACCTCACCATTGTGTTCAAGAGGCCAATTTGACGAATTTTGACTATAAATTTGTCTATCTTTCCCGTCAAAAGCCTCTGAGCCAAAAGGCCGGATATAGCAATTTTAAAACAAACCATAAAAAAATAATAGTTTTTATTAAATTGTTTTTTAAAGTTTTTTTTATAAATAAAAAATGAGCTTTTTTAAAAGCCTCAGTTGTGGGCCGCCCACACGGTTGGACCCCATGGGTCCCTGGCAGTGCCCATTGGTACACTAGTGGCAACAAGCCATTCAACATCCATTAATTTTTCCCAACACTCCTTTCAAACTCGACGTCAACACCATTTTCCGGCAGGGGAATCTTTTCCCAGATATTCTGGATAGAGGTATATACCAGCAATTTTTCGATATTCTGGATACAACCGGATTTTTTCTCTATGAAAGGGAATATCCCCAAATATTCCACTGACAGCAGTACAATCGCAGGGCAAGGCTCCCTCCAAACCTTCTTTGGCCCTAAAGGAGTTGTTTTTTTCTTTTGGCCATAATTTGGACATATGATATCGAGATTGGGGCAAACAAGATATCATTGAAAAGCTGGTTCTGTCAACTTTCTAGTGGTGTGGGGTCTCATCACCACTTTTTGCTGTTGGTGCATTCTACAGCCTGTCAAAGTCAGAGGTGTTGTTTTCACTCCCAACCACCAACAAGCTAACAAAACATGTTTGGCAAATATTGCTGCTTAATTTCATAATACACTTCATGATGAATTTCAGAATATGCAGATTAGATAGGGAGGTACACTTCATGATGAATCTGAGCAAAGAAGTCATGACGAGTTTGATCAGCCTGTCCATAAAGCTCGTTCCGTAAAAAATGGCACTTTTCTTTTCTATGACTATTATATACCCAAGAAAAAGTTAAGGCATTGTCAAAGACTCAAAGGTGTTTGCTAGTGAACACAATCTTAGTGGAGACAACAATATGGCAATGGAACATGTGGAAGTTGGCCGAATCTTGAAGCAAACCTTTAATTCTCTTTGTTTATGCATTGTGCTTTTAGAGCTTTTAAAAGGCTTCTATTACTCTTGGGTGGGTTGCTATTTACAGGTGTTGTTATTATCTGTAATGGACTTAGATATGGGTTGATGGCATGCCTTTACAAGACAGTTGATACCATTAGTACTATAAGTAAAATTTTGTCAGCTATGGGGGCACTTGTACAGGTTTATTTGGGTCTTCTTTGGCCTGCAAGATAGTTGTATGTAAGCTCACACAGACCTAATCTTTTTTTTTTTTGTTAATGATGGATTGTCTCATGTGGTGCATGCTTTCACAGTTCTTTTCTGCCTTTGTTATGGTTGATACAGGTTTTCTGTTGCTTAGAAGATAATGAAGTTGATACCATTAGTAATATGAGTAAAATTTTGTCAGCTAACAGGGCACTTGTACAGGTCCATTTGGCTCTTCTTTGGCATGCAAGATAGTTGTATGTAAGCTCACGTAGACTACTAATATTTTTGTTTGTCAATGGTGGATTGTCTCATGTGGTGTATGCTTTCACAGTTCCCTTCTGCCTTTGCTATGGTTGATAATGATGTTCCGTTGCTTAGAAGATAAATAAGTGTTTATAGAGGCCTTATTAGGAGCCTCAGGGGGGTTCTTGGGTTTGGGTATACTAACTTGTTTAGCATTTCAGGTTTACATGTACAACAATTCCTAACAGAGTGAGTTGTTTCGTATTTTGCTGAGACGTGCAGGTAATCAGGAGGGAGGGTCCATAAGATCAACTCTTTTGAAATTCTAGAAAATCTTGATAATTTAGACTTGGAGGTGTTGAGTCAATGAGTACTTAACCCTTTGCTGATAAAAGTAAATTCTATAGGCATCAAATCAGCATCAAAACCAAAGAACCTTATCATTGACAAGTCAATTGACATGAATACTATTTCTTATAGAAGTCGCCTACAAAATATATTGAAGTTTTTGCCCGTCTCTTGTTCTGGGATTCTGCATGTGGCAATTGATTCAGTTTCAATGACGAGCAGTTAAAATTCATAATTTTGTAAATCTAAGATCTCACATTTTTTATAGACGAGTTAAAGTTTAAACTGACTTCTCTCCCATTAAAAGAAAATGAATAAGACGGAAGACACTCCAATATCCTTTCCACCCTTAAAGAAAAAGACATATGCATATATATACTTCAAATTAGAACTGAAATGGCATAAAACAATATGTAACTGGAAAAGACTGTCATACTCAATATCCAAAGCTTTCCCATCTTTTGGTGGCTGGTTGCGCAGTTCATCCATGAGAGAAAAGAAAGAATGGAAGCATACATCAGTGAAGTCCCGGACCTCTGTACAACTTCCTTTAACTGTGGTCAAGGTGCCATCCTAATTTTCCAAAACAGATTCTTTAGCTCACAATAAAAAATTCATAATCATTTTAATAAATGCACAGGAACAAATGTCAATTATCTGAAACCCTAAAGGAGGTTAGAAAAAGAAAAAAATTAAGTAGTGAAAAACTATTTCCCGACTATAAAATGGTTGGCCAAAAAATACTTTAAAATAGGAGATACAAATCTCATACACTAATACTTGGAAAAAATGATATGGAATTTAGCGTAAGGTCTTGTAAGCTTTGGCTTATAATATTTAGGTGGGTCGATTTTACAAAAGAGGTCTACGAATTTTCCCCAAAAAATCTTACCAATAGAAGAATTTAATTTTTGAAAAGGATGCAAGACAAGAAAATGAACAAACGAAAGGTAATTATAGCAGAATGCAGGTAAGCAAAGCATACCACAAAGCAATGAATAAATTTATCGTCATGTCCCTCCCCAACAGCCTCAAACGTTGCCATCAGGGGTGCAACAATGCCATATGCCAAGCCTACCAAAATGCTCCCAAGAATAACTGTTACTGGAACCAAAATTATAGGCACTACCAGAGTTACTAAGATAACAGCCTTCAAAATGGGTCCTATTTTTTTGGTCCTGTATTCAACAAGTGACAAATTCTTACAGTAAGAATGAGAAATGAGGCATTGGAGCCCATTAAAGGAGGACAGAATAAGAAATCGAAATAAAATACCGAGCCAGACAATAGTATGTCCAGAATGCATGTGCAGGCCACAGTCCTATAGTAACAGCTGAATTTCCAACTACAATGATCAGAGCTGCCATTGTCCCATATATTGCAACTGCAATACCAAGAACAAAAAGAGTTTTATTTTTCACATTTAAACAAAACCCACTTGTACAAAAATGTCATCATGGTTGAGGGTTTAAGATAATAACTAATAAGGTATAGGGTTAGTGCTCATGAATCAAACTTCAGGATAGGACATGCGGTTTAGGTAAAGAGTTTGAATAGCACTCAGCATATGCAAAAGGATGCAGATAATCTCACATTTCATACTTACAAGTAAAAATTAATAATAACTAAATTGCCAACAGAGTTTCTGTATCATTCAAATGCATGCTTCACAAGATGTAGATAATATCATATTTCATACATACAAATACAAATGAATAACAACTAAATTGCTAACAGAGTTCCTATAGCAGTCAAATTCATGCCTCGGGGTAAAATAATATGGCTGATAGACCTCGGGCAGCATTTATATGCCTAAACAACAACCAATAAGATCAGACAGCTAAGCAATTCACACACAAGTATAGACCAATGAAAGGTACACAGCTTTCAAATTCTTGTCTAACGGTAAAGTTAAAACGCATCATTGGACTCTGATAGTATATATGTGCCTTAAAAGTTTTGAGATCCGATTTCACATTTTAAGAACACTCAATAAGATCACATTTCTGTTTGTTCAACCAATACAAAGAGGTATGACCAGCAGAGTTTAGACCATTTATAGAAGGGCATTCACGTATAAATGCTAACACATTAAAACACGATTGCATTTAAATCCGTGAACAGTAAAAAAAAAAGGCTTATGTGACACTGAAAGCATCTATATACCCAAGAATTGAAAAACATTAAGTTTCTACCTCACATTTTAACAACACTCAACGAGATCAAACAGATTCCTGCGCTGTTAAATGCATGCTTACAGAGGTTACACACCATTCAAATTCATGACTAGGAGAAAACAATATGGCCCAGAAAGTGTCTGAAAGCCTAAGACGAACAATTTTTGTGCCCCTGTTTCCCATCTTTTAAACACCCAATAACATCAAACGGCTCTCACTTCACAACTTAACAATACCCATTAACATCAAATCTCTTGCAAAAATAAATTCTAATACCCAAGAATGTTAAATGGTTGCAACAGATTCAATAAATTTAAAAGCAAACTATTTATAGCTAACGTGCTTGCACCCATATTCAAACTGTCCTTACAAGATGCAAGGTGGAACAAGAATTTTAAGTTGTGTTCATTTTACCTTTGAGAACACCCAGAATCGTGAGCAGGATGAAGATTAGCAAGGAAAAAAGCAGACTGAGGAAGCCATTTACAAAATCCATTTCTTCTTCTTCCAGCAAGTTTAAGACAAGTTGAATGGATAATGGATTGAAGACTTTGTAGAAAACAAACTATGGTAATTGAATATTGCAAAACGCAGGTGGCACTTCGTATGTTACTGAGGTGGCAACCACAGATGTTAGTGAGGACATCTAGCTTCATTTTTTTTTAATTTCAAACTGCTACCTCTTTTCCCATCATTAGTGGATTAGATCTTTTTCTCGTGGGCTTTCGAGTTTAACTCCATTTTTTAAAATTTCAAACTGCTGCCTTTTTTCCCATCATTTGTGGATTAGATCTTTTCTTTGTGGGCTTTCAAGTTTAACATCTAATTTCATCTTTTTTAATTTCAAACTGCTACCTCTTTTCCCATCATTAGCGGATTAGATATTTTTCTTGTAGACTTTCAAGTTTAAATTTATTTGGAGAGTTGTTTCATGTCCGATAATATTAATTATTTTATGAAGAAAAAAAATCTTCTAGATGTTTGCATATATTATATTTATGTTCAACTTATCAATTAAGGAATGATATGCGATAATTTTTCATTTGGAAATTTGAGTCACTTTTGGGGTTTTCACCCATTCCAAAAAGACAAATAATTTTCAAAGAATAAAATATTGATAGTTTGTGTTTTTCAAATAATAAAATATTTGAAGTTCAAGTATTTTATGTACTAGTAGAAGGTAATATTTAAAGACATGTAATAAGAACGAGGTATTATGTTATTATATAATATTAATTTTTTTTTTTTTGTTTGGTAAATCATTGTAGAGGGGCAGTACCCTACGCTTTTGACTAGAGCTATGAACCAATGAGGCCACATACGGGGGGCTCATCCCCGATCTCTCCATACCCATCACTGGAACCCACTATTGCATGGCGACTAGATGATGTTGATGCCTTTGTTGACGTATTGCGGCTGCATTCTCCCTATGGCAAAGCCACACAAGGCTACAATGTCAGTTGCCAATGCTAAAAGTGTTGTTGAGATGCTTGGAAGCGTCTGCCATGATGTGCATATTTTCAATGATGGATACACCTAAGGTTGAGTAGCCTACATGAACGATTCTACATCTGTAGAGAGGATTGCTTCCTAGTCCACCTATGCACTAACTGGGATTTTTTCGGTGAATTCCATATTGGCAACAAGAGATAACCAAGTAATAAATTCAATAACAGTTGTTCCTCGATATAATGACATGGAATTATACCAGTATAAGGATAACCTCAAAATGCACTCCTAAACTTTCTCCCAACAACTTATGTCTGTTGATCCATATGGTTCACCACAGAATGCCACACAAAGAGCTTCCCAGGCTACTACCATTTCAGCATTCTATCTAATAGACGCTTTGCTAATCGTCACTTGACAAGGGCCATAAGGCCCCTAACAAACCACGATGTAAGCTTCATGTCCTCCCAAGGGAGGCCTTGGCTCCCTTGGTATCAAAAAAATCTTTGATGCTTGGCAAACCCAATTCTTCCGCTACCTCTGCCTGCTTCTGCTTCCTTGACTTCTTGCCCCTCCCCACCTTTATTTTTCCCAAGAGACAGGCTTCAAACTTGCATTCTCTCCTTTCCTCATCAATGTTCAAGTCATCCTCCTCTGAGGCATCCGCCTCAAATGCCTAATCCCTCGGAACCACCGGATTAGGTGCAAGGGAGAGATCCACAGTCGAAGTCAGGTGCCCGACCATCTCTACAACCTCTTGCAAACTAGACATCACCTTTGAATCGGGTGCAACCGAGTCCAACTAAGGGGCCACAACCACATTAGCTTTCTCCTAATGGGGCGCCAAGCCACCATCCCTCGACTAGCTCACCCCCGAAAGATTCAAGGTTCTATTTGTTGCAAACGAAACTGCACCATTCAAAACCTCACCGCCGGAAGGCATCTTAGGACGCCGCACCTTCTTTATTTTCAGTTTAGATTTATAGTTACCTTCATAATGGGATCTACTACCACAGCGCAAACAAAAATATCTATCCTCTTCAATTTCAACTAGAACCAACATGTGCTCTCCATTAACGCATATTAGAATTTTGTTTGGGATCTTGCAAACGGTGCCAATCTGGATCCTAAGGTATAAGTAGGAATCCCCATCAATTATGTTTTCATCCACATTGATCAAAGTTCCTAGGGTTCTACCCAGTTTTTCAATGCACTCGTCAACCCAATATTCCAATGGAAAATTATAAAACCGAACCCAGACAAGCTTATTATAGGGTTCCAGTTTTGCTGAGTCAAAATTCGGTGCCCATTTTTGCAAGTAGAGCGGGTGGCCATCCATCTTCCAAAGGCCTACATTCAAGATTCTTTCCTTCTCCTCCGAAGATTTAAAGATAGCCACAAATAAACCCTTCGGGAAAAATTTCACAATTTCCATTGAACTCCAATTATTAGCTAGCCAACTACGAATTGCCTCGCGCCTGAATCTAGGGCCAATGAAGTGACATATGATTGCCAGATCTGAGAGCATCTTGATATCCATGTTGGCCTCCTATGACAAATCAATTGTCAAATGATCTTGGTGGAGCGAGTTGCTATAAGGGATCTCGGGTTCGCACCTATCCAACTCATCCTCACTAGCCATGCTAGCCTTGCAAAATTTTGCTCGCCACCAAATCGCTCCATCTCTAGATTTTCCCCAAATTATTATATAATATTAATTATTAATATATTATTATATTATTTATAATGTTAAATTATAATATTATTATATAATATTATACTTATTACGTGTGTTATTTGTATATTATTTAAAAATAAAAAATTATTAATCTATTAATTTCTATTTTTTTTAGGTAAGAGGCAGGATGCTTATATATATTAATATATTAATAAAGATGTACAAAAGTATATAATAAGATGATTTGGCTCTCATCTATAACCCTCCTATTCAGCCCATACAATACCATAGCAATTTCTATTTTTATCCCATGACTTCCAAAAACTACATGACTTCACCATGTACCTTTCCCAAAATCATTACATTATATGAATACTATTCCTTATATCACCTAAAGTTTTGGAGCATTACTGAAAAATGCAGCCGAAATGCAGGAATAAAGTTCTGGAGCATCGTTGAAAGATGTAGTCGGAAGGAAGAAATAAATTTCTGGAGGATTCAACAGTCCTAAAATTCCAGAGCATCACTGAGAGATATAGTCAGAATATAGAAACAAAATTTTGGAGCATCATTGAAAGATGTGTAGAAGTTGTCAGATCCAACTTCAGAGCCCAAGAACACCTGCATGCAAGAGATACCTGTCACATGGAAGAGAATGGAGAAAAAAGCAAGAGAGGGTTTTAAGCTCTGTAATATCAGAGATCTATTATCAGAACAATGATGAATCAAGAAGAGAATACAATACAAGAGATCAATCCTTATAAAAGGAGATCAACACCGAAAGGAAAACCTAACCCTAAGGTGAGTGCATTTAATAATTAATATTAATTATTAAATGACTAATATATGTGCATAAAGTGAAATCTTAAGAGGAGAGTAAAGTTAATTAATTACTTTACTCTAACAAGATGTAGACGGAAGGAAAAAATAAAGTTTTGGAGCATTGCTGAAAGATGCAGCCAAAATGTAGGAACAAAATTCCAAAGCATCGTTGAAAGATGCAACCACAAGGAAGGAGCGAATAGAATGAAGCACCATGGAATGAAGCAATTATGAGGTGATACCCTTGTTTGGAGCTTGCTCTAAATCAACCAAATTCTATAAAATTGGAAAATCCTTTGCATTATCCCTGTTACCCAAAAATGTGAATTCTTGACCATCACTACCCAAAGTTGCAAGTTTATCTGTTATGTTATTTCCTTCCCTATACACATGTGATATTTGAATTTCTTTAAAAGAGTCCATTAATAACCAAACCCTCTTGAGAATGTAATGAAGCTTCCAATTAAGAATCTTTCTTTGTTTACAAGCATTAATGATAATCAAAGAATCCCCTTCAATATGCAAATTATTTAACCCTAGATCCTTTGCTAATTGTGTTGATTTTCTAGCTTGAAAGGTAGGATGTGGAGTTGCTTTAAAGCAACTCGAGTTGGATTTTTAGCAACAACATATTTTTTATTCTTTAATAGAATGTTTTCGAGTTTGTGAGGTTGGGATAAAACCAAGAGTGATTTTATGTGTGATTTATAGCCAATGAATGCAAGCAAATTTTATTTTCTTGCACGCTAAGTAAAGTAGTTGGGCTCTATATATGTAAGATTGTTGTAGCAAACTTGTATTGTATTTTCGAAAAGAAAGTTTGTTGTTAGGCTGAATAGACGATCCAACATTTGCAGGTTTTTCCCTACACTGGGGTTTCTTGGGTATATCTATGTTATTGTCTATTTGTGATTGGCCTCTTATTTTTTTGCTTCCGTTGTTATTAGTTGTTAATTAACTCAATTGTATTAGTTGTTTCAAATCAGTTAGAGAAATTGTTTTGTTTCTATTCTATGAATTTATTGTGCAATTAATATGTAGCTAGGTTATAAGAAATTAACATGGTATCAAAGCACTAAACTTTGAATACGAAGCCAAGATTTGTGACGCAAATTTCAAGAAAAAAAATCAGATTTTTGTCTCCAATTTTTTTTTGTGGCTATGGAAACTAATGTTTGATATGAGGATAGGCTTGAGGGTGCTTCTTATAGTGGAAGGTTTGGATTACATATGTTCTCAAGGAGAACGGGATGTGGATCTATGCTAGTACAAAAGTGACACCACCAACAAATGATCTTGTTGCCTTAGATTCACATGAAGTCAAAGAGGCCAAGGCTCAGAGGATTATCCTGGATGGAGTAAGAGATCATTTAATTCCTCATTTATCAGGGAAAGACACTACCAAGGAGATGTGGGATATGCTCACAAGACTTTATGAAAGCAACTACTAGAGTCGTAAGATGATGCTCAAGGACAAATTGCATAATACCAAGATGTCCAAAGCAAAGAGTGTGACCTCTTACTTGTCCAAGTTGACACAGGTCAAGGATGAGCTGGCTATTGTTGGAGAGATGATTGATGAAGATGAGTTGGTGTGTATAGCCTTGAATGGTTTTTCAAAGCACTAGGAAGTGTTTGTCAAGTGCGTTGTCGGCAGAGATCGGCTACCTGATTGGGCGAGGCTTTGGGATGATTTTGTTCAGGAGGAGATCCGTGAAGGTGGTCATCAAGGAGATCAAACAAGAAGGGTCAAGACGAAGAAAATTTTGCTCTTGCAAGCAAGGGTAAGCAAAATTCTAATAAAAGGAAAACAAAAGGTTCTTCTTCCAAGAGTGGGAAGAAGAAAGATCTGAGCAAGATAAAAAAAAATTGTTTCCATTAGATGGGTCACTATGCCATTCAATGTCCGAATAAGAAAAATAAGGACAAGCAGAAGAAGCAAGTTGCTGCTACATCAGAGGTGGACGAGTTTGCATCACGATTTGAGAATGAGTTTTCACTCATTTCCTGTCTCTCAAGTTCAATTGCCAACAGGGTATTGTATATTGATAGTAGGGCTTCTTGCCACATGACGGGAGTCAAAGAATGTTTCACCAAGTTGGAGGAGAAGAAGCTAGATTTCTATATTGAGCTTGAAGACAATGCCAAGTACCATGCAACTGGTATTGGCACCGTCAAGTTTCAGAGGGATTATGGCAAACCCTTGTTGGTGGAGGATGTGTTGTATGTCCCTGGCATGACAAAGAATTTAATCTCAGTTTTTTCTTTGGAAGACAAGGGTTACATCGTGATTTTTGAGAGGGGAAAAGTCTATATTCGTCCCAAGGATTCCAAGGTTGCAAAAGTGATTGGAGTTAGGAACAACAACTTGTTTCAGTTATAGTTTGAGCTAGCACATGCATTGGTAAGCAGTTGTAGAAGGATAGGAGAATTGTGGCATAGGAGGATGGCTCATCTTCACCATGGAGCACTTAATATTCTTAAGGAAATAGTAACGAGGCTACCTAAGATGAAGATAGAAAAGCATGAGGTGTGCAAGGGTTGCGCTCTTGGGAAATATGCCAAGACCAATTTTCCAAGTAGCGACATTAGATCTAAAGGGATTTTGGATCTCGTACACTTAAATGTGTGTGGGCTCATGTCAACAACATCCTTGAATGGATATGAGTATTATGTTACTTTCATTGATGATTTTTCCAGGAAGACGTGATAGATTTCATGAAGAATAAAGATGACGTCTTTTGTAGGTTCAAAGATTTTAAGGCTCTCATGGAGAACGAAATAGGGAGGAAGATCAAGATACTGAGGTCTAGTAATTGAGGCGAGTATACCTCAAATGCCTTCAAAGATTTATGTGCTTAGGAAGGTATCAAGAAAGAGTTGACAGTTTTGTAGAAACTCTCAGCAGAATGGGGTTTTTGAACAGAAAAACAGGGCTATAGTTGGAGTAGCCAAGGCCATGCTTCATGATTATGATTTTCCTTGGTTCTTATGGGAAAAAGCTTGTAATATAGCTGTGTATTTGCAAAATAGGATCCCTCGCAAAGTTTGGGAAAGTTGACTCCAGAAGAGGCGTTCATTGGTAAGAAACCAGATTTGGGGCACATTCGCATCTTTGGATGCCTTGTGTAATGTCACATTCCTGTTGAGAAGAGAACCAAGTTGGAACCTACTACAAAGAAGGGTATCCTTGTTGGGTACAGTGAAACTTCTAAGGCTTATCGGGTTTACATTCCTACTCTTAGGAAAATAGTAGTTCGCAGAGATGTGAAGTTCGAGGAAGAGAGGGATCTTTAAAAGTCTAGCAACTTGATGAAAGAGGAGGAGCAATCACCCACAATTGAGGCAGCAAAAATTCCTCAAAATTCACTCACGCAAGTTGGAGAGCAGAGAAAGCATGATGAGCAAGTTGATCAAAAGGAGGAACAAATAATTCCTCAGCCTCATATTCCTATTACCAAGAAGAGGAGAAATGGGGCAGCTGAGAAGACACTGAGAGAGGCTCAAGAATATGTAGGTGATCCTCAAGATTCAGTTAGACAAAGAAAGGCTCCCAAACATTATTCTAAGTATGTGGCACTTATGAGTGAATTAATTGAAGTAGAACCTTCTAGATTTCAGGAGGCATCCAAGAACCAAGTATGGAGAGATGCCATGGTGGAAAAGTATTATTCCATCATGAAGAATAGTGTGTGGGAGGTAGTACCACAACCAAAAGATAAGTCTATGGTGGGCTCGAGATGGTTGTATAAGATTAAGCATGTTGCAGATGGTAGTGTGGAAAAGTTCAAAGCCCAGTTTGTGGCTAAGGGGTTTTCTTAGAAGGAAGGAGTTGACTATGAAAAGACTTTTGCTCCAATAGTTGGGTACTCATCCATAAGAGCTATCATTTTTGTAGCAGCATAGATGGGTTGGAGGATTCGCCAGATGGATGTAAAGACAACCTTCCTCAATGAAGTGATTGAGGAAGATATTTACATAGAGCAGCCAAAAGGATTTGAAGCACATGGGAGGGATTCTCTGTATGCAGGTTGAAAAGAGCACCTTATGGACTCAAGTAGGCTCCCAGTGCATGGTATTCACATATTGAAAGTTACTTGTAGAGCGTGTGCTCCATCAGGAGTGAGGCAGATCTGAACCTATACTATGTCCAAGTGAAGGGCGAACTTCTCATATTGGTGTTATATGTTGATGACCTATTTCTTACAGGGTCAGAGGAGCTCATAATACACTACAAGTGGGATCTTGCAAGAGAGTTTGAGATGAAGGACTTGGGGTTGACGCACTACTTTCTAGGATTGGAGTTGTGGCAAAAAGAGGGAGAGATCTTGGACAAGGGAAGTACATAATTGATATCTTGAAGTGATTCAGGATGGAGAACTATAAGCCCATGTTAACGCCACTTGTGACCAATTGGAAGAAGATTGATACTTCCAGTTCAGAGGCAGTGGATCCAAATTTTTACAGACAATTGATAGGCTATCTTATGTATCTGGTCAACACTAGGCCAGACATTTGTTTTGCAACGAACTCACTTAGTCAATTTATGGTGGAAACTAAATGTGTGCATTAGATAGCTGTGAAGCATGTTTTGAGATATCTCCAAGGCACAATTGATTATGGGCTAAAGTATGTTCAACAGGATGGAGTGAAGCTCGAGGGGTTTATTGATGCAAATTGGGCAGGTAGTACAGCTAATCAGAAGAGCACTTTAGGGTGCAGTTTCAGTTTGGGATCAAGAGAAGTCTCTTGGTACAACAAGAAGCAAAATCCAGTTGTGTTGAGTTCTGCAGAGGCTGAGTATATGGCAGCCAGTATGGCTACATGTGAGGTTATCTGGCTTCGAAAACTTCTACATGGGCTCTTTGATCAGGAGTTGGATCCTACAATCATTTACTATGATAACCAGAGTTGTATCAAACTCTCTGAGAATCCAATGTTTCATGACAAGTCAAAGCACATTGACAACAAGTACCACTTCATCAGAGATTGTGTGGAGAAAGGGATAGTGAAGCTCCAATACATTCCTACAAACGAACAGATAGCAGCTATCCTGACGAAGGCCTTGATGAAGAGTAGGTTTGAATTCTTCAGGGACAAGTTGGGTGTTGTGCAAAACACCTTCCTCGCTAAGAGGGAGTGTTGATTTTCTAGCTTGAAAGGTGGGGTGTGGAGTTGCTTTAAAGCAACTTGAGTTGGATTTTCAGCAACAACAAATTTTTTATTCTTGAATAGAATTTTTTTGAGTTTGTGAGGTTGGGATGAAACCAAGAGTGATTTTATGTGTGATTTAAATCCAAAGAATGCAAGGAAAATTTATTTTCTTGCACACTAAGTAAAGCAATTGGGCTCTATATATATAAGATTGTTGTAAAAAACTTGTATTGTATTTTTGAAAAGAAAGTTTGTTGTTAGGATTAATAGAAGATCCAACATTTGCAGGTTTTTCCCCACACTAGGGTTTCCTGGGTATATATGTGTTACTGTCTATTTGTGATTAGCTTCTTAATTTATTGTGTCTGTTGTTATTAGATGTTAATTAACCCAGTTGTATTAGTTGTTTTAAATCAATTAGAGAAATTGTTTTCTTTCTATTATGTGAATTTATTATGCAATTAATATGTAGTTGGGTTATAAGAAATTAACAAATTGCATACCTTGAAGGAGTGCCTTTGCCTTTTCTACATTATTTGTGTCACTTGTCAACTTAATTATCTTTCCTACCAATAATGAACCACTACAATCACGAACACACATGCCCACCCCTGATTAACCTATATTTCCTCTTGAAGCCCCATCAAAATTAAGTTTATAAAAACCTGAAGGAGGAGGTATCCAATGAACCTTAGATCTATCAATCTTTCCCTTAGTCATAATCTGTTGTTCTCCTATAAAGGGCAATGAAATGTACTCCCAACTATTCAAAAGCCAATTATCCCAATTGCTAAACATGGAGGAGACATTCTTATTATTATGAACATATGAATTGACGACCTTTGAGATATGTTTTTCCATTTTGAATTGAATTTTCTGCAAAGAATGATTATGCTTTCTAAATATCCTCCTATTTTGTTCCCACCAAATACACCAAATAACTATTGCAAGTGTAACTCTCCAAATGCAAGCATATAGAGATGTTTTATAGAGGATCGACTAGCTTGAGAACAAGTCCCATAGAGAGCTAGGAATTGGGAACGAAATATGTAATTTTGTTTTAATGAAATTCCAACATTCCTGGGCTAACTTACAATTGACAAATAAGTGATCCACCATTTCAAATTCCTCTTGACACAAGACACTTGAAAGGGTCTGCAAATACCAACTTATATATAGCATGTCACTTGTTAAGATCAATTGTTTTAATGCAATCCATGCAAAGTTCCCCACCTTAGGAAGCATCATTGAAGTCCAACAAAAATAAAATGCTCTATGTGACTGATCCTGAATAGTGTTTGCAATGATTGACTTATAACCCTCTTTGATCATATAATTCTCATCTTTAGAGGGAGTCCAAAATATTTTATCAGGTTTATTTGTGATAAAAATAAATCTCTTACCAAGTTCCTTATGAAGTAGAAGCTTTTCATCAACAGACAAGCTTGTAAGAGAGAGATCCTTCCAAATAACTTTCCCTATTGAAGGCTCTATAGAATGAACATAATCTAACAAATTTGTACCCCATTCTACTTATAAGATTTGTTCCACATGCTGCAACTCCTCAATGGAGATAAGAGAAGGAAAGCGATTCCATGAATCTTTCCAAAACTGTACCTCTTCACCATTATTAACCTCCCAAGACAAATAAGGGGTAATAACCTATCTACAAGTAACAATAAAATTCCACATCACCAAGCCTTTTGGGGGATCTGCAATTGTGAAAATTCTGCTTGGACTGCCATTGTCTAAATATTTATTTTACATTAGAGTGCACCATTTCAATCCTAGTTTTTTATACATCAGCCATGCCAACTTTGCTCCCAAGGCTAAGTTTCTTGCCGAAATACTATGCAAACCAGCACCCCCACTATATTTATTCATGCACATGTTGTCCAAAGATATCAAAGAAACTTTCCTTTTGTCATCTATGTTATCCCTCCATAAAAATCCTTTGATGAGTTTCTCAATACTATGGATAACACATTTTGGTGCTTTTAAAACAACAAGGTAGTAGTTTGGGGTGGAAGCTAGAACAAATTTAATCATCATAATTCAACCAGCTAGAGATAACCATCTAGCCTTCCATGAAAGAATTCTAGATTTTATTCTTTCAATAATTTTTTGCTAATACTTAACTCTATCCATACCCATGAAGAAAGGAATACATAAATAAGTGCAAGGAAAATCATCCTGTTGAAAACCCAACTCTTCTACCAATTTTCTTGAGATGGAGGCTTTTGTGTTAAAAAGATAAATCTTGGATTTGCTTGCATTAATCTTCTGCCCTAATATTGAGGAATATTTCTATAGAACTTGCTTTACCTGAACCGCTTCTTGCAAAGAAGACTTTCCAAACAATAATGTATCATCAGCAAACAAGGAATGTGTGACCACCATATGTGTATTTGGAATGGAAATACCTTGTCATAATCTTTGACTATGCAAACTCCATATTGATTTGCTTAAAGCTTCATCTATTAAAATAAATAAGAAGGGAGACAAAGGATCACCTTGTCTAACCCCTTGAGTGGAGTTGAAAAAACCAATTGGAGAGCCATTTACAATTACTAAAAACTTAGCCCCTACTAAACATAACCAAACCCATTTACACCATTTATAACCAAAGCCAAACCTCTGCAACACTTGAATCAAAAAATCCCAATTAACTTTGTCATAAGCCTTCATCATATCAAGCTTAACAATGAAGGATGGGATATTGTAATTTTTAATGGAATGCAACACTTCATGAGCCACTAATGCATTATCTCCTAGGAACAAAGCCTCCTTGCTCCTATGAAATTACCCTTGATATAAATGGATGAATCCTTAAGTAGATGGCTTTTGTAAAGATTTTATATATCGTGTTGCATATTGAAATTGGTCTAAAATCCTTAGAGTAATAGGTTGTTTACTTAATTAATTTAATCATATTAATTAATTAATTAAGTCACCTTTACTTTATTTCACTTAAGCTAAACTTAGGCATTCTTTATTTTATTATTATTCCTAGGGTTTTCACCTTTAGGGTTTGGATCTCCTTTTATAAGAATTGATCTTTTGTAATCTAATATACTAGTTAATGCATTTTTGCTTCATGTTTGTAGAGCACCATTCTTGTGTCTCTTGATCTCTTTTTTGTGACAGGTTATTTGTTTGTAGGTGTTCATTGGGATCTGTGAGGTTGGATTATCAGCTTCTACATGGTATTAGAGCTCTAGATCTGCAACTTCATGTTCCTTTTTTGAGGGATCTTTCCTTGAAGCAATTTTTTAGTGCATCCAAAGTCAAATCAGACCTCTCCATTGAATCCAGAGCTGCCAGAACAATCAAAATTGACCTTTGTTTTATCAAAATTGACTCTCGTTTGTCAGATCTGTGAGGGTTTGAAGAAAGGGCCTTTTTGCGAGATCTAAAGGGTAGCTAGTTTTCAAAGCACTTTAAGCCCAAACAGACCTCACCATCGCACTCAGAAGGCCCAAAAACCCTAAGATCAACTACAAATCATCGAATTTTGTGTCGGGAGCCTCCGAGGCAAAAAAAAAAATCCACAAAAATCGTACAGCCTCTCTAGCATGCGAATCGAGGTAAATTTTTCAAAAACAAAATCAATTTTTTTCCCTGCAAAAAAAATCATAAAAAAAATTAAAATCCCCTTTTTTGAGGTCCGTGGGTTTTAACCTTTGTTTTTGGGGGGGTACCAAAGTACCTGCCCCCTACCACAGCAGGGTGGCAGGCCCCGCCCCCACCATGGGAGGGGTACCATTGGGGGTACTGCCCCCCTGCCGTTGGCAGGGTGGTGGCCCCCTTGGGCCCCCCCGCCTAGGGATGGCGGTGGTTGGAAACCCACACCCCCCTTTACTTTTATTTATTTATTTTTTAAATAGAAACAATTATATATATATATATATATATATATATTAATAAAAAATATAATAGTTTTTTATTGTCTTTTTTTTTAAATAAAAAATATTTTAAAAAAAAATAATCCCAATTGGGAAAATATGGCAATGACCATTTGGCCATCAATTTTAATGTCGTGTTTCTGTTGCGATGACCATATGGCCATCAAATTTTTTCTAGCAAACTATGTAATTGCCCTTTAAAGGGTAATTTTCTTTCGGAGGCCATAGCTTTTGCCCATGGTGTCAAAATCGAGAATACGAGATATTATCAGAAAGAGGACTCAAAGCACTTTCTAGTGGTGTAGGTATTTTTTGGAGATTTTTTCTCAAGTCCTTGTTATTTCTGGTCAAAGTCAAATCTTCTTTTCTGGAGTTACCTTTAGTGTTTTCGGCATAACTTTTGCATATGATGTCAAAAATGGGCAAACAAGATATCATCAAAAATCTAGTTCTGATATCATTGAAATGGTGTAGGTGGTTTTTAGATTTGATTTTTGGTTTTTTCCAAAAATCCTTCTTCTCAGATGTAGTCCTTTTCGGACCTTATGGGCTCACATTGCATGTATTTATCATTTGTAAACACACTGAAATAAAGTGCCTCAGCTTTGTATGTGTAGTATTGGGATTCTTGCACATCATATTGTGTCATTATTGTACTTACAATATTCTATAAAGTGCCATGGGGGGTTAATTTTTTCCTTTGTTTTCCATCATACCTTTGTCTAGTGAGCATTCCTTCCACGATAGCAGTGAATCACATTGATTCTTGACTCATGCGTGTGTGCCTTTGTTTGCACACCCTTTATACTTTGTTGGTACTTTCATGTTTTCACATTTAGATGTTCTTGGTTCTTCTTCATGCACTTCTTTCTGGCATTCAGTTTCAGTGTACCTGTCATGACTCTCCCTTGTCAGCATTATGGGGAGTTTCTACTATTGGTGATATTGCTTCCTTGGTTTCATTGGAGTGAGCTATGTATTCAGTATTTATTCCTATTTAATTTCAAACACAAAGTACATCAGTGGTTGGTTACTTGTATTTCATTGAGATGGATCACTTACCGTATGGATACTCTTGCATTTAAGAGTTGACCTTCTATTTTCACTTGATCAGTTCTTCAAACTATTGGTACTTGTGTCATCTATATCTTTGAGTTCTTGATGTTTGCCTTGGTTTTCCATCAGATTCAAGTAATGTCATTGGGGGCACTCATACAGATTCTTGTCTTCTTGATCTTGATCATCATATGTTTCAGTGAAGGTTCTTCTTTCATCATTTCAACAGTCATTCTATGACAGTGTTTGCAGCTTCTTCATGCTTCAGTGGTGTTTTTCATGTTCATCCTTTGTTCCTATCTTTTGGGACAATTTCTTCTTGGTTGGAGGCTTCTTCAGTCCTTCACTCTTGTTTGGAGGCTTCTTTAGTCCTTCACTTGTTCCTATTCTTTTTGGGACATTCTTGCTTGGAGGCTTCTTAGTCCTTCACATGTATTTCTCTCTTTTGGAGAGGAGTTTTCCCCACAAGGTTTTCTCCTTTTCTCCTATTGTGAGAGATGTTTTACATTTGTACATGGGTACCTCATCAGGCCTAGTTGTCAGGACCCATCTTTTCTTTCATGCATCCGTCCTTAGTTTTTTAGCTTCTCCCTAAGTTCATCTTAAGGGGGGATGTTAGAGTAATAGGTTGTTTACTTAATTAATTTAATCATATTGATTAATTAATTAAGTCACCTTTACTTTATTTCACTTAAGCTAAACTTTGGCATTCTTTATTTTATTATTATACCTAGGTTTTCACCTTTAGGGTTTGGATCTCCTTTTATAAGGATTGATATTTTGTAATCTAATATACTGGTTAATGCATTTTTTCTTCATGTTTGTAGAGCACCATTCTTGTGTCTCTTAATCTTTTTTGTGTGACAGGTTATTTGTTTGCAGGTGTTCATTGGGATCTGTGAGATTGGATTATCAACTTCTGCAAAATTTGCAAACGTATTTGGCTCTTTCACCTTTGAAATGATAGCTATATGTGTAGTGTTAAACTACTTAAGCATTATACCTGATCTCTTTGATTCCTCCAAAGCTAATAATATATCAATACTGATAAAATCCCAACATTTTTGAAAAATGGTGTTGTAAACCCATTTGGGCTCGGTGCCTTATTAGAAGATAAAGAGAAAACCACCTTCTTGACTTCCTCCAATGTAAATGGTCTCATTAACCAGTTATTATCCTCTTCATGAATTAATGTTGGGATATTTCCCAGAAGTTCCATCTCGTCACTAGCTGAGTCCAATGAATTATTCTCTGGATCCCTTAGTAGCTATGAGAAAAACCTAACACACTCTATTTTTTTTTCATCCTCTTTTGTAAGCAATTCACTCAAGATTGAACTCCAAATTGAAAAAATAGTTGCAGCTAACCTCTTAAATTGAGTTGATGCATGAAAAAAATTTGTATTTCTGTCATCCTCCCTTAACTACAACTCCCTTGACTTTTCCCGCTAATAAATTTATTCTCTTGCCACTAACTCGACTCACTCTGCTTGCAAAGCCTTTTGCTGCTCATAAGTATTAGCATCTAACCCTTGTTCTATAATCTTTTCATTTATCTCCGATAACTGCTTAAAAACCAATTCTTTCTAATGAAAGATATTCTTGAAAACATGAATATTCTAGTGCTTAATCTGTGATTTGACATGACTCAGCTTCTTAAACAATTGAAACATTCTAGAACCTTTCATAAAAAGGGGAAAAAATCCACCATTGCTACAACAAACTTAAAAAATGCGGATGTCTAAACCACATTTTATGAAACTTAAAGAAATTTTTGATCCTAGGTACTAAATTGTTAACTTCTACATCCAAAGATATCACATAATGATCAGATGCAACAAATGGAAAAAATTGTGATGAAAAAACCTTTCTACCCACAAACCAACTAGGTGTAGTAAAAATCCTATCCAAAATTTTTTCAATTTGCAAAAACACTTGCCTTCTGTTAGTCCATGCATACTTTCCATTATCTGGAACAATATCAATGAAAAGATTATCTTTAATAAAGGACACAAAATCATCCATTGCTCTGACTAGTGGAAATATGCCTCCCTTTTTCTCTTGAAAATTGGATATAGCATTAAAATCACCTGCTACAATCACAAAGAATTCTTTTGTCCATTGTAGTTGTTGGTGCATAGACATTAAATAGGTCAAAATACAAGTCAAAATGTGTAACTTTCAGGGGCTTCCAATTCTTCTCATTAGAAACTAATTCTAACACAATTGCCTTTGGATCCCATAGTGTGATTATACCCCTCGAGGCACCTTGTGTAGGAGAATGAACCGACTTCCATTTCTTCCATTTCCCTACCGATGCCTCATACACTGCTGCAGAAGTTTTTGTTTCTTGCAACAAGACCACATGAGCTCCACAAGCATCAATCTGATGCTTGATCTGAGCTTTCTTTTCAGGGGTATTAATGCCCCTGACATTCCAAGATATGATTTTCATTGGTACTGAGGAGAGAAACATGCTCTCCTCGTACATTTGTCAATTGAACACACCAAATTACTGTCCAAAGTAGACTGCTTCCCTGCTTCTATTTCTTCTTTCAACTTTGTAACATAAGACTTCCTCTTTTACCTAGTGTCTTCAAAGGCGAAAGTTGGGAACTCAGAGTTTGTGAAGTTTCCAAGGTTTGTGAATAATCAAAGCTCCACAAGCATCCATTTCCTTCCATCTCAGACTCCACACCCAAATTTTTGCTAGCAACAAGATCTAATCTTAATTCTATGTTTTTGCTGCTCTGAAATTATGTTGCTCTAGAATTTTGTCAAACTCTATAGAATCAACTACTTGTGACACTGTTTTAGAAGACAATGAACCTTCTGATTCTCCAACATTTCCTACTTCAGAAATCCCTGATTCATCCCCCATTATCATGGATTGATGGTTTTTCAACAAAGTAGGGTGAATAGTAATAACATTTTCATTCATAGTTTCATCTGTAATCTCTTCTATTAATTCAGAACCAACAGAAAAAAGCACTTTATCAACAAAATCTTCCAACTCCTATGACTTCATAGACCCCTGGCACTATGAATTTGAAATCATTTCCAAGTGTGAACCCTGGATAGCTTCCACCTAAGAGTTGAATGCAAATAAATTTGAAGTATCAACAAAAATTCTCTCCCTATTGAACATCAATTTCCTTGCTATGTCCTCTACTTGTTTGAAGGAAACAACCAATATCAATGGATCATATAAATGGAGTGACTTTGAAACAAGCTTGGACAAAAAAAAATCCCTTTTTACCTTCCTTACATTTCTCTTTTCTTGACATAGCATGATAGCAAAGGACTTAGCCCTTCTATTTGTATGAGAAAATTTACCTTTCTGAACAACATTATCCAATGAAGGATAGTGGGGTGATGAGACTGCATGCCCTTCACCAAATTCAACCACTTGTTTATAGGGCACAATTTCAAGGTCTAAAGCCTTAGAATTCTTCCTTGCTTTAGAAACCATTGGAAAACACTCAGTTTCATGGCAGTCCCCAGTAGAATGCCCCAAATCATAACATTTACCATAGACATTGTTTGCATTCTCAACGACTACATTCTATACACATTTCCCATATTTGGAAAAAAGATGGATTTGGGATGGAAAGCCCCTTGTTGCACCTAAAAGGACACAAAACCTTAATAGCTTTGAAGGGTTTTTGAAAAAAGCCTTATCATGACAAAGAAAAATACCAATCTGGTTTGCCATGATTTCTATAAGTTTCAATTCCCTATACTCGAATGCTAAATATTTCAATTGAATCCATGTAGTAATAAACTTAATTACTAAATCTTGTGGTTTAAAATTTGGATACCATGGTTGTAAAAATAAACTAGAGGCCCGAAACACCCAAGATTTTACTCTAAAAACAACATCCCTATATGATTTTTCAGAAAAAAAGCACCACAAAGATACCCTTGTCTTTGTCAAGATACAAAACTTTGCTAACTCCTTCCCATTCAAAAAATAAGAGATCTTGCAAAGAGTTTAAATCCAACTAGAGCTACCAGAACTTACCAACCAAAGCCCTATGATGAAGATCTTGGATTTGGGGCTCCAAGAGATTATCAGGAAATGCAATCTCCACATATTGCTTAGGCAACTAGTAAGCGTCCTTTCATAGATTATCAAAAACTTCCTTCTCTTTGTTTTCTCCCAGGCTCAATTTATCTCCACTAGAATCCTCCTTTTTCCTCCATTGTAAAATCAACTTCTTATTATTAGATGTCTTCTTCCTTTAGTTTTTTGAAGTTATTTTTCTCCTTCTCTGCCTCTAATGACTTGATGGTTTCCCTTGAAAACTCTTATCTTGTAAACCTTGGTTTGTTGTCTGTTGTTTACCTTGAATAGGGTTTTTGATATGCACATTTCCACTTTGTATCCCTTCCTTATTATGATTAGATTCTCTTTGAATCCCCTTATTCAAAGAAAACCCTTATGCTTGTCCATTTTTATTAACATGCAATGAGGATTTATCATTTTGTCGTGACCTAGTCCCAACATTTTGATTTTTCCCCTTTTCAGCCTATGCATGTCTATGCTAGTCTTTTCCCACTTGAACTACACTTTTTGCTTGTTCTTTTTAATTTTTTTAATCTTTAAATTTACCATTGGTCCATGTTGTTTTTGGATTGAAGGTAGCACTATGGAAACTTTTAATTTGCTTTGAGGATTTAAGATCAACTTCCGAAGTCTTATAGCAATGATCCAAAAACTTCGATTTAGGCTCATAAAGTAGATTCATAGCAAAATGTCGAGCTGCTACTTGCATGCTATTATCTCCATCATCCTCACAGATATCAAAAATTGGCTGCTTGGTCCTCAATAGATGCCTATGAGAGTGAAATGGTGCCCAATTAGGTTTTGTGAACCTATCCCTGGCAACATTTGAATCACGATGTGCATGATGCCAATGTGGATTATGATTGGGTCCATGTTGTTGTGCAGACTACAGACCATAGCCTTAGGGGCCACGGGGATGTCTTCCATGGGAGACCTTGTCACTATTAGGAATATGACTGTTAGGTCGCCATGAGCGCTCCATTACCATGATGTTACATATGAAAGTTTGAAGGAATTTAATTTATTAATTATTATTATATATAATATTGTTGATGTAGACAACTGAATTTGACCACTCTTATATGGTCAAATTCATCTTTTCATTCCTCTATCCTGCACCCTTAAGCCATATTAATTGAATAAGTTATTATTTGATTAATATTTCATTTCAACCTAATGTCCCCTAAGGTATTTAATCAATTAATCAAATACCTTACCCCATTCCTCTCTAAATTAAGTAAAGGGTTAATTTATTTAATTTAGTCACTTTATATAAATGAATTAAATCAATTTTTAATTCATCTTCTTCTCTTTCCTCATTTCAATATCCTCCATAATCCCCTTTTAATCTAGATTAATCTAATTAATTTGTGATTAGGGTTTGCACATCCCTAATCATCATTAGGGTCACATCCTTCATAATTTGCCACCTGCCCCTAATCTTTCATTAGTCTATCTAATCCCACATTTACACAACCTTAATGATGGATTATTCCCTAACCTCACCTAATGCGAGTTATGGTATGTACCCTTAGTCAACCTTCATAAATACTTTCTCCTTTTCGATAAGTCGCCCCCTTTCCCATGTGAGTTTAAAATTCATATGTATTCCCTTTATGCATTTTAAGGAATTTTTAATTCCTTCTCTCATCCCCATGAGGATTTGTGAGGAATTTTTAATTCCTCACATGTCCTCTCAAAATACATGTAGAAAAAGACCTCCTTTATGAGGAGATCTTGTCCATTCCCAAGGTACATCATAGTACCTCCACCTCACCTCCACTTCATCTCTTGTCCACCTCATCTAAAACATGTCAGCATGAGATGGCTTGTGAGTTCTCAACTCACCCTAGCCCTTGATATCTTCCACCTTGGATGCATCTCATCCATCCATTGGTTTAGAGGAACTTCCCCTAAAAGAAGTGGAATTTCCCTCATTTGACCATCACCATCACTCTATCAATCACTAAGCAAGCAATCAACTTAGCCAACTTTATCACTCTCACATACCAAGAATAATATCCACCATTGTTGCAGCACCTTAGAGCCATTATCTTGCATTCAATCAATTACCTACATTCACCATTTCAATCTCCATCTCACTAGCTTCATTTCGAGCACACTTGCATGCCAATTTTTCAACAAAGGAGCACACAAATCAACCATCAAAAGGGCCAACCAACTCAACAATTCAAGCAAGGTAAAAATTTGTCATTTTCTTGTATTTTGTTTGAATTCAACTTAGGCCTTATCTTGAGGTGTTGTTAGTGTTTTCCTTTTTGCATTTCATCTAGTTTTGCATCTTTATAATAGGAAATTTCACTTGCACACATTTCAGGCATGCCCGATGGGACCCACATCACGGGTCTACTTTTATGTTTTGTGTTGTTTGAAGTTTTGCAGGTTTGGATCTTAGACATAGGGGAAAATCCACACTCAATGGGCGAATCCTCCTAACGCAGGGGTGAACTTGCATTCAAGATAGGCGAACGCATACACACCTTTCCCTCAAGAGGCGAATTCGCTACCACCAATCCAGATCAGTATTTTCATAGGCGAATATGCTCGAGGAGACTACAAGGGGCAATCATGCTAAAGAGAAGGATGATTTTGCTTCCACCATAAAGGTGGATATGTTCCCGCCCCTCCACTCAACAGGCGAACATGATCTTGCCTATTTCCTAAAAGGGAGAGCTTGCATCTAGTATAAGGGCAAATTCTTTTCACACAAAGGCGAACTTGAGGTAATCTAGAACACTGAGTTTTTAATTTTCGCTCTTGTTTGATTTCAGTTTTGGGTACTAATCAACTAACTTGTTCATCTGTGATTGTGGGATTTCACTAATGATTTGTGTAGCTTGTCCCATGTTTGACGAAGATCAGAGGTGAAACTACTAACACATTTGTTGCAGAATGATCGATTGAATACCCCTAGATTAGATTGTGTGTGTGTCTTTTTAATACTAATTTAGGCACACATAGACTTAATTAAAGGGTCAATTAACTTATTTTTTGTGTTTGGGAGCGGGTGTTTGATGTATGCACTCCCCTTACACTGTAAGGTGATCTTGGGTGACCAGAAATCACAACTCATTCCAGTCCAATCGAGTCCACCTAGGGAGTACTAGTGCACGTATGCTCTCCCCTTGCGCTACATCCGAGCTTGGGGATTAGCAGAAACGTCTAGTATTTCCTTCCCTATAGGAGACCTGCCTAGGATTTCATCTCCCAGGGGACAATCTCAACCACGTGTTACCAACAGGGTATATAAAGGTGGGAGACAAAAGTTGTACCCCAATCTAGTCACATCATGTCTAGTGAAGCATTGAAGCAATGGTGATACCTAAATAAGATGTGCAGGGTTGATTTGAGTTTCCAGTACCTTGCTAGGGCTCTCGATCCATGCTTTTGATGGGTTGGTGTTCACGGTTGTGCCTCATGCCCCCTCCTAGTGTTTCGAGGACTCATGAGAGAGCTTGTATTAGCCTAGATAGAGACTCATGTTTCAGTCACGACTTGGTGTAGTGCAGGGATTATAGACAACACCCTGAATCTACTCACCATGTACTCCCTTAGGATGAGATAGAAATCCTCATGGTGAACTACAATAGTTCCCAAGGAGAGAGAGAAGGTAAGCTCATGGCATCTATTGATGACCATGTGCCACTGGATTTGTAGCTATCAACCTTCATGAGAAAGGGTGATCCAAAGAACCACCCTAGTATCATGGAGTATTAACCTTGGGGTGTCCCCTCAAGGTGGTGGGCCTACATCGAGTTAGCAAACCTTTTACTACTAATTTTACGCTTGTGTTTTCTAGAGTGTCTTCTCATGATATACCAGTGCTTGTCGTCAATCTAATTTAGTACATTCCATTGCTTCTTGTTTACCATAGTCCTTTTCCATAGCCTTCCTCTACTCTCAGTGGTGAGTTTTCTTCTCATGGGAGTGAACTTGCATTGTGGACAGGTGATCCTGCCCTAGAAGGGTTGATTCTGTGTCTTAGTCTGGTTAGGTCATCCTTTATGTGAACTTGCTCTTGTCAAGGAAAAATTTGCTTGTGGGTCTCTTAGATAAGCGACCCCATGTCTGCCCATTCTTTGAGTAGGCAATCCCGTCATCCTCATAGGAGATTTTGTATCCAATTCTCCTAGTCGTCAATTTGTACATCTCATGGAATGGGCGAACCCATTTTTTGTAGGGGCGATCTTGTTTCGAGTCTGTACCACCCTCATCCATACATCGCTTAGAATAGGCGAACTTGTTGTCCGCAGGGGCGATCTCGTGTCTAGTCTGTACTATCTATGTTAGTACACCCAAAGATATAGGTGGTCCTGTTAACCTGATAGGTGATCCCATGTCTAGTCTGTATCATATCCTATTTGTACATCTAAGGAAATAGGTGAAGTCATTATCCATATAGGCAAGTCCATGTCCGTTTGTTCGTACCAAATCCTATATAGGTGAATCCATTTCCTTGTTTGGAAATCTTGTCAATCCTATTTGTACAATCCAAGCTAGAGGCTAACCCGTGAATAGGATAGGTGATCTTGTGACACAAAGAGGCAATCCTGTTATCCCTTAGATAGGCAATCTCGTTCCCTAGAAGGGTGAACTCATTAAACATAGAGGTGTATCCTTGTCCCATACAAAAAACCTGAGAGTTAATCCTTTGGACCACTAAAAGCCTATTTTTTCCCTAGTCTATTCCTGTGATTGAAATTTTTTTATCACTATCTATTTGCCTGTAATCGTCATTTTAGTCCATCTACATTTTTCAAAAGTCATCAAATCCTTAATTAAATTGCATAGGTTCATCTTAGGACATCCTTAGACTACATATCCATCATCAATCCCTCAATCTCAGTCCTTTAGGAATTATTTTAGGGATTTTTTTTCCAATTGGATTAGGTAACTGGCCCCAATCATGATCATCCACACTTACTTAGGATTGTCATCCATCCTGAGTCAATAATCCTTCAAGACCTAATCAATCTAGTTCCATTTCGGGGAAGATTTTGTGCCATAATCATCATCCTCATCATTTGATCCAATCGTTATCATCCAACACCATCTAGTCACACTCTTAAGCCTAGTTTAGAGTTAATCCTATCGATCCTATCCCATCAATCATCCTATCCAATCAATCATCCTATCTAATCAATCAATCAAATCCAATCATTAATCCATCATTATCTTAGCAATCCTCTAATCAATCGGTCTATCACCCTAACAATCCTTTTAGTCATCATCTAGGACACCACTTAAGTTCATCTTAGGACTTAGTGCCATCATAGTCTCCCATTCCTTTGCATTTTCATGCTTGTTACCGGATCACAACAAAAGAAACTCATGGAACAAAAATAGTCCCAGAGTGGTCAACCTCAATATCCTCTAAATCCCCCCACTAACGGTGGTTCTTCACAATCCAATATGGAAACCCTTATACAATCTACCCCAGAGGAAACCATGGTTAACCAACCCGACTCACTGTCAACGAGTATCTTAGTGATCCCACCAACTTGAAAATGACTGATCGTCTTCTCGTTGAGAGGGGAGACAAAATCCTTGTGCAATTGCTTATGAGGGAAACCGAGCCACCTTTTGGTTTGATATGTCACAATATGTCAACATCACACCCCCTTAATCACAAAATTAGTAGTCTTTAGGATGTCCAAGATTTTCAGTCCCACAAGTCCATCAAATTACTCCGCAGGGTACATTGTACCACCTAGGATTTGGCAATGATGTATGTTATCAAGTCCCACCCCGTCTAGTTCATATTTCAGTCATGGGTGTGGCGCATGATCCCAATAATTCCCAAAGTCCTAGTCCTAATAATCCATAGGGCTTTATCAGTGATCAAGATCCAAACAATCCTCAAAGTCCTAATCCCTTTAATCCATAAAGTGTGAACATTTTGCAAGGTTTGGCCCCCATACCATCTACACCACCTCTTCCACCACATCAATCAGGTCAGTCACCTGGGAATGATGGGGGAAATACATACAATCCTTTTGTTGCTCCCCCTCCTCACATACCTCTTGGTCCTACACATGCCTCAAACTTACCCCCACCTCCATTCACATCTCAACAACCTCAGGGCACCCTACCATCCTTGCATCAACCTCAGGGTAACCCGCAACAAATCCCATCACAACCACCTCATAAAAAACCACCATAGCAGCCCCCATCACAACCTCCACAACATACTCAAATTCCTTCGTAACCCCCACATCATGCTCAAATCCCACCGCAACATCAACAAACACCCTTGCATTAGTCTCAGGGTAATCACAACCACCCCTACATCAGCCTCAGGGTAATCCATCACAACCACCCCTGCATCATCCTTAAGGTAATCCATCACAACCACCACATCAATCTCAGGGTAATCCATCATAGCCTCCTCATCAATCACAAGTCCCTCCTCAGCAACAATTATCTTATCAACCACCACCTCAATAATCTCAAATCTCATCACAACCACCACCTCAACAATCCCAAATCCCCTCTCAACCTCCTCATCATTCACAAATCCCCTCACAACCTCCACCTCATACTCAAATCCCGTCGCAATCACAATAATCCTCTAAACAAATTTTAGGCAACCCTGCTTCCCAATACCTATACCATCCTCAAAGCACTTATTATCAACAACCCCCTACATCCAATCACAATACTAATTATTATTACTATCTATATAAGAGTGAAATTACACCCTTGCGATTTCCCCTACATTCTTGTTTCCACTTTAGTGTTTGCTCCTTTAGCATCTTGAGTAGGCTCATTTTATCCCTTGCATCAGCCTTTTTTCCTCTCAAGATGCTCCAACACCCCTTTTTAGCAGCCACCCTTGCGTGTTAGATTTTGCATTAGACTTTGTGCCTTTCTGGTTAGTGTTGTTTTGTAGTGTGATGTGTCTAGACACTAGCACGTTGCACGGACGTCCACACGCCACACTAGCGTCCTATGACGTTTCAATGCTCAGATGACCATTTTTGAGCATGTTTTCCACTTGTCATCTAATTTTTTTAGTGGAAACGGCTCGAGATTCTCTGAAACGACCCGAGAAGCTTCTTTTCCCTCCTTAAAAGTCCTTTTTTCACTTCATTTGAGGGAATTTTTCCTCCACAACTAGCTCCATTCTGCCAGTCTTTAGCTTGACTCCATCACTTGCTTACACATACTTTATATAGCTTGTCATAGCAACACCAAGCTCTCTCAAGCTTCCATAATAACACTCTTAGCAGTTTTATCTCCCTTCCATGCTTGTGAGTATCTTGGGATTCCATATCCCCTACTATTTTCACATTTATTTAATGATATGGGTTCTCCTCCTCGAGTGAGGTTTTCTTTTATCACACGCTTATTTGTGATATAGGTTCTCCTCCTCGAGCAGGGTTTGCTTTTATCACACACTTATTCGTGGTGCGAGCTCTACTCCTAAGCGGGTTTTGCTTTCACCACACGCTTTACACTCTTTCTCTTTATCTTCTTGGCTGCCTGTGGAGGTGGGAACATCAAAATGGGGGTTTGACTGAGGAAAACCCCTATACAGCCCCAACATTCTCTCTAGATATCACGCTTGCAGGTTTTGAAGAAATTTTTTCAGTGGAGGCTTCATCGCTCACACGGTTGTAAGTATTTATTTCCTTTTCTTCTCCTTACCTTTGTCATTTCTATCTCTTTATCTCAGTCATATTGCTTTTTTCTATTTTACTGTATTTTGTGGTCTTAGCATTCGAGGTAGAAATAGTCACTTTAGGTGTTTCTGTGATAAACTTGTCCTCTGATCCGTACGAGATGCCAACGCTCCTCTGAGATGCCAGTGTGCCGTGTTGTCGTCTGCTTTCTGTGTTGACGCCCTTTGGTCGAGAGCCTTTCAATTTGTCTAGAGACCCTTCGTGACTCTCTTTCAGATTCTAGAACTTCCACACTATTCCATTGATGTAATATAGGATAGTTTGCCCTGTGAGGATCTCTGAGCAAGGAGAACTCGTGAGAAGCGAATCCCCCTATATCACATTTTGATGAACCTGATGTGAAGAACATTCTTCTTCAAAAAAATTATAATGGATTTAATATCTTTTTTTATCAGTTTGGTATCCAACTTTGTTCAAAATATTAGTGATATTCCATTCGATACATGTGATGGTGACTTGGATCTACCCATGTCACTTGGTATCTTTGATCCTTCTCATGAGATTCCTCTTGCTTCAGAGGATGTCTTCTTGCAAGAAGATGAAATCATTGATACCTTTCTCAATGTTACTTTACCTTCTATTCATTCCAATACACTCTCCCCTAGAGATGGTGCATTTGTGAATGATGAAGTTCCCTCTCCATTTGATGCACTCTCTTTTGGAAATGATGCATTTGTGAATGATGAATCTCATCTTTGCTCTAATGTATCCTCTTTTAGAGATGATGCATTAGTGAACAATGAACCCCCTTCCACGTCCGATTCACCTTGGATCGATGTTGAGAATGTCTCTTGAAGTAATTATTCCATGTTTAATCCTATTTGGATTGATGTTGAGAATATGTATTTAAGTAATCATTCTAATAGTTGTGGTGAGTCCATAAATGTGGTGGATGTTTCCACTACCCCCCAAGGGCCTAAGAGATCAATCATTCATGTGACTCCGGCTAGTCCCGCTCCTAAAAGGGTTTGTGCTATTGACGGGGTTTTGTTAAATAGTGGATCTCTTGGTCTTCCTAAGGCTCCCTCTTATAGAGCGGTAGCCTATACTTACGAGAATAGTATGAATAAACAACCAAGACTTCCTCAAGCTCCTAAACCTATGGCTAAAGAACCTAGTGATTACAATCTTGTCAAGCAACCTCAGGTTACTTCAGATAAGATTTTGCTATGGGACTTGCTTTGGTCTGCTCCGGTTTATCAAGGTATGTGTTCAGGAATCCTTGCAAAGGATCCTCTTGCCTTCTTCCGCTAGGCCAGTAGACGCTGATGCGTTGATGGCATATATTTGCGCGGGTTCGCCGAATATTACGTTCTGTCCACAGGAGCTCCCACCTCTAGAAGTATAGAAGCAAGGGGATCCTCTAATGATTATAGTCAATATTAATAAGATAGGCATTAGACGCACTCTCATTGATGTTGGTTCAACACTCAATGTATGTAGTATTGATCTACTGCCTAAGATTAATATTAACCCATCCTCTCTTAATACTTCTTCTCTTGTCCTCTGTGGGTTCGATAATGTCAGTCGACAATCCCTAGGCACAGTAGTCTTTCCTTTAAGGTTGGGACCTATTACTGTTCCTACCCTTGTATATGTCATGGCAGAAAATTTTTCATGTAACCTTCTTCTTGGTAGATCATGGATTCACGCTATGGGTGCAGTCTTGTCCACCTTGCATAAATATACTAAATTCATTTGTAACAATCGAGTAGTCACAATTAAGGCTGACCCTGAAGCTATGCACCTATGTGAGATAGCGGCTACTGGTCGAGCTCCAATTGTGCCTACTCTTATTCCCTCAGTATCTTCTAGTGTGTCGATGTTTACCCCAACAGTACCTACTGCAAAGGATACTCTTGAGGTAGACGTCCTTAAAGAAGATCCTTCTGAAGCAAGGAGTCCTAAGTGTGCTCCTTCCACCTCTTCTAAAAGGAATGCATGTCTTGGTGGTGATCGGGGTCCTTTAGACTTTACAGAGTCCTTCATTGGAGAATATAAAGTTGAATCGATCCACTTAGACCTTCTGACAACATCACCTACACCCGCTATCAAAGATTATTATTCTTTTATATTGCGGAGTAGGGCGAGGAATCATTAAAATATCCTTAGTATTTATCCTCCTTCTGAGGAAGAGGATTACGCTTCAGCTAAGGAGGATAGTGTTGGCAGTCCTATTAATAAGAATGATGGTGATCCCATAGAGGAGTGTGATCCCCGTTGCTGGGAAAATGCTCTTTATAAGGATCCACCTTCTTTTCAAGACTTGCAAACATGTTATGGCCCTGGCTTTAGGCTCATCTCTAAATATGGCTATGAGCGTAAAGGTTGTGGGTACAACGAACAAGGCATTTAGGTCCTTATAGAATTTGTGCCTCATAAGCATAACTTAGGGCTTGGTTGTTTGGATGAACAATCTAAAAGAGAACCACAGTTGAATGGTGACATGAATTCCACTCAACCTTGTTCTCGTGGACTGATTTATCCTCCCTTGTCTTCTACCTTCATGCCTTCTTCATCTTCTTGTGAGAAGTTAAACCTCTCCCCATAGGAGAAAGGTTTGCTTCCCGTCCCTCATCCTTTATCTAAGCAAAAGTGTATTTTGTTAAGGCTTCTAAAATCTCGTTTAATCACTCTTCCTTCTCCCATACGAAAAAAAATTCATAAACATGTTGAAGGAGAACATCCTTTCTATGCATACCATTGAGTGCTCAGTCATTCCACTAGCAAATGTAAGGCCTTGAAGGATAAAATACAACAACTTCATGATTCAGCTGCCATCACTTGTTGATGCACTTGCCTTTACCTTGCATGACAAGTGATATCGAGGTTTACCTCTATCCTGTTCCATGTATCTTGCATGGTTCTCCTCCCCTGTGCATTGTGGGCAATGATAACTCATTTTGGAGATGTGTGGCCCTCATGATAGACCCCTCTTCACTCTCTCTTTCAATTGAAGCATCCTTTGAGTGGACCCCTTTTCTCTTTTGAAGGGTTCCCAAGGGGACCTCTTTGGAATCCTTTGTTCTCATGTGAATTCTTTGTGTCTAGCTTGGGGGAATCCTTACTAGACCTCTCCTTTCAAACAGTGTGTCCCTTGAGTGGACCCCTCTCTTTTCATGTTGGGTTCATGAGGGACCCTTTTGAAAGTTTCTCGGTCTACGTGATCGGCCGATTTAGACATGTTCTATCTGTGGGTAGACATGTCGACACTTTTATATGCATCCTATCTATGGGTAGACGTATCAACGCTTTAGAAATGTTCTATCTGTGGGTAGATGTGTTGCCGCTTTTAGACATGTCCTATATGTAGGTAGACATGTCATTGCTTTTAGATGTGTTCTATCTGTGGGTAGATGTATCGAGGGTAGACATATCGACACTTTAGGCATGTTCTATCTTCGAGTAGACGCGTCACCGCTTTTAGATGCATCCTATTTGTGGGTAGACATATCGACGCTTTTTGACATGTTCTATCTGAGGGTAGACATGTCGCCGCTTTTCGACTCTGCAGAGTCCACTTCTTGGGGTTTCCTTCATGTGAGAGTTCTTGAAGGATGCCTCCCTTGCAAATCTACGGGCTTGTAAGGCACTTTCTGGTGATACAGGTTGTCCTCCTCGAGCGGGGTTTTCTTTTATCACCTCTTTTGTGGTGCGGGTTCTACTCCTAAGCAGGTTTTTCTTTCACCATGCACTTTGTTCATCTCTCTTATCTCTTGCATATACTGGATCGAAGATATGCACCTTCTTCATCTTGAGTATAGGTTCCTTCTTTCTTCATCTTTGAATTCTTCTATGTATTACTCGGGGATGACGCATAGTACTGAGACAACCTTTCACATTGAGGTCTCTTTCACTTTGCTGATTCAAATCCTTTAGCTTTTTATGTTCTAACATTGCTATCTGATGCAAGTTTCTCTTGAATAATGTATTAGTTTTGCAGATCGTCAGCCTGGGAGCATGCTTCCATGGTTTGAAGAATTATCTGTTTCCTCTACAATATCCTTTTGGCATATGATGTTATTTATGTTTAGTAGATTTCCTTTAGTGTGCATATTAATGTGGATTCATATGCCCGCTAAAGTGGGGGCAAAATGTATAAGAGCGAAATTGCACCCTTGCGATTTTCCTTACATTCTTGTTTCCACTTTAGTGTCTACTCCTTTAGCATCTTGAGTAGGCTCATTTTATCCCTTGCATCAGCCTTTTTTCCTCTCAAGATGCTCCAACACCCCTTTTTAGCAGCCACCCTTGCGTGTTAATTTTGCATCAGACTTTGTGCCTTTTTGGTTAGCATTGTTTTGTAGCGTGATATGTCCAGACACTAGCACGTCACACAGAAATCCGCACACCGCACTTGTGTCCTATGATGTTTCAATGCTCAAATGATTATTTCTGAGCATGTTTTCCACTTGTCATCTAAGTTTGTTGATGGAAACGACTCAGGATTCTCTGAAATGGCCCGAGAAGCTTCTTTTCCCTCCTTAAAAGTCCTTTTTTCACTTCATTTGAGGAACTTTTTCCTCCACAACTAGCTCCATTATGCCAGTCTAGCTTGACTCCATCACTTTCTTACACATACTTTATACAGCTTGTCGTAGCAGCACCAAGCTCTATCAAGCTTCCATTATAATACTCTTTGCAGTTTTATCTCCCTTCCATGCTTGTGAGTATCTTGGGATTCCATATCCCCTACTATTTGCACATTTATTTTGTGATATGGGTTCTCCTCCTCGAGTGAGGTTTTCTTTTATTACACGCTTATTCATGATACGGGTTCTCCTCCTCGAGCACGGTTTGCTTTTATCACATGCTTATTTGTGGTGTGGGTTCTACTCCTGAGCAGGTTTTGCTTTCACCACACGCTTTACACTCTTTCTCTTTATCTTCTTGGTTGTCTGTGGAGGTGGGAACACCAAAAAGGGGGTTTGACTGAGGCAAACCCCTATACAGCCCCAACTTTCTCTCCAGATATCACACTTTCAGGTTTTGAAGACATTTTTTTTGGTGGAGGCTTCATCACTTACATGGTTGTAAGTATTTCTTTCCTTTTCTTCTCCTTACCTTTGTCATTTATATCTCTTTATCTCAGTCCTATCACTTTCTACTATTTTACTATATTTTGTGGTCTTAGCATTTAGGGTAGAAATAGTCACTTTAGGAGTTTCTGTGATAAAATCGTCCTCTGATCTGTACGAGACACCAACGCTCCTCTGAAATGCCAATGTGTTGCATTGTCGTCTGCTTTTTGTGCTGATGTCCTTTGGCCGAGAGCCTATCAGTTTGTCCAAAGACTCTTTGTGATCTTCTCTTTCAGATTCTAGAACTTACGCGTTGTTCCATTGAGGTAATATAGGGCAGTTCACCCTGTGAGGATCTCTGAGCAAGGAGAACTCATGAGTAGCGAATCCCCTATATCATTCTATCATCCACAACAATCCCAATACCAATTATTATTACTATCATCCACAACAACCCCAACAAATACCATCAGACACTAATCCCCAACAATCATAGCAAAGCACCTACTATCAACAATCCAATCCACAACAGCTTCCATATGCTTCCAAACAACAAACTACATACAACTACCAATCCAATCCATTTTATTCTCAACAACCACCATCATATCAGTAGGATGTCTCTTCATCATATTATCAAGCCCCACCATTGTACCAAGAAACCTATGCCAATCCTTAATCCATGTATCTTGATCAATTCCAATAGATCCCTTCATATCCACCTATGCCATCATATGATTAGTCCATTCCGCCTCCACCACCATCACATCAGCAATATCTCCCATATGATCAGTCCAATCCATCAAGTCCTTCCTCCTCAGTACCGATTAATAAGGAGTGGAAAGATAT
>VDFB02262257.1:0-33626 GCA_007258455.2 Sequoia sempervirens | reverse complement strand
AAAACAACCACATATAAAAAAGATGAAATTGTTCTCCCCAACAACCCCAAAAAATATTGTCTTTCTTCCCAAAAATAAAAACTCACCTTTTATATATAGGAATCATAAAGGCTATCATGCAAGACCAAAAACTTATCTTTAGATTTTGTACAACCCATTATTAATATAAATATTGATAAAATCAAACATATGTTACATTAGTGGTTGTTGTTGCACCAAAAGATCGACTTGTTAATGCCCAATACAACAGCAAGATTTATACAAGATCCACAGGAGGCAGTTATACCATGTCAAGAACCCAAGTGCCACACTGCACAAGGAAGACCAAGGGACACACCATCTTGCAACAATCCCCCCAGCGCAAGCGAGGGGTTTGAACCTATGACCTAGGCTCTTATACCAATAGTTACATTGGTGGTTGTCGTTTCACCAAAAGATCAACCTGTTAATGCTCAATACAACCGCCAGATTTATAAAAGATCCACAAGAGGTGGTTAATCCATGTCATGAACCCAAGTGTCGCATTGCACAAGGAATACCAAGGGACATACCATCTTGCAACAACATAGTTATAAATAAAATAAATACATGGTAATAAAACTTGTAAATATAGTTATATAACTAATATGATTTATGACCTTTAGGTGTAGCAAACTTGGCATTCTTATCAATTACTAGTGTCTTAGCAGTTGAATTTGGTATAGGTCTATCCTTTACAATAGGTACTAACATTATCCATTTCTAGCTAAATAAATTAAGACCTCAAAAGACAAGATATGACAAGGCAAAATAAAATTAATTACACCTTAAGATTTTCCTCATCTTTATCAGTATCTATGTCATCTTCTTGGTAATTAACTTCACTTCCACTAAGATCTTATATATCGTATCACATATGAAGAATAAGGATAAAAAAATACATCAAAATGACAAACTCAATAGTTGGCATAAATTGGGAAACAAGAAAAAAGAAACCATGTGTTGATAAATTGCATTATAAAGATAGTAAGAAACTTCCATGTGCAACTCAAAATATAAATTGTAAGCCTCATTCTCATCATCATCAAAATCATCATCCTCTTCAACCTTGGTGGGTAACTTTGGTGTCTATGGATTCACTTTCATCTATTCTTTAGCATATTTCCCTAACTTTAGATATATCAAATTCCCATTCATTTTGTTTCAATGCATTAGAGTGTAGATAAATAAAAGTTAAAATTATATTATCTTTTGCAACCAATGTTGTTGTTCCTTGATAAGCTTGCTACAATATCCTTCTTGAATTTTTCATTAGAAAGATTATCACCAACATTATTCCCATTCTCCTTTTCTATTAGTAAATATCAAGCAACATAAAAATCCATGGATCTCCTAGGACAATGAATTAGTTACTCTACAATGACAGGAATCATTTAAATAAATACATCAAAGAAATAATATATACATTAAACCTAAAGTACAATAAATCCCATTACATGATATATGTATTGCAATAGAAAAATATATGAACACATAAATCCCAAATCAAAATATCTCAATGTCAAATATAAATAGTGAGACCCCAATACACAAGTAATAAGCAAAAACTCTAATTCATAAACAAAATCACCAATATAGAGTATACATCAAAACATTAATACACAATACCTAAAGATTAAAACATGTACCAAAATCCCAGTATAAAATATGTATTAAACCCCAAATAGATGATTTGTATGTAGAAGCCCCTTAGTAAAATTAAAAACATCAAACACCCAAAATTGAATAGAATACATGCATCAAAACCCCAATACATAATAGATACATCTACCAAATTCCCAATACATAATATATACATTTATCATTAACTCTTTTCTAGTGTTTTAGCGACTCACTATAGTCCATTTAAGGGTGATGCTTATAACTTATAACTACCTCACACAATATTTCTTTAGTCAAACTAGCAAAATACCTACTTCTCAATATTTTATAAAAGAAGTAGGCTATTATATGAAAATTTTATGTTTTCTCAAATACACATAATCTTTATGAATATAATTACCAATCAAAATACCCTAGTTAAAATATAGTGTACATTTAATGATGTTGTTCATTGTATAGAAAAACCAACTCTTAAAGGTTTGGTCCTCTTGTCCTAACACCCATTTCAACAAGATTGCCACAATTGACAATGCTTCTTTGAACTTGTTCTTTCTCATAAGCTTTAGAAGTTTGTTTGGATTATTTAATTATTTTAGTTAATATTTGAGACATGTTTCTAGAGATCCATAAATTTATCACTCCACAATATATCACACTCATCTAGGTTCACTTCTTAATTATATTCATATGATAGTAATCCAAATATCTCCTGAAGTAAATCAATGCTAAAATTTCTAATGTACTCATTGGTTTCTACATATCCCTCTTCTCTAAATCATAATATTTGGTGTTGTTATGACTAATTTATAACATTAATATAAGATAGAAAAAATTGACCTATACCAATCCACTAGTATGAAGTCTTTTGACTAGTTTGTTTCCATTAATAATATTCTCCTCTAGATAAAAATATTACAAACCCATGTAGCCTAACTTTATACCCTTCCTAGGGTTGAGGGGCCTAGCTCGATTAGCTAAAGAATCCTATTGCAGGCAAGAGGTCATGAGGTCTATTCTTCCCCCCATCCCCATGGTACCAAAGGGTGTGTTGCGCTAACATCATCAATCACATGAAATTTTTTTACCAGGTGCACTACAATTTATAGGGGGTCTACCTGATTCCTGTAGTCTAATAAAAAACTCTATACCCTTCCCAAAGGATAATCACTTGCTATAATAGATGGAAACTCCATAATTTTTAAGTGATATACCATTATATATCTTTAATGTTGAGAAAATGTGTCTCAAACTCACTGGTATAACCCTAGTTCTGTCACAAATCATCTCATAATTGCATAAGTGTTACTTTTATGCTTGTATTGTTATACCGCTAGGTGATTGTGAGAGAGGTACAGTAGTGCAGTGTATACCACCATCCCGCAAAAGACTCCTAGCTATCTAGCGGTAGTGCGGTGTATACCACCATACCGTGGGAGCCTTCTAGTTGTCTAGCGGTAGTGCGGTGTACACTGCCATCCCGCGGGAGTCTTCTAGTTGTCTAGTGGTAGTGCGGTGTATATCGCCACCCCGCGGTGACACTTGGTCAAGCATGATAGTTGTGTGGTAGAAATACCGTTGTACCGTGACTCATGGGTGAACAAGTGCAGACTTGGTTGACTATTGAGGTGTATGCTGAATAGTGGAGGACATTGTTGACTTGGAGATGGTCGTTCGATGACTAGTAAGTTCGACAGTTGCTCAACAGAGGAAACGAAACTGAACCGTTTGTACAGAGAACATTTCGATCATGGTTGTTGCTATAAATTGCAACGTACTATAACTTTTATGGGTTCAATGGTTGAATGATTAGTGAGTGTTCTTCATTGTATGTTGTATATGCATTATAACAGTGAGACATAACGAAGTGTGATCAGAATTTGTTTTGTATGAGGTTGATCAGGGAAATGTTGGCGTTGTGAGATTAATTATCTGAAAGGAGAGTCTGTAACTTGTATGTAATTCAATTACTATAATACAAGAGATTTTTCTTTGGTGTGGTGGGTTTTTCTCCCATAAGGGTTTTCCCACATAAATTCGGTGTTCAATTGTGTATGTGTTTATTTCACTATTATGTTATTCCTGTCATGTACATCTTAATGAACTATAATTGTAAAGACATATTTGTATTCTTCCCTGAGTTTTGACATTAGGAGAGTTTGTTTTGCACCTTAAGCTTTCCTTACAAGTGGTATCAGAGCCTGACTAGTTGTGTTATCCTTGTGGGTAGGTTGGGTTTTTTGTGTCAATCCTTTTCAATGGGAGTTTTTTGTAGAAGTTTGGTAATCTCGATTGCAGATTAAGATGGCAAGCACATTAGGAAAGATTTAAATCGATAAATTCAATGGTAGCAATTTTGAGTTGTGGAAAATCAAAATGGAAGACCTATTCATGGATTGTGATCTTTGTCTTAATGTGTCTAGAACAAAACCTTCTAGCATGAAGCAAGAATATTGGGACCTCACAAACAGAAAAGCAAAAGGGTTGATAAGACCCCATTTGGTAGACTTTGTTCTCCTAAATGTTCACGAAGAGAAATCCACATCTTCTTTGTGGAAGAAGCTTGGAGACATTTTTCAGGGCAAGTCCTTGGTGAATAAGTTGTTCTTAAGGAAGAAGTTATACTCTTTGAAGATGGAGGAAGGGGAATCTGTGGCTGATCATCTGAATATGTTTAACATGTTGATTGCTCAGTTAACATATGTGAGTGTGAAAATTGATGATGAAGATCGTTGTATGCTTTTGTTGTGTTCTTTACCCGATTATTGGGATCATTTAGTGATGGCGATTGGGAGCACGCCAACCACTTTCAAGATGGAAGATGTGGTTGCTTCTTTGTTTTCAAAAGAAACGAGAAGGAAATATTTTGAGATGGAAAAGGAGGCTCTAGCTGTTCGTGGAAGATCAAAAGAAAAAGGCAAGAAGAAGGATAAAAAGTCCAAATTGAAATTAGAAGGGAGATCAAAGTCTACTAGAAAAAATTCCAAAGTGAAGTGTTGGAACTATGGGAAGCTTGGTCATGTTTGAAAGGATTACAAAGAGGAGAAAAAGAAGAAGAAGAAGAACTCTTTCGATAATGATTCTTCTCAGAGCGATGCAGATGCCTTCATTGCAGCCTTGGCAACTCAAGCATCAGATGATGTCTAGCTAATTGATTCAGGAGCATCTTTCCACATGACATCTCATAGAGACTGGTTCACAAAGTATGAAATATACGATGGTGGAGAAGTGTATTTAGCAAGTGATTCATCTCTAGAAATTATTGACCGTGGAAGAGTCAGAATTTAGTTTCCTGATGGAAGAACTAAGGGAGTTGATGGTGTAATGTATATACCAGGTCTGGCTCAGAATTTACTTTCTGTAAGTAAGCAATGGCTATAAAATGACTAGAGGCTCGAAGGTGCTGGCTAAGGGTGCTCTAATAGGTACTCTGTATAAGCTGGACACACTTGTTGTTCAATGTAACAGTGTCTCTGCAAAGTCATAGAAGGTTGTTCGTGTAGAGAAGGAGACTGAAGTCCCTATAGGGGAAAATTATTTGGAAGTTAAACTTCCAGCAAAGAAGACTATGCCCTGGCATCAAAGGCTCGATCACATTGGTGAAAAAGGTTTAAAATCCTTGAAAAATAAAAATCTAGTTGAGGGGCTCGACGATTGTAATCTGGAATTTGAATTTTGTGAACATTGTATATATGGTAAACATCATCGTGTTTCTTTTTACTCTAGTCCTCACAAATCTTCTAGAGTTCTGGATTATATTCACTCTGATGTTTTTGGTCCAGTAAATGTTCCTTCATTGTCGAATTCAAAATATTATGTATCTTTTATTAATGATTATTCGAGGAGGGAATTTGTGTAATTTTTGAAAAATAAATCAAAAGTGTTCAGTCAATTTAGAGAGTTTAAGAACTTGGTAGAAAATCAGACTGGAAGAAAAGTTAAATGCTTAAGGACAGATAATGGTGGTGAATTTTGTTTTGGAGATTTTGAAAGGTATTGCAAAGACCATGGAATTAAGAGGCATAAAACAACACCTTACACTCCGCAGCAAAACAGAGTTGCTGAAAGGTTGAACAAGACGTTGATGGAGAAGGCAAGAAGTATGTTAAGCAATGCTAGTTTGGAGAAAAAAATTTGGGCTGAGGCTGTGGCTACAACATGTTACTTGTTGAATCGGTCTCCTTCATCAGCACTTGTTGACAAAATGCTTTTGGAAGCTTGGTCTGGTAAGAAGCCCTCTCTAAGACATTTTTGTGTCTTTGGTTGCAAAGCATATGTTTATGTGCCAAATGAGAAGAGATATAAATTGGAGAACAAATTTGTTAAATGTATCTTCATTGGCTATGAAATTGGTGTGAAAGGATACAAGCTTTGGAATCATGTGACTAAAAAGGTTGTATACAACAGAAGTGTAATCTTTCAGGAGTTGAAACTTTCTTTACTGGATCTATAGTCAGGGATGAAAGAAAATAAGGAGGAAAATGATGTTGTTGAAATACCTCTAACTCTAGAAAAAGAGGAACAACACATTGATAGTGTACCTAAAACTGAGGAGAGTTCGAGCAACTCTGAGAGTTTTGATGAATAACCACAACCTCAACCTCAACCTATGAGGAGGTCTACACGTGAGAAGAAGCACCCTGATAGGTATGGGTTCTCTATGTTAGATTATACTTATGCCTATGCTTTGATTACTAAAAATGATGAGCCTAGGACTATAAAAGAGGCAACTAAAATGTCTAATTCAGATTTCTGGTTGGAAGCCATGAATGAAGAAATGGCATCATTAAAGAAAAATGATACTTGGGATCTGGTTCCATTGCCTGAAGGTAGAAATCTTGTGGGTTGTAAATGGGTATTTAAAAAAAATGGTCTAGATGGCTGTGTTGAAAAGTATAAAGCGAGGTTGGTTGCAAAGGGATATTCCCAGGTAGAGGGAATTGATTATGGGGAAATTTTTTCTCCAGTAGCAAAGCTGACATCTATCAGATTTCTTTTGTCACTTGCAGCAACATATGACTTGGAGATTGAGCAGACAGATGTGAAGACAACATTTATTCATGGTGATCTTGAAAAAGAGATTTATATGTCCCAACCTGAGCACTTTGTGGAAAAAGGTAAAGAAAATATGGTTTGCAAGTTAAAGAAATCTCTATATGGTTTGAAACAGTCACCTAGAATGTGGTACCAAAAATTTGACACTTTTTTTTGTCATTGGGTTTTGTAAGATCGAAATCATATCATTGTGTGTACTTCAAAACTGAAAATGATTGGGTTCTTATTATTGCACTCTATGTTGATGATATGTTGTTCATAGGGAATAGCAATTCTATGATTTCTGATCTAAAATATTCGGTGTTTGCAAAGTTTGAAATGAAGGATCTTGGTGCAGCAAGGTATATTCTAGGAATGGAAATAACTAGGGACAGAAAGAGCAGAAAGCTTTGGCTTAGCCAAAGTAAGTATATTAACATTGGTCTAGAGAGATTTAGTATGACTGATTGCAAGCAACTAGTTGTTCCAATTTTGCAAGGAACGAAGCTATCCTGTTGAAGATTGTCCAAAATCTCCTACTGAGATGGAGGACATGACCAGAGTACCTTATGCAAGTGCAGTTGGCAATTTAATGTATGCAATGGTATGTACTAGGCTGGACATTGCCCAAGTAGTGGGAGTACTTAGTCAATTTATGGCTAATCCAGGAAGGTCGCATTGGGATGTTGTAAAAAGAGTATTAAGATACTTGAAGGGTACGTTAGAGTATGCCTTGTGTTATCAAGTTCATTCTACTAGATCTCAAAATTCAGTGAGCATTCATGGATATTTGGATTCTAATTGGGCATGGGACATTGACAGTAGAAATTCCACCAGTGGATATATTTTCATAATGAATGGTGGTGCAGTTAGTTGGATGAGCAAGCGACAGGTTGTAGTCGCTTTATTCACTACAGAGGTTGAGTACATGGCAGCAACTCACACCTGTAAGGAATCCATTTGGCTTAGGAGATTGCGTTTTGATATTGGTTTTGATGCATGGCAGATTATTATTTGTTGTGACAGTCAAAGTGCCATTTGTTTGGCAAAAAATCCAACTTTACATGCCAAGACGAAACATATTGATGTGTATTACCATTTTCTACGTGATATGGTGAAGGATGAAAAGGTTTGTTTAGAAAAATTTGATACTCTGAAGAATGTTGCTAATGCATTGACAAAGCCAGTGCGCACAGATAAGTTCATACGGTGTGCAAATTTGATGGGCCTCAAGGTCCAGAATATTCAGTGACTTCTTTGAAAAGGGTTCAATGAGTTCTTCATCAAGTGGGAGATTGTTGAGAAAATGTGTCTCAAACTCACTAGTATAACCCTGGTTCTATCACAAATCAACTCAGAATTGCATAAGTGTTACTTTCATGCTTGTACTGCTATACTGCTAGGTGATTATGAGAGAGGTGTGGTAGTTTGGTGTATACTGCCATCCCGCAGAAGCCTCCTAGTTGTCTAGCGGCAATGCGGTGTATATCGCCATACCACGGGAGCCTTCTAGTTGTTTAGTGGTAGTGTGGTGTATACCGCCATCCTGCGAGAGCCTTCTAGTTTTCTAGTGGTAGTGTGGTGTATACCGCCACCCCGCGGTGACACTTGGTTGAGCATGATAGTTGTACAGTAGACATACCATTGTACCGTGACTTAAAAGTGAACCATGGGTGAATGAGCGCAGACTTGGTTGACTGTTGAGGTGTACATCGAATAGTGGAGGACGTTGTTGACTTGGAGATGGTCATTCGATGATCAGTAAGTTCGACAGTTGCTCAACGAGGAAACTGAACTAAACCGTTTATATAGAGAACGTTTCGATCATGGTTGTTGCTATACATTGCAACATACTGTAACTATTATGAGTTTGATGGTCGAATGATCAGTGAGTGTTCTTCATTGTATGTTGTATATGCATTGTAACAATGAGACATAACGCAATGTGATCATAATTTGTTCTATACGAGGTTGATTAGGGAAATGTTGCCGCTATGAGATTGATTATCTGAAAGGAGAAACTGTAACTTGTATGTAATTCAATTACTGTAATACAAGAGATTTTTCTTTGGTGTGGTGGGTTTTTCTCTCGTAAGGTTTTTCCCACGTAAATCTAGTGTTCAATTGTGTATGTGTTTATTTCACTATTTTGTTATTCCTGTCATGTACATCTTAATGAACTATAATTGCAAAATTTAAAGACATATCTACATTCTTCTCTGAGTTTTGACATTAGGAGAGTTTGTTTTGCACCTTAAGCTTTCCTTAAATTTAAAACCCTAATAAAAATAATTAAAACCTTGTACACTCTTCATGACAATGTGGCTCTCTTTTTGTGGGAAACCCTCGAAAAAACTTGGGTATTAATTCTTTAGAAATCCTAGACTATATAATTAAATAATCATATGATTTTGAATCTCAAAATTCTAGCCTTAGGAAAAATCCTCACAACCTATCACCTAATAATTCTTTAGGTTGAAAAATATTATCTTCATGCTCAATGAAAACCTCCAAAAATAACCTTTGAGTTTTTCCTAGTAATCTCCAAATATTTAATCTATTATAAAGGCCACAAAGAAATGTGAAGAATTCTAGTGTACCCTAGGTTAAATATCAGCAATACTAGAAAATAGAAGTGCTTATATCTAAACACAAGATATAGTGTCTAAAATTAATGAAATACCTTCAACATTCCTCTATTTTTATGTAGAAAATGGCATATTGAATATGTATAATAAAATAGAAAATCCCTTCTTTAACTAAACCATCATCACTAATGACATCATTTAATGTTACTAATTAAGCTTATGCAATTTTTATCTCAATGCCTAGATGCCACTTAATATTTCCTATAAAACTTGACCTAATATATGTAGATCACATGATTCATCCTCTTGTAGCATAGAAGCCACTTTTGACACTTATAATGGCCCATAGGCACAAATATTTATAACCCTATTAACCAAGATCTAAACACATATTTTTTAAGAGTCATTTTATGCTTGATACTTGGCAAACAAGGATATAAATTCTTATGTATATCAACTATTTCATAGTTATTTATTTTTTATTTCTAGTTTGTATGCTAATTGAGATTTTTGACAATTTAATTTCTACTATAATTTTGATGCCCTTCTTGAAAATGTGAAAACTTTTACATGTGGTCTTTGTTACATAGTTTCAACTTTTAACTTGGTTTCCAAAACCTTATCAGGTTCTGAATTGGTTGTCACAACCAAGTTTTGTCCTGTTGTTTTCATGAGAAAGTTTAATAATACCTTTTGTCAGCTCATTTCAAAGTTCTTAAAACTATATCGGTGCCCGAAATGGTTCTCACAACCTAGCCAAACACCGATGTCGAAGGATAAGAATTGAGAACTTGGCCAAATTATTGAAGTTTGAAAAATATCTAAAGGTTTTGAAACATCTAGTAGGTTCCAACAAGGTTTTGAAAACCTTAATTTTGTGTAACTATTTTCTGCCTTCCAAGCTTTATGAAGTGAAATTTTATTTTTAAAGATAGCATTTCAAAAGTATTAAGCAAATTAAAGATTACAATGAGTATTTTGAAACTTTATAAAGGTTTTGAAACCTTTTTCGGGCCCCGACAAGGTTGTCATTCAACCATAACTATAGCTGAAATAATTTATATTTTAAAGGTTGGACTCTTTGAAGGTTGTTTCAACAAAGAATTTTAGACAATGGTAAAGGTTTTGAAACTTTTTTCAAACTCCAAAAAGGTTGTTGAAACTAATCAATTCTTTGAAAATTTCTCATAGTCGTTCCCATTTAAAATTTCAAAATGTTAGTGTAGACACTTAAAAATGTCTTGAATGATATCATGCACTCGAATCTAATATACCAACATCGCTTTGTCCTGAAACCCATCCTCTTTTCGCTTAATTGATTAAATTATCCTAGCTATTTAATTAATCGCATTAATTTCATCTATTAATCTAATTGAACTAATTAGGTTAATTCACCCCTTTCATACTAACCTTTCGTCTTGTTAAATTGGATAAATCAAATTATTTAATTTAATCCTTAATTCCTCTTATTTAATTAAATAACCCTAAGCTAGTTAATTAAATATCATATCACTTTCCCCTCTTTTCATTAAATCATTTATTTAATGAACATCCTAATTCCCCTAATTTGCATAATTGAAACTTTGTTTTAATTATCAAATTACTAGTTAAATCTAATTCTCCCACTTGCAAGGGATATTCCTCCTTTGCACATTCCTCCAAAATGAATATTCCTTCCCCTTTGCACATTAAAATTTGGTTTTAATTAACTAAATATCTAATTTTCCTCACCCATGAGAATATTCTCTTTCTTCACTCATTTGAAAAAGAGATTATTCCTTTTTATAACAAACTTTCAACAAAGCTTCATGTGCAAGTTTTGAAAGTGTTTGTTTGGATGAATGTAAGCTCTTGATTAAATATCAACTTGCATTCTTAACCCTTGATGGGAATCCATGATCCATGCCTCCATCTTCTTTCCATCCTGATCATTCATTGATCCTTTTGATCTTGGCCATCCGTTTCTTTTTGCCTATTCTATAAATAGGGCTTGCATCTATTGAATAGGGATCCATCTTTTAATAGTAAACTTATGCTATTAAAATCACTCTCATATTGCACTCAAATTTCATGTTTTAAAAAGCATTTTAGTTTAAATCTTGCATTATTAGCTTAGAGTATCCATTAATGGCTTCCATGGTAACTTAGTTGCATCCATTTAGTATATCTTGAAACTAGGGTTTTAATCTCTCAAATCTTGCATACATTTAGAATAGCTTGGCATACACTTACATCAATCATCTTAGCTTTTATCATGTTAAAATAGCTTTCATCATGTTTTATAATACATCTTTAATTGGTTTCGTCAATTCTCTTCAATAGAATTGATTGAAACAAGCTCATTATCCAAGGGATTGGAAAAGGGTCGCCATTCCACATCAATGTGACACTACTCCCCCAATAGGATAAGTTTCAATGTCTTAGAGTAGATGTTTGTTAAGCTTTCATGTTTTAAATTTTTAAGTTTTAAGGGTTATTTTGTCTTTGTTTAAATTGGATGATCTTATTGGGACTAATACATAGTGGCTTAAGTACGCTTTGAATCCTCATGGATCAAGTGTAGTTAGCCCATACTACGTCGTCTGTCATAGTTAGAGCTTGGCGCAAGATGGGAAAGCTTACAAATACCAATTATTAAGGACGTCATTAATGTCCATCTACTACTTTGCAGGTGCCTATATAGGAATTATGCTACCTGAAGATTTTGTTTTAATGAACATTCAGAACCAGATTTCACAAGTGACAGAAGAGTGAATTGTAGAAGAGTTTGAGTAGTAGTTCTTACAGCACCTGAGAGGTATAGTGGTTCTCATCTTAATCCTTAGCTCGTCATTAAAAAATCTAGGGAAAACTCTAGTAAATTTGGAGAGTTGGGTATTGTTTGGACAACTCATGTAAGTGAATTTAACTATTTTTGAACACAAATTGTGTCCACACTTACTTGAATTCTATTCATCATGAAGTTTAAATATCTAGAATACGATCATTTGTCAACTATGTCAAGTACAATTCTAGAAATTAGACACTAAGTTATGGAATATAAATTTGGTTGAGTTTTGGGAGAGAATTGGGGGGGAAAATAGGTCCCCAATTACTCAACATCTGATTGAAAGTGGTTTATTGCAAGCAAAAACATTTCTAGTGGCTATACAATGCACTGACTTAGTTTTGGAATATATCAATCACTATGACCCTAATGCTAGGGAAGTTAGAACAAATGACAACAGACTAGTGGTAAAAATCAACAAAGATACCTTCACTTCATGTCTGAAAATACAAGAGAGAAAGGCATATGTAGAATTTGATTTCACTTCTTCTTATCATCTTTTTGAAGAGAAGAAAGGACAATACAAGAATGTTATTGCCTGGGAGTGGTTTGCTACACCAAAAGGGGTAAATCCCAATTACCCAAGAAGCTACACAAAACCTTCTTTGCGGAGGAAATTTCAAATATTATCTTGCTTTTATATAGGTTGAGGAGTAATGAAAGAGCCCATGATTTTGAAGATTAGATGTATTTCTTCATACAAATAATAATCTATGGAGAACAATATTTGGATTGGGCTCAACTTATAAGTGATCAGGTGCATTCAATGATTATCCACTTTCCTCTCAACAAGTTCTTTTACATGTCTTCATATTTGTTCTATGTTATTCCTTGCACAAGACCATGGCCAGGTTTGAGACCGATTGAAGTCCAACATGAGGAAATTCAAATCTATGATTATTATGATAAGCTCCAATTAGAGAAGAGCTACAAACATTTTAGGAGGGTGAATGATGTGTTTACATTGAGTATGGTAAGAGAAATATAGGGGGATACAAGTCAAAGGATATCTCTTGAAGCTGCACAATTGATTATAGCCATTTCATTCAATTTTAGAGGTTCACCTATATTAGGGTTAGGTTTGTGAAGGGATCCCTTATAAACTATCCAAATATGTAGAAGAAATTTTTTTCTTAATTAAAGTATGCATACAAATCACATAAGTGAACAAAAGGTGCCAAGAAAGGAAAAAGGTTGGTGTTTAGTTTCCCATCGGCCTTGGTTATTATTCTTGTAGTTTGATGTTTGATGCCCTTACTATTGAAAGGGACTTGGCAAGATATACAATGCAATTCTATGAGAGGAGGTTTCTCTTTGATATAATTTTGTTAAAAACACTCTACAACTAGGGCCTTATTTTCATCATATCCCACATTTAGAAGACTATTGGGAAGATTGTGTAGATGTGTATGAGGTCTTCAAAAAGAGATGGATGAGGTTGAATTTAAGATAAATAATAACTTTTAGATTAGATTGGGATATCCAAGGTCTGTATGATGATTAGTCTGATCTATTAGACTCTATCTATGTTAATCATATAAAAACTCAGCCAGTTGTTTCTATAGAGTGGAGTATTAAGGAGGTAGAAAATATTGATACAAAAAATGCAGTGGTACTTAGGAGAATGCAAGATTGGGTAGTAAGGAATATTGTAGAGAAACAAAATAACCTACCCCCTAAGTCTCAAGACACTCGACACCAAGGGGAAATTAGACAAACACCTTCATCTTTTTCTCAACAATCACCTTCCACTCATCAAGTGACTCCAAGAGGACATGGAGGTGGCGATGAGTAACCACCAAAGAAGAGTTTACTAGAGATGACTTATGGAGAAGATTCTCAAAAACAAGCATAGGTAGACAAAGATAAGCAAGTTGCAAATGAGGAAAAAATAGTCAATGTATCTTCTTCTCCTTCATAGGTGTTGGGTGAAAATTTTGTAATCCCTCTTAACAAATTACAAAACCTTGATTTCAACCATAGTTACGTGAGATATAACCTCTCCTCTTAGAAAGGGGGGGTGCCCTTCTTACTACTTATTGAAACTAAGGAAAACTAATTTAAATATTCAGAATAATGTACACTACAATAACGATATGGGGGTGTGTCACATTTATGATTCTCTCTTTTTTCAAAGAATATGTTTCACAATTTTAACTTCCTGATGGAACACAACTTCAAACTAAGATTGAGTAGTAATTCCAATATTTCTATCTTGTCAAAGAAAATCCTAGGAATACCAACATGATAATGATAAGTAACAAATAAGAAAAGCTCACGAAGGCACAAAGTCATTTTGTAGCTTTCAACAATGAATCCTTCAAGATAGTAACCAACATTGTAAAAGAAGCTCAAAGTCTTCTATATATTGCACAATATTCCCACGAACAACATGAATAAAAATAAGCACAAGTTCTTATAGAGAATTCACCAATAGTATCAACGATATCACAATTTCAAGTAATAGGTGTAACTCAAAGTTTACACAAATTTACTCAAATCCCTTTCAATCTCAATTACTTAATATCTCAATTTAATCAAACCATAAGATAATTGTTCCCAACACAAAGTTTGGTATGCAACTTCACTTCTTTATTGATCAAAATTAGATTCACAAAATTGAACTTTAAGTTTCAATATTCACTTCACAATTGGGCAGCACTTCATTGCAAAAGATAGAGGGTAACAATTACAATAGAATCATCTCTTATTTATATATGGGAGAGGAGAGCTAATATAGGAAAAATCCTAACTAACCAGTTGACTTATTCAAGAATGTTATCCATAATTATAGGAGAACATATTTGTTTACATGTGATTACATTTTCCAAAATGACATGTAAAATGTCAAAGCCTATCTACAAAATGCATAGAAGAAAGCATATAAACTATCTAACTCTGGAGATACAAGAATTTTTTCATGGTTCCTTGCTCTTGGCTTGGAAGTCTTCATATTTCTTCTTTATTTCCTGCATTAAATTTTCATCTAGACCAACTGTATAGTCAATAATGGAATGAACCCTTGTGATTGACTTTCTTGCAGATGGACAAATTTTCTTACATCTATCTAGATGTGTCTTGAGATTGTCGATAGAAAGTCATACATCACATATGGCATGCATTAAATTCTTTGAAAAACCTTCATCTTCCACCTACTTCATGATAGCTTCTTTAAAGATTTGAGCAATCTCACTAACCAGGAGGAAAGTATGATCATCATCAAGGAGTTTACCTGGAAACCCCTCAATTCCATTCACCATGAAAACACAATGTCCTTCGACATCTTCTTGTACTTGTTGTATGTCCTCGATGAGAGATTTGATTACTTGTATGTAGTTTCTGAGAGATTCATTTACTTCCACATACTTGTCTTTGTCAGGAATTACCCCGACTTCCAAAAACTTACTCAACTTATTCTCCCTCATTTGCAACCAAAATGAGAGACTTTGTTCCATTTCTTTTTGCTCTATAGAAAGTGTGCTTCGTACCTTTTCCAATTCCAATTTCATCCTGGAAGCTTGAGTAGTCCTTTCATCAACCACATCTATGAGTTATGAACCCTGCTCAATTATTTCATCAATGAATTCATATAACACTTTACCCTTGGAGACACACTTCTCCACTTTTTTCACTGTCGGTTCCTCGACATTCACCATGGCCATAGGATGCACATGCTCTGAGGAGCCTGAAATCTTCCTCAAAACTGATGCATACCGCTCAACTTTCTCTTTGTACATATCTCTGGCTTGCTCCATCTTATCAAGTCTACCTGATAACACAATTAGGGACACTTGTGCATCTTCCTTGGCACTAGCATTGGTTACCTTCCCAAGGTGGACCCTAGGTACAGTGCAATCCTCCATGTTCACATCACCCTATTCCTGTGGAGGTAAACCGATATCCACATACTTGTGACCTGTCTTGTCTACATGAAGTCTTGAATGAACGTTGGCCTTCTTTTTCCCCTTAGCCTTTGGAAGAACTATCTCCTCAAGATCTAGCTCATCTGTGGAAATCATTTGTTTTTTGCACTTTGATACTTGTGAGATCAACCAAGGGGGAAGAAATAAAGTATTCACTTCTTGAATTACTGCTAATTCTTGTGTAGCAGCCACTTTTGTAGGAATGGATGATATTGTAACAATTGGAGTAGTATTAGTCATGATAGCTTTAGTAGACTGCAAACCAAGTGGATATTGCAATGAATCATTCATGAACCTGTCAAACTCTACCTGAGAAGATATATCAAATGATGGAGATGATAAACTCATAATGGATGAGGGAGAACTCGAGGAAACATCAATAGTTTGTAGGATGGAACCTACAAAGGAGTGTAAAGCATTGTTGACACTGAAGGAGGAATGGAAACATTCACTACATGTAAAGTTGTTGTAGGAGGCGGTGAGGTAGGAAGAGGAGGTGAAGGAGTAGTAGGATTTGAAGGAGTATGAGGAACATTGGTAGTAACAAACGATGATGTTTGGGGAAGATTATCAACAATATTCTCGTGAGGAGATAGTGGTAGTTCATCATCATTCCTTTTTTCTTCCTCATTACTTCCTTCCTCTCCTTCATCTTCTATATACTCTTCCTCTTCCATAGATTCTTTTGATTCTTCACTTTCGTTCCCTTCTTCTTCAGATGATTGTTCCTCAGAAGCAAGTTCTTGTCTCTCAACAAATGGTTTTTTTGATTCAATAGCCTCTCCTTCTTCAGTTGTTTGTATAGTACACTTACCAAAAGTGAACTTGATCTTAGGACCCCTCTAAGAAGAAGAGGGAGTAGTCGCATGTTTATGTTTAGTGCAAAGTTCTTGTCGTTGGCTGGTTTCTCCTCCTAGTGTTTCTCCCTCAAATTTTGTTCTGAAAGATTTTAATTGAAAGCCATGCCTTTGCAACCATTCGTATGTATTATGCAAAATGGGAGCAAGCCTTTCTCTGATAGAAGCACTTCTTTCTTGGACCATTATACAAGAGGTAAAGGCTTCCTAACAATTTGTTCCTCTTCATTTAAGTAGAATTCATGATATCACCAGGATCTTCAAAATAATCTAGAATATCAACCACACCAAGATCCATGTCTATTCAACTTTCAAACTGCAAAAATCCATTCTTCGAATATCTTCCTCATCTCTACAGTCTACCCACATATCCTCAAAGTGGTAGACATGGTGATAATCTTTCTTAAGTTTCATGTTCACATTTTTGGAGTCAAAGTCAAATTTGTATCTATATGTCCTTATAGTCATAATCTGCATTTCAATTGCTACTGAATTTTCCTTTTGAACACTAAGAATAGTATATCTCCCAATTGTGAGTGTAAATTTGAAGCCTGGCTTATGATTTTTCTGACGTTCTTTATGAACTGAGATCAGTTGTTTTCACAATTCCATTATTACCCACTTGTCTAAAGGATATCTAGGTAACATGTAAGGGCACCCAGTATAGCAACCTACTCTCAAATATGTGAAATTAGGAAACTACAGGAAGTTACATCCAAACTTACTTACAACCTTGTAGGATTCATCTAATACTCTCTTCTTCTCAAGAGTCAGATCAAAAGTGAAAAGTAGAGGTGCAAAGAAAGCATCTATGACTCTCTGGAAATATTTAAGACTCTTCCTCAAAGTTATCTGAGAATAAAACTTATATACAAGCACAACATTTCTATTACCTTCTGTTGACAACCCTGGAAATTGCCTCATGACTGCAACAACATATACCAAGTAGGATGTCATATAGAATTTTAAGGTAGTTGGCACATTGATCAATTGTTCATGAATCTCATCACTTATCTGAGTCCCCCAATCTATGTGTGCTTTCCTCCTTCTAATGATGCAGATATACTCATACATACGTTCTTGAAAATGGAATGAAACGAGCAATCCTTTCACTCTACTCAGAAGAGTAATCATATCTCAAACATCCTCCTTGAAATCACTTTGAGGGAGTCCTTTGGCCCATCTTGAGATAGTGGGCCTTGGAGACTTTAACCATTGAGTATTAATCAATGTTTAAGCCTTATTTGGATCCTTCTCATAGACCTCTTGTGCCTATTGAATGGAAACATTGGTATATTTTTCCATATGTGGAACCCCGGAAAACTATATCAAAGAACTTTGGATCTAATCTCATCATGATTTGTCCAAAGAATCTCTCACACTTATGTCTTCTTGGATGTAATGAGATGCAACTTGAAGAACAAACTTTGTGCAATGAGCAGTTGTTGGAAATGCGGATACTAAGTGCAAGTTGCTATAAATGATGGATCGCAATTTTTCTTCCAATGGCTGCTTCTCAGTCCTTTTCACAAAATCTTGCATATCCCGGTGACCAATCTTTATGCATTTGATTTCATCTACCTTCAAGGTCACCACAGTAGGTGAATAAATTCCTTGGTACTTGTACTTCATCTTTCCCTCCTTCTTAGAAGATGATGGTGGCTCTTCTGATGTCATCTAAGAGTACCAAAACCAATGACAATCTCCTTCAGAGATCACCTGATAAGAGCTTCGAAAGAAACTACAAGAACAATGGATTAGGAGACATTAGGAGAATATGTGTTATGAGAGTGAGTTGGAATGCATGAAGCAAGCAAGAATTTTGGAGTGAGTGCAAATGAGCCATGGAGTACATAAAATAGAGCATTGGCGATGAAATGAAGTTTGGAGAGAAAATGGAATTGATTTTTTAGTGTTAAGTGGAAAATTGTCATTTATGTAAGAGCACTGAAAAACAATGCTCCTACACTTGAAACTTCAGTGTTTGATGTTAAAGCGCTGAAAAACAACGCTCCGACATGCCTTGGAGGATTTTGAAATAATGTTTGCACAAGTGTTGATTTTCAGCGCTTCAACACATAGGGGGAAGATTCACTTGATGTAATAGCGGTGAAAAACACCGCTCGAGCATCACACCTTCGAGAAAAAAATTAGTATTCAAGGGCAGTGAAAATCATCACCTGTGCATATCAGGGGAAGGGTCATTTCTTGTAGGAGTCATGATTTTCACCGCTTCACAAATGAGTTGGTGAAAGAATCGTTGATGTAGGAGCGGTGAAAATCACCACTCCTGCATATTGAGCAAAAACTCAAACATACGAAAGCACCGAACACTCCCGTTTGAACATGTTGCTCAAAACTTGGAAGAGAAAAAGGTAAGATGTTCTAGAAACCCTGCATAGCATCAAAAAAATTGATGCTTAAAACACAGGATAACGAAAAAGACACAAAGGAGAAACTAGGGCGTATGACAAACCCTAAACGCAAACCCCAGTGGAAGGAAAGTAAAAACACTAAAAAGAAAAAGAATCAGGAATTAAAGGTCATAGATTAAAATGCCTAACAGTGCGAATATATACATAACATAAACAAAAACAACCAAACAAATGAAAGAGGAAAATAAACTAAACATACTAGAAGAAATGACAAAAACGCTTACTTAGATGGTTGCAAAATCCTCAAACCTGAATCCATTTGTGGTTTTGACGATGACCAACGTGGGAAGAGGAAGGAAACAAGTTGAAAATAAAAAGAAATGAACTTAAAATGACTTAAATAAGTCATTAAAAGATTCAAAAAGGAGTCATAAATAAACATGGAAGACATTTATGACATGCGTGCGAATGAGGGGTAAAATGTAGGAGCGGTGTTTTTCACCATTCCAAAATTTTCAAAAAGTTGGATGCATGAGCGCTGAAAAACATTGCTTGTACACTAAGAAGACTGAAAAAAGGAAATATTTTAGAGCGCTAAAAATCACCTGCTCAAACATTTGACTGAATGAGAAAAATGTGTAGGAGTACTGATTTCAGTGCTCCAACACCTGTAAAAACTTCTAACACTTAACTCATGTAGGAGCGTTGAAAATCAACGCTCTTACATGAGTGAAAAATTTTCTAACTCCCAGTAGTATGAGAATTAACAAAATATTCATTTTGAAGATTTTTGAAATATGAACATAGAAAAACACTCAAACAGACAATTTGAAGTTTAGGATTAAGCATCAAGGCCAATCAAAATTTACCTTGTTCTGCATGCTTGAAGTACACAAACCTATGAAACATACAAGTTTCTTAGGGGGTTATCCTGTGAATCAAGCAAGATAATAATAGGTAAGTGTTCCTTCTTCTTCTGAATCTTCTCCTCTGAAGGAACCACAAAATTCCTCTGGGTAGGTCCAACTCCACCCTCTTCTCGTAAAGTAAAACCTTCCAATACCCCTCCTCTCATAAGAGTCTTATAGTTCACTTCTCTTGGTTCCAAATCATTTTTTGCATCTATCCCTACCTCATGGTTAGAACAAAGTCTATCCAGGAAAAGGAAAAGAACCCAACTTAATCTTCCTAACAAAGATTTTGTTGGTCAATTGATTCAAAGTACCCCTAAACCCAATAAATTAAAGACTACATCCAAATTATTGGAGGATAATAGCACTAGGAATATGTATTTGGAAGTGGCACATCCCTCTATATAAAAAGGCATAGAGCAAGAAATTATTAGTGATTTTAATATCACTAGATTTAATCTAGGACCTTCCACTAGGGATGGAGATGTGCATAATTTTCAAGTGATAGCTGCTAGGTTGGTGGAAAGGACAACAGAGACAAGGGTTGTAACCATAATTTTATTGTTACATCACTGAGGATCCAATATATATATATATAAAATCCCAGATCATAGCCTTACTTAGGGATACAACCATAATTACAATGTAAGGAGGCAAAATGAGTTAAACATATCCAATACTAACTCTAACCAATATAGCTAAGAAAATCCATACAATATGTATGACTGAAATTCATGTTAGCTAATGTGATAACTAAACTAAATTCAAAGAAATATTAGCTAAGGCAAGTATTCAACTAGCTACAAGATTGAAATTTATCTTAAGGATTTAGGATACCAAGATATATTTTTACATGCTAACAATTGATGATGCTAAATGCATTCATGTTAAATCTTGATGTGAATTCCATAACCAAATATATGATATGAGATTAATCTAATTTTTAGTTAAGACCTCTGTATAGTTCAATCTAGAAGTTAATAAATAATTTCATCTTTGGAGGGGTAAAAGAAATATTTTTTTGAACTATGCCTTATGTTGAATAAGTTATATGAAAGCACACATCTATATTTAGAGAATATTATTTCTTGGATATATAATATATTGATATTTTATAAAAAGAATTCATTAAGTGTTCATACAAAATGAATTTTTTATTATGTTTATTGGGTTTAGTGACTTGTTCCACATTTTATACTTACAATTTCTTAGACATAAAAATATAATGAGTGTGTTTTAAGGTCTTGACCAAAATATTAAAGAAAATAACTAACAATCTACAGTAATTTATGTCAAAAATTGTCTAGTGGATTTTGTTTGCTATTGAAATACTAAAATAAGTTCATGTGGTCTATTTAATAAGATTTAAATGAATTTCAATAAAAAGGAAAGCTATTGAAAGCTTCATTCTATCATCGCAAATTCTAAAATATTCATCTATGAACCAGAGTATAGTGATTTTATAATAATGACCAAGCAAATGTACTACACATGTAAGCCAATGTTATTAGAATCAACTATAGAATTTCAAATATCAACTTTATTAATATAAATTCATGGCGTGTAAGGTTTCTTTCATGTACCTACTCTTCACCCATGATGTTGAACTATAATTTTATTAAATAAGGTTGGCTTAGTTCTCATGATATGTGGTTGAGTCCTTGACTATTATGTACATAACATAGGTCTTTATTGCCTATGGATTTATTTTATTCTTATGGGTAAACCATCTACCACTATAATAAATGTTGTCGGGGTGGTGAAGGATTGGATTCTTATTGTTGTTACCTATTTTAGCTACCTGTTGAAACAGGTAGAGCTATTTATGTTTTTCAAAGTGAAACAAAAGGTACATTCTACTCTACTATGTTATATCCATGTACATAAAGAAATTATCAAAAGACTGCATTACTACAATTACATCATACAATTGCATACAACGGAGAAGAGAGTGAAACATCTTTTGCAAAATGTAGTCTTTATTGGTAATATAAATGTATGTTGTCCCACACAAGCCGTGGGACTAACTATTTGAATGCAAATGATTGAAAAAACTATACATTTATAGATACATAATGAAAGAAATGCATATATAGAGAGAGGGGACCCGCTATTTCCTGAATGACGAATCACAGTTGTCTTGTTCTACATCATCTTTAGCTCCTCTTGCTTATCCAGCCTCTAGTTGTTGCACTCCCTGCTGCTCCTAGGTTTCTTGCATGTGTGAGAAGAGTTTTGTTAGAGCAATGAAGGATCGCCAATCAATATATATGCAAACATCCATAAACATATAACTTGATCCTCATAAGCATTAAAATAGCTTGCATACCATAGATGTCCATGAAAACAAAGGAGTTATCGAAAACATCTATCATATGCTTTGTTTTATCTAACATATTTGCTCATTGTGCAGGTATAGGTGAATTTTTGTTGCTATTTTGTTTCATCTGGTTACAACATGTGGAGTAAAATGGGCTCCCACAAGGGTTGAGCCCAACATATTGCCCTATGTTTTCATTAGAGAGGGATAGTCACATTTCATATCACTAATGTAATCCTTAAAAAAAGTTTTATTAACCATGATGATATTGATTTAGAACAGATACCTTATTAATAAAAGTTTTCTCCTATTAATAAGGTCAATCCTAACCAATAGGAGCATAGTACAAAATTGGTCTGCAAAGATTACATGATGTTTTACAGTTTGAAATTCATAAGTATAGGGTTATAATGTTTTTGAGACAGTAGGAGCTTCAAGTCCTATCAGGAGCTGTCATAAACTACTTGGAGCAACTATAGGTGATGAATGGAATGCATGGTCAAGGCATGTTTGCATTTGCTATCCTAAAGAGCAATGCAATGTAAATGGAAAACATAATGATGCAGCTGAATGCCTTAACGATCTTTGTACAATGAAGTGAAGAATACCATGATTAGACAGTGCTAAAGAATCAAAACAATCACTGCATTCAAGGGTTGCTTTGTATTTAGTGCAAGGAAATATGGTTTGACATAGAGGATGAAGACCGATCTTTCAACCTTAAAGGGAAAAAAATAGAAATGCAACATATAGAAGCATGGCCACTTCATACAGGAAGCAACAAAGTCAATTACAAATTAGATGATCATAGTTTGTGAGGAAGGCACAAAGGTCCTCATCAAAGGCATAGTGAATATGAAGTACAAAATTATGAGTCTTATTAATGTTTAAAAGATAGTCACCCATATAGCTCTAGCAACAAGCCTAGAAGACCAAGTGAAAATAATTTTATAGCATCACTGCCAGGTAAGGGGCTATGATAGTCACAGTAAGGGGATAGTCCTAAAATTTTTTATGGTGAATTTAGGGACAACAACTTTCAAGTTTCAGTATGTCAAGCCAAAACAATCATATAAGATGAAATTACAAGTCCTGGCTAAGAGCATTTAAGTTTTCAAAGAATAAGCTACAATCAATGCAGGAACTGTCATGAAAAGATCTATACAGATTGGTAAATCATAGCATGGAGAGATAGAGAATGCAAATGACTTACAGTTTCTTTCACAACCCAAGTAAACCCTAGCAAGGGTTATCACAATTAGAAGAGGCAAATGGAGTTAGGGTTTTGAGAGAACCTGTGATATTTTGTTTCTTTGCAAAAACCTAGAACATGTTTTGAAATCCTTGACATATGAAATGCAAAAAATTCTCGGCCACTAGTGAGGAAATGTGCCCAAAATACAAGAAATGGGGTAGAAAAGTGAAGATTTATGCATTCATTTTTCTAGAAAAGTAAAGTTCAAAGCCTTCAAGACCCTTTGCGAAGAATAGGAATCTAAAGTAAGAAGAAAGCTATAGTGTGTTTCTGACCTTCATAAAAAAATAGAATATGAAAGATCATGACCACAATGGAGATGAGCCCCATAATGCAAAACCCTAATTAGTTGTTAAAAATTCAAAGGCCGAGTTCAGGAAAATGAAGGTTTGCTATCTCTTTGAGAAAATAAAGAGAAGCCATTATAGAACATTGAAGAAACATTTGCATTATAATGCTCGTGATAGAGCTAAAATGTAGTTTTCTTTCACATAATCAAAAATATCACACTCAAAATGCATGGAAACAACAGAAAATGGCATGAGTGGAGAATATAGTTTATGGGTAGTTGCAATAAGCATGGCTGCGGCCATAGAAATTAGAAAAATGTCCATGTATTTTGCTAAGAACCTAAAATGTCTATAGAAAATGCAATATTTTCATAGAGGACATCGAGCATTTTGCATAAAATGTTATGAAATGTGTAGAAAATGCATGATAAAGGCAAGAATGGAATTTTTTTTTCTTTTTTTGCAAATGGGCTCAATTTCGAGCATTATTTTCTTTAGAAAATAAAGTGAAATGACAAAGTAGGCTTTCTAAAAGCTTACCTTAAGCTTTTTTGTGGTGTTTTCGCTAGGAAATGTGGTAGATATGCCTTTGTGCACCCAATTTTCACCATTAAAACCTGAACAATGTAGGTTACAAATCCTCTATCGACGACCCAAGATCTCCAAAATGTGAAAAAGAAAATGAAATGAATGAATGCCTTGCCCACATTTTTGGTGTTTAGAGTTTCAACCCTAAATTTGGGCTGACAACATAAGCTGATTTTTCACCTTTATTTTTTAAAAAATATGCATCAACTAATGTATGCCCGTGGCCTTTTTGTGCCTTAGTAAGTCTTCAAGCATTTGGGAGTCTTTAAAACTTGCCTTTGACTCATATATAGTCAAATAATATTAATGTAATTTTGCATTCAATTCAGATTGTAAAGCTTTTGATTTAAATGTTGTTATAAATCATTAAATCAAATTGCTATTTTAACTACAAAATGGAGTACCATACCTTGTAAATGCATTGAGGGCGTATAGTTGAGAGTTTATGAGATGCCAAACATATAGGGTAGGTTAGGGTGGTTGGTCGACATATGGAGAGGATGTAGGACAGTTTTTTCTTGCTTTTTGGAGGGAATGAGGATATATAGGACTTGGATTATTATGCCTTCATGGTGGACATGGTCAAAGTTGACCTTTTCAACATTTTAGAGCTCTTTTGGATGAGATTTGGTTGCTATATTTTTGGCTTTTTGGAGGCATACGACCAAGAAGCTTCTAGTCCCAATTTTGATGGAGTCTCTTAGTGAGCTTATATTCACTTCACTTTTCATTTTGAAAATTTAGTTTTGATTATGCTTTAGCTTGTGCTTAATGACTTTTGGAGTCCTTTTGTAGAAACTACATTTTTCTGTAACTCTTTTTGAACATGTATACTAGTGATGACCTTGGACATCAATGATTTTGAGTATTTTTCCTTCTCACTTTATGCTTTATTGTGTGTATCTAATTGATTGATCAAATAACTTGTGAAGTTTTTGTTTATTTCCTTGTAATTTTGTCTCATGCTAAGCACCTTTTTGCAGAAAAGTATGTAGCTGTAGGTTATAATCTGTGTAAAAAATGCAAACACTTTTAGTTGTGAAACTTATTTCCTTCTAAAAGTTTAACATTTTAGCCTCCTTATAAAGTACTTGTGCAAAGACATACAAAAGTGAGTTGTGTAAGCGTAATTCAGTCATTGTTGAAATTGTGTATGCACATTGTGTTTGCAGGTTCTAGTTAGTTTTGGTGCATCACCTTTAGTTTAATTTTTAGTTTTTTCAGTTTAAGTACTCTTTCTTACCCTTTTTCTTAGAAAAGCAGTAGAATAGGTGATTACCATTTAGGATCCAACCTTATTTGGAGGTTCACTCCAAGTTTAGGCAACCCATAGCATAGGAGTGTTCCCATGTTACTCCAAAATGCTAAGTTCTGCAACTTAGCAAGGGTGTAGTTCTGAGAGCTAACAATTTTGGCACACCTGATGGGACTGCTGAATCAAGACAATAGTAGAAAAACACATATTTTGCTTGTTTTGATATGCAACCAATGAGTTTCATACCTTTGAGAGGTCAAATCTACATGTCTGGCTACTCTGAGTGTGTAGGTTAGTAGAAGCTAGTTTAGAACAACATATGAAAAGGATACAAACAAGAGGAAGTGATATTCCTTTTGAATACTTGCAACTATCACCACCTAGGAGAAGTGGAAGAATAGTAAAATGAACTCTTGTTTCATCAAAAAGAATTCAATCAACACCATCTAGTTTCAAACCAATAGTTGCAGTAGCAAGTGTATCAATACCTTTAGTTTTCGTGCCTTTTAATATAGTTTAGACCAAACCAATGGAAAGAAAACAACCTTTTGTAACTTTTGATGGGGACAACCCATTAAACTTGGTACAACATAATGATATTCCAGTGGCAGCCCTTAAGAGTATTCCTTTTTTCATTGGAGAGGACCAAACTACACCTGTTGAACATATCAAAGATGTAGCGAACCTGTGTCCAGTGCATCATATAACACAAGAAGATGTAGCCATTAGACTGCTAGTAGCATATTTTAAGGGAAAGGCCCTTCAGTGGTTTCGGGTTTTAGATATTAATTCAATTTCTACATGGGATGAGCTTGGGGAAGCTTTATGTAAGCATTTTGAGGACAAGTCTGATCACTTGTCATTGGTGGAGCAGCTCACTATCATCAAGAGGGCTCCCCATGAACATATGAAAGACTTTAATTTTTGCTTCCAGAAGTCTTGGGACAAAATTCCATAGAACATAAGGCCTTCACCTGAATATGCCTATCTGTATTTTTTGAGGTCTTTAAATAGTGAGATTGTTGTTATGATACAGTCCATGGGTGGGAACACATTACCACAAGCTTATGATATAACCATTAGAGCTGAGAACAACCTCATACAAGCTGGAATAATTGCTCCTAGACCTCCTATGCCCATATTTCTTAATATACAACCTCCTATGACCTTGCCAACACCTCAAATAGCCCCTTTACCAACTGTTGTTAGCCAAGAAATTACTGTCCCAAGTCCATCATAGGAATTACAAGAGATTAAAAGAAAACAAAAAATTGAGAATATACTTCAGACTTTTGGCAATGAGTTAGTGACCATGAAGAAGTAGTAGTTCCAAAATTTTAAGCCATATCAGCCTCAAAATCAAGGTCAAAGTCAGCCATACCAAGCTAATAGACAACAATATCAAGGAAACTATCAAGGTGCAAAGCAAAATGTTAATCCAAGGCCTTTCCATCCATACAATCTGAATCCAATCAGTTCATCTAAGGACCTTGTACCTGTTTAGAATAACCTTGCAGCAAAATATGAGTGGTGATTTCCCTACAACCAACCCCATAACCAAGCTACGTGTTCAAATGGAGTTATTGATCAAGAACTGATGATACAAAATGTTTCAAGCATGCAGAACATGCCTAATGATGAATCTCCACAACAATAAAATCTCCCTCCAAGTGAGACAACTCTCCTGAATTGGCAAGGAGAGGAATTTTGTGGAGTGAATAGAGATGATTCTCCAATTGCAGCTAAGAATAGAGCCAAGAAGAGGGATTTTGAGATCGAACAATCAACAAATAAAGGAAAAGAAGCCGCTGGACCATCCACATCTCAAGTGCCACACATACTGCAAATAAATACACAAGGAGCTACCAAGGAGCAGCCCCACTTGCAAGCAAACCCTTTTGTTGTAAGGACTCACCGAAAGGTAAGCACTGCTGCACCTTTCAACATTGTTGAGCACATGAAGAAAATGAATGTGACAATGTCTATGTGGGATTCTTTGTCTATCCTAGGCCAAAAAGACTTATTACAATCTGCATTGTCTGATTTAAGTGTTTCTAGTGATGTTTCGGTTGACCAAGTTAAGGTTGTTTTTACAAATACACCTCAAGACAACAGTAAGTAGCTAGGTAAATATGTCAAACCTCCCCATTTTTATGTATCTTTGATAATAGGGGATAAATTGGTTCACAATTGTATAGTAGATTCAGGGGCAAGTAGCTCTGTTATGCCCAAATAGATTGTTGATAAGTTGGGTTTAAAATATCAGCCTCTTGAAAAGGGAGTGGTCCAACTTGATGGGTCTGCCATTAACACTGTAGGTGCCATTAAGGATGCAAGCCTTACCTTACATGCCTGCCCAAAATTTTCCATTCCCCAAGATATATTTTTTATTGATTTTCCACCATATTTTTCCTTGTGTTTGTCAAGGGATTTCACTACCAAAATAGGGGGTTATTTGTCCTCAGATTGGTCCCACATGTTATTTAGGACTAGATATGGGACAAAAGTAACTATTAAGTCTGAATTACTTGCCAAATATCACATTGAGCCCTATGTACCAAGTGCTATAAATTCCAACCGTGTTATTTTTGATGGCAATGAGCATGCTGCTACTCAAGAGTCGGTTTCACAAACTGAGGATATCCCAGATATTCTTCTGAATGAGTGGGAGACATAAAATGTGGAAGATGAACCAGGTAAAAACATCGAGGACAAAGGCCTTGGTGTATATATGTTGCTTGAGCCTGATGCAGTTATCCCAAACCTTTAAAAAAAGGTGGAACAACAACTAGGACAACATAATGAAGTGTGGAAAATGTTCTTTGATGGCTCTAGAAGCAAGAATGGAGTTGATGGGGGTGCAATGCTTGTTTCTCCACAAGGTGATAAGTACTATTCTTCTTTTCATTTTGCTTTTTCCTGTTCTAACAATACTGCTGAATATGAAGGTTTGATTCAAGGCTTGGAATGGGCAAGAAAAAGGAAGATTAGCTGCCTACAGGTATTTGGGGATAGTGAGTTGATATTCAATTAGGTAAGATGCTTGAATGTGACTAAAAATGATGTGTTTAAGTCTTACAAGCATAGAGTGTGGGATATGATAGAGGAATTCGATACTTTCAATTTGATTTCTATTCCTAGGAATCAAAATAAGCATGCAGATAGGCTAACTGCAATAGGTGCTCAATTTGATATACTTAATGATATTAAGAAAGAAAAGGTGCAACAATACATTAAGGTTGTTGTAAGGCCATCTATTTCTGATAACAACATTCATTGGCAAGTTTTTGAAAGTGATGAGCAGGCATTGAGTTTTCTGCTTGAAGAAGATGAGTTCTTAGAGGTAAACCAAGAGAAACTTAAGCAACAATATGATGATCAAGTCATTCAGTTGAGAACTAACAAGCTGCCCAAGGGTCTTGTCACCTTAGAGTCCATCTTTAGCACTGATGATCAGCTCAAGAAGAGAAAGAATAGCATGCAGGTCAAGGAGGAACATTATGAAGAGCTTGAGATATTCAAAGGTAAGCTCCTTAAAATTGGTAAAATATGTTCACAAGAAGATAGGAAAGCTTTTATTGCTCTTTGTCAAGAATTTCAAGATGTATTTTCATGGGAATACTCAAATTTAAGGGGTTTGATCCCAAAATTTCCCAACATACTATAGAATTAGAGCCAAATGCAAAACCTATTAGGCAGAAACAGAGGCCTTTAAATCCCAAACTTGAGCCTCTTATGATAAAAGAATTGACTAAGTTGATTGAGGGAGGCATCATTTTCCCAATCAAGCATACATCATGGGTCTCTAACCTTGTCCCAGTTAGAAAGAAAAACAAAGAGATTAGGCTCTATGTATGCTTTAGAGACCTCAATAGAGCCTCATTAAAAGATCATTATCTGTTGCCCTTTATGGAGTAGATCCTTTAGGTAGTTGTTGGTTTAGAAAAATTCTCATTACTTGACAGTTATTCAGGCTATAACCAAGTCTTAGTTAAGGAAGAAGATCAATACAAGACTGCTTTCACCACAAAGTGGGGTACTATGGCCTATAAAAGAATGCCATTTGGTCTATCTAATGCTGGTGCCACTTTTCAAAGGGCCATGGACATAGCATTTCAAGGGCTGATTTATAAGCTAGTGCTCATTTACCTTGATGATATAACAATGTTTTCTAAAAATGCAGATGGGCATCTTTCCCATTTGAAACAAGTGCTTGAGAGGTGCAGGGAATTTGGTATATCCCTTAACCCCCAAAAATGTATTTTTGTTGTCCATGAAAGCAAGCTTCTTGGACACATAGTTTTAAAATAGGGGATCACCATTGATCCAGAGAGAGTAAGTGCTATCTTAGCCTTGTCTTTACCTAGCCATAAAAAGGGGCTGCAAAGCTTTCTTGGCAGAATTAATTTTTTGAGAAGGTTTATTCGAGATATTGCAAATCTTTTGAAACCACTAACTGCCATGTTGAAGAAAAATGCAAGTTTCAGCTGGACCAGGGAGGCCAAGCATAGTTTTGAAGCTATAAAGGAGGCCTTACTGGTAACTCCTACTTTGGTAAATCCAAACTTTTCAAAAGATTTCATTTTTTATGCCTTTGGTAGCATAGACACCATTTCTGCAATGTTGGTACAACAGAATGATGATAATTTAGAAGAGCCTATTGCCTTTTTTAGTCAAGGTTTGGAAGAGCCTATTGTAGTTATTTAGGAGAGCCTATTGCAGTTATTAGGAGTCTGAAAAATTTTAAACACTTGGTTTCCAATAATAAGGTGCATTTAATGGTTGCTCACCCTAGTGTGAATGAGTTTTTGTTGAGAAAAGACTTGAATGAGAAAAGGGAAAGATGGATCACAAAGGTCATGGAATATGACATTGACATCAAAATAACCAAGCTTGTAAGGGGTAAAGGGCTGTGTGAATAGCTTGCTTCAGGGTCTGAAAGTGAGTTGGAAATAGAAACAAAGGCAGTTCTGGTCACTAATGGTGAGCCTTAGAATGCTGCACCAACATTAGGTGCAAGTTGGATGCGAGATGTGGTTCATTTCTTGCAAACTGGTGAGTGTTTACATGGTTTAGATAGGGCAGAGGTATTTCAAGAGAAAATCTATTCCTTATGTGCTAGTTAATGATGTTCTACTTAGAAAAGATCACAATGGTGTACTATTGAGATTCATTAACAATGCTCAAATAGATAAAGTTCTTCATGAGTTCCATGATGGAATAGCTGGGGGACATTTTTCCCCAAGAACTACAACATGGAAAATAATGAGAGCTGGCTATTATTGGCCAATCCTTTTTAAGGATGCCCATACTTGGGCCAGAAAATGTGTCAAATGTGCCTTATTTCTAGGCAAAGAGACGCTGCCAACTTTTCCTTTGCAGCCTATACAAGTGGAACAACCTTTTATGAGGTGGGGCATTGATTTTATAGGACCTATTAATCCATCTTCTAGTGCAGGTCATAGATGGGTCCTCACTAAAACTGACTATTTTACCAGATGGACTGAAGCCGTGGCTTTAAAAGAAGCCAATGAAAGTGTTGTGTTAAAAATTTATGATGATTTGATAACTAGATTCAGTGTACCTGAATCAATTATTTTAGACAATGCCTTAGCATTTGTTGGATTGAGAGTAAGTGATTGGGCTATCAGAAATGGTATTCATTTGAATACATCATCAAACTATTACCCTCAAGGTAATGGTTTGCCAGAATCAACAAATAAGAACCTATTTAGAATTATTAAGAGAACAATGGAGGACAACCAGAGAACCTAGCACACTAAGTTAAAATCTGCATTGTGGGCAGATAGAATAACTCCAAAAAGATCCATTGGAAACTCCCTATATATGCTGGTATATGGCAAAGAGGCAAGAATTCCTTTATCTATTGAGCTTCCCGCTCTTGATGTTATGAACTAGTTTGAAATGTTCGAGGAGGAGGATCCAATGGATTTTGGATACGCACAACTCATGGGGCTGGAAGAAACAAGAGACAAAGCCATGAAAACAATGGAGTTTCAACAACTCCAAACAAAGAAAGTTTTTGACAAGAAGGCAACACCCAGGGTGTTTAGAGAAGGAGACCTTGTGCTTAAGTGGGATGAATTAAAGAGCAGGCTAGGAAAGCACACTGAGTTTGACAATATGTGGAGTGGCTCGTTTGTTATTAATGAGTGCAAAGAGCACAATGCCTTTCAACTGCCAAAAATGGATGGATAATTTTTGCCTATCCTAGTTAATGGGATACAACTCAAACTCTGTTTTGAGGTATGATCTACCTTGTACACGTTAGATTAGGAGTTTTTGTTTCAATAAGTGTTGTTGCACATTAGTATAATGCAAGTTTTTAGTTCCCTTAGTGCTGTTTAGCACAGTTAAGTAGGTCTGATTTGAAGTTTTGGTGTGTTTGGAATAAGTTTTCAAGGTATCATGCATTGATCTAATGAGTTACAATAATGTACAAGACTGTTTTCAAGTCTTGTTATTTTTCTAAGTGACTCCGTGCCCAATGGATAAGCTTCAGGAAACTAGTCAAGATGTTTAGCAGACAAACATATAGCAGATGTCACCAAAAATGTTACCATTTTAGCTACCAACTCAAACAGGTAGAGTTGTTTATGTTTTTCAAATTAAAACAAAAGGTACATTCTACTCTGCTATGTTATATCCATGTGCATAAATAAATTATCAAAAGAATGCATTACTACAATTACATTATGCAAATGCATACAACTAAGAAGAGAGTGAAACATCTTTTGTAAAATGTAGTCTTTATTGATAATATAAATGTATGTTGTCCCACACAAGTCGTGGGACTAATTATTTGAATGAAAATGATTGAAAAATCTATACATTTATACATACATAATGAAAGAAATGTGTATATAGAGAGAGGGGACCCACCATTTCCTAAATGATGAATCCTAGTTGTCTTGTTTTGCATCATCTTCAGCTCCTCTTGCTTATCCAACCTCCAGTTGTTGCACTCCTTGCTGCTCCTAGGTTTCCTGGATGTGTGAGAAGAGTTTTGTTAGAGCAATGAAGGATCACCAATCAATATATGCAAACATCCATAAATATATAACTTAATCCTCATAAGCATTAAAATAGCTTGCATACCACAGATGTCCATGAAAATAAAGGAGTTATCAAAAACATCTATCACATGCTCTATTTTATCTAACATGTTTGCTCATTGTGCAGGTATAGGTGAAATATTTGTTACTGTTTTGTTTCATCTGGTTACAACATGTGGAGTGAAATGGGCTCCCACAAGGGTTGAACTCAGCATGCTTTCCTTTGGTTTCATTAGAGAGGGATAGTCACATTTCCTATCACCAATGTAATCCTTAAAACAAGTTTTATTAACCATGGTGATATTGATTTAGAACTTATTCCTTATTAATAACATTTTTCTCTTGTTAATAAGGTCAATCCTAACCAATAGGAGCATAGTACAAAACTGGTCTACAAAGATTACATGATGTTTTGTAGTTTGAAATTCATAAGTATAGGGTTATCATGTTTTTGAGATAGTAGGAGATATCAAGTCCTATCAGGAGCTATCATAAACTACTTGGAGCAACTATAAGTGATGAATGGAATGCATGGTCAAGGCATGTTTGCATTTGCTGTCTCAAAGAGCAATGCAATGTAAATGGAAAACATAATGATGTACCTGAATGCCTTAATGATCTTTGTATAGTGAAGTGAAGAATACCATGATTAGACAGTGCTAAAGAATCAAAACAATCACTGCATTCAA
>VDFB02262256.1:227393-330133 GCA_007258455.2 Sequoia sempervirens | reverse complement strand
TATCTTATGGTTTGATTAAATTGAGAGTATTAAGTAATTGAGATTGAAAGGGATTTGAGTAAATTTGTGTAAACTTTGAGTTACACCTATTACTTGAAATTGTGATATCGTTGATACTATTGGTGAATTCTCTATAAGAATTTGTGCTTATTTTTATTCATGTTGTTCGTGGGAATATTGTGCAGTATATAGAAGACTTTGAGCTTCTTTTACAATGTTGGTTACTATCTTGAAGGATTCATTGTTGAAAGCTACAAAATGACTTTGTGCCTTCGTGAGCTTTTCTTATTTGTTACTTATCATTATCATGTTGGTATTCCTAGGATTTTCTTTGACAAGATAGAAATATTGGAATTACTACTCAATCTTAGTTTGAAGTTGTGTTCCATCAGGAAGTTAAAATTGTGAAACATATTCTTTGAAAAAAGAGAGAATCATAAATGTGACACACCCCCATATCGTTATTGTAGTGTACATTATTCTGAATATTTAAATTAGTTTTCCTTAGTTTCAATAAGTAGTAAGAAGGGCACCCCCCCTTTCTAAGAGGAGAGGTTATATCTCACGTAACTATGGTTGAAATCAAGGTTTTGTAATTTGTTAAGAGGGATTACAAAATTTTCACCCAACACCTATGAAGGAGAAGAAGATACATTGACTATTTTTTCCTCATTTGCAACTTGCTTATCTTTGTCTACCTATGCTTGTTTTTGAGAATCTTCTCCATAAGTCATCTCTAGTAAACTCTTCTCTGGTGGTTACTCATCACCACCTCCATGTCCTCTTGGAGTCACTTGATGAGTGGAAGGTGATTGTTGAGAAAAAGATGAAGGTGTTTGTCTAATTTCCCCTTGGTGTCGATTGTCTTGAGACTTAGGGGGCAAGTTATTTTGTTTCTCTACAATATTCCTTACTACCCAATCTTGCATTCTCCTAAGTACCACTGCATTTTTTGTATCAATATTTTCTACCTCCTTAATACTCCACTCTATAGAAACAACTGGCTGAGTTTTTATATGATTAACATAGATAGAGTCTAATAGATCAGACTAATCATCATACAGACCTTGGATATCCCAATCTAATCTAAAAGTTATTATTTATCTTAAATTCAACCTCATCCATCTCTTTTTGAAGACCTCATACACATCTACACAATCTTCCCAATAGTCTTCTAAATGTGGGATATGATGAAAATAAGGCCCTAGTTGTAGAGTGTTTTTAACAAAATTATATCAAAGAGAAACCTCCTCTCATAGAATTGCATTGTATATCTTGCCAAGTCCCTTTCAATAGTAAGGGCATCAAACATCAAACTACAAGAATAATAACCAAGGCCGATGGGAAACTAAACACCAACCTTTTTCCTTTCTTGGCACCTTTTGTTCACTTATGTGATTTGTATGCATACTTTAATTAAGAAAAAAATTTCTTCTACATATTTGGATAGTTTATAAGGGATCCCTTCACAAACCTAACCCTAATATAGGTGAACCTCTAAAATTGAATGAAATGGCTATAATCAATTGTGCAGCTTCAAGAGATATCCTTTGACTTGTATCCCCCTATATTTCTCTTACCATACTCAATGTAAACACATCATTCACCCTCCTAAAATGTTTGTAGCTCTTCTCTAATTGGAGCTTATCATAATAATCATAGATTTGAATTTCCTCATGTTGGACTTCAATCGGTCTCAAACCTGGCCATGGTCTTGTGCAAGGAATAACATAGAACAAATATGAAGACATGTAAAAGAACTTGTTGAGAGGAAAGTGGATAATCATTGAATGCACCTGATCACTTATAAGTTGAGCCCAATCCAAATATTGTTCTCCATAGATTATTATTTGTATGAAGAAATACATCTAATCTTCAAAATCATGGGCTCTTTCATTACTCCTCAACCTATATAAAAGCAAGATAATATTTGAAATTTCCTCCGCAAAGAAGGTTTTGTGTAGCTTCTTGGGTAATTGGGATTTACCCCTTTTGGTGTAGCAAACCACTCCCAGGCAATAACATTCTTGTATTGTCCTTTCTTCTCTTCAAAAAGATGATAAGAAGAAGTGAAATCAAATTCTACATATGCCTTTCTCTCTTGTATTTTCAGACATGAAGTGAAGGTATCTTTGTTGATTTTTACCACTAGTCTGTTGTCATTTGTTCTAACTTCCCTAGCATTAGGGTCATAGTGATTGATATATTCCAAAACTAAGTCAGTGCATTGTATAGCCACTAGAAATGTTTTTGCTTGCAATAAACCACTTTCAATCAGATGTTGAGTAATTGGGGACCTATTTTCCCCCCCAATTCTCTCCCAAAACTCAACCAAATTTATATTCCATAACTTAGTGTCTAATTTCTAGAATTGTACTTGACATAGTTGACAAATGATCGTATTCTAGATATTTAAACTTCATGATGAATAGAATTCAAGTAAGTGTGGACACAATTTGTGTTCAAAAATAGTTAAATTCACTTACATGAGTTGTCCAAACAATACCCAACTCTCCAAATTTACTAGAGTTTTCCCTAGATTTTTTAATGACGAGCTAAGGATTAAGATGAGAACCACTATACCTCTCAGGTGCTGTAAGAACTACTACTCAAACTCTTCTACAATTCACTCTTCTGTCACTTGTGAAATCTGGTTCTGAATGTTCATTAAAACAAAATCTTCAGGTAGCATAATTCCTATATAGGCACCTGCAAAGTAGTAGATGGACATTAATGACGTCCTTAATAATTGGTATTTGTAAGCTTTCCCATCTTGCGCCAAGCTCTAACTATGACAGACGACGTAGTATGGGCTAACTACACTTGATCCATGATGATTCAAAGCGTATTTAAGCCACTATGTATTAGTCCCAATAAGATCATCCAATTTAAACAAAGACAAAATAACCCTTAAAACTTAAAAAATTAAAACATGAAAGCTTAACAAACATCTACTCTAAGACATTGAAACTTATCCTATTGGGGGAGTAGTGTCACATTGATGTGGAATGGCGACCCTTTTCCAATCCCTTGGATAATGAGCTTGTTTCAATCAATTCTATTGAAGAGAATCGACGAAACCAATTAAAGATGTATTATAAAACATGATGAAAGCTATTTTAACATGATAAAAGCTAAGATGATTGATGTAAGTGTATGCCAAGCTATTATAAATGTATGCAAGATTCGAGATATTAAAACCCTAGTTTCAAGATATACTAAATGGATGCAACTAAGTTACCATGGAAGCCATTAATGGATACTCTAAGCTAATAATGCAAGATTTAAACTAAAATGCTTTTTAAAGCATGAAATTTGAGTGCAATATGAGAGTGATTTTAATAGCATAAGTTTACTATTAAAAGATGGATCCCTATTCAATAGATGCAAGCCCTATTTATAGAATAGGCAAAAAGAAACGGATGGCCAAGATCAAAAGGATCAATGAATGATCAGGATGGAAAGAAGATGGAGGCATGGACCATGGATTCCCATCAAGGGTTAAGAATGCAAGTTGATATTTAATCAAGAGCTTACATTCATCCAAACAAACACTTTCAAAACTTGCACATGAAGCTTTGTTGAAAGTTTGTTATAAAAAGGAATAATCCCTTTTTCAAATGAGTGAAGAAAGAGAATATTCTCATGGGTGAGGAAAATTAGATATTTAGTTAATTAAAACCAAATTTTAATGTGCAAAGGGGAAGGAATATTCATTTTGGAGGAATGTGCAAAGGAGGAATATCCCTTGCAAGTGGGAGAATTAGATTTAACTAGTAATTTGATAATTAAAACAAAGTTTCAATTATGCAAATTAGGGGAATTAGGATGTTCATTAAATAAATGATTTAATGAAAAGAGGGGAAAGTGATATGATATTTAATTAACTAGCTTAGGGTTATTTAATTAAATAAGAGGAATTAAGGATTAAATTAAATAATTTGATTTATCCAATTTAACAAGACGAAAGGTTAGTATGAAAGGGGTGAATTAACATAATTAGTTCAATTAGATTAATAGATGAAATTAATGCGATTAATTATATAGCTAGGATAATTTAATCAATTAAGCGAAAAGAGGATGGGTTTCAGGACAAAGCGATGTTGGTATATTAGATTCGAGTGCATGATATCATTCAAGACATTTTTAAGTGTCTACACTAACATTTTGAAATTTTAAATGGGAACGACTATGAGAAATTTTCAAAGAATTGATTAGTTTCAACAACCTTTTTGGAGTTTGAAAAAGGTTTCAAAAACTTTACCATTGTCTAAAATTCTTTGTTGAAACAACCTTCAAAGAGTCCAACCTTTAAAATATAAATTATTTCAGCTATAGTTATGGTTGAATGACAACTTGTCGGGGCCCGAAAAAGGTTTCAAAACCTTTATAAAGTTTCAAAATACTCATTGTAATCTTTAATTTGCTTAATACTTTTGAAATGCTATCTTTAAAAATAAAATTTCACTTCATAAAGCTTGGAAGGCAGAAAATAGTTAGACAAAATTAAGGTTTTCAAAACCTTGGTGGAACCTACTAGATGTTTCAAAACCTTTAGATATTTTTGAAACTTCAATAATTTGGCCAAGTTCTCAATTCTTATCCTTCGACATCGGTGTTTGGCTAGGTTGTGAGAACCATTTCGGGCACCGATATAGTTTTAAGAACTTTGAAATGAGCTGACAAAAGGTATTATTAAACTTTCTCATGAAAACAACAGGACAAAACTTGGTTGTGACAACCAATTCAGAACCTGATAAGGTTTTGGAAACCAAGTTAAAAGTTGAAACTATGTAACAAAGACCACATGTAAAAGTTTTCACATTTTCAAGAAGGGCATCAAAATTATAGTAGAAATTAAATTGTCAAAAATCTCAATTAGCATACAAACTAGAAATAAAAAATAAATAACTATGAAATAGTTGATATACATAAGAATTTATATCCTTGTTTGCCAAGTATCAAGCATAAAATGACTCTTAAAAAATATGTGTTTAGATCTTGGTTAATAGGGTTATAAATATTTGTGCCTATGGGCCATTATAAGTGTCAAAAGTGGCTTCTATGCTACAAGAGGATGAATCATGTGATCTACATATATTAGGTCAAGTTTTATAGGAAATATTAAGTGGCATCTAGGCATTGAGATAAAAACTGCATAAGCTTAATTAGTAACATTAAATGATGTCATTAGTGATGATGGTTTAGTTAAAGAAGGGATTTTCTATTTTATTATACATTCAATATGCCATTTTCTACATAAAAATAGAGGAATGTTGAAGGTATTTCATTAATTTTAGACACTATATCTTGTGTTTAGATATAAGCACTTCTATTTTCTAGTATTGCTGATATTTAACCTAGGGTACACTAGAATTCTTCACATTTCTTTGTGGCCTTTATAATAGATTAAATATTTGGAGATTACTAGGAAAAACTCAAAGGTTATTTTTGGAGGTTTTCATTGAGCATGAAGATAATATTTTTCAACCTAAAGAATTATTAGGTGATAGGTTGTGAGGATTTTTCCTAAGGCTAGAATTTTGAGATTCAAAATCATATGATTATTTAATTATATAGTCTAGGATTTCTAAAGAATTAATACCAAGTTTTTTCGAGGGTTTCCCACAAAAAGAGAGCCACATTGTCATGAAGAGTGTACAAGGTTTTAATTATTTTTACTAGGGTTTTAAATCTAAGGAAAGCTTAAGGTGCAAAACAAACTCTCTTAATGTCAAAACTCAGAGAAGAATGTAGATATGTCTTTAAATTTTGCAATTACAGTTCATTAAGATGCACATGACAGGAATAACAAAATAGTGAAATAAACACATACACAATTGAACACTAGATTTACGTGGGAAAACCCTTACGAGAGAAAAACCCACCACACCAAAGAAAAATCTCTTGTATTACAGTAATTGAATTACATACAAGTTACAGTTTCTCCTTTCAGATAATCAATCTCATAGCGGCAACATTTCCCTAATCAACCTCGTATAGAACAAATTATGATCACATTGTGTTATGTCTCATTGTTACAATGCATATACAACATACAATGAAGAACACTCATTGATCATTCGACCATCAAACCCATAATAGTTACAGTATGTTGCAATGTATAGCAACAACCATGATCGAAACGTTCTCTATATAAATGGTTTAGTTCAGTTTCCTCGTTGAGCAACTGTCGAACTTACTGATCATCGAATGACCATCTCCAAGTCAACAACGTCCTCCACTATTCGATGTACACCTCAACAGTCAACCAAGTCTGCGCTTATTCACCCATGGTTCGCTTTTAAGTCACGGTACAATGGTATGTCTACTGTACAACTATCATGCTCAACCAAGTGTCACCGCGGGGTGGCGGTATACACCACACTACCACTAGAAAACTAGAAGGCTCTCGTAGGATGGCGGTATACACCACACTACCACTAAACAACTAGAAGGCTCCCGTGGTATGGCGATATACACCGCATTGCCGCTAGACAACTAGGAGGCTTCTGCGGGATGGCAGTATACACCAAACTACCACACCTCTCTCATAATCACCTAGCAGTATAGCGGTACAAGCATGAAAGTAACACTTATGCAATTCTGAGTTGATTTGTGATAGAACCAGGGTTATACTAGTGAGTTTGAGACACATTTTCTCAACAATCTCCCACTTGATGAAGAACTCATTGAACCCTTTTCAAAGAAGTCACTGAATATTCTGGACCTTGAGGCCCATCAAATTTGCACACCATATGAACTTATCTGTGCGCATTGGCTTTGTCAATGCATTAGCAACATTCTTCAGAGTATCAACTTTTTCTAAACAAACCTTTCCATCCTTCACCATATCACGTAGAAAGTGGTAATACACATCAATATGTTTCGTCTTGGCATGTAAAGTTGGATTTTTTGCCAAAAAAATGGCACTTTGACTGTCACAACAAATAATAATCTGCCATGCATCAAAACCAATATCAAAACGCAATCTCCTAAGCCAAATGGATTCCTTACAGGTGTGAGTTGCTGCCATGTACTCAACCTCTATAGTGAATAAAGCAACTACAACCTGTCGCTTGCTCATCCAACTAACTGCACCACCATTCATTATGAAAATATATCCACTGGTGGAATTTCTACTGTCAATGTCCCATGCCCAATTAGAATCCAAATATCCATGAATGCTCACTGAATTTTGAGATCTAGTAGAATGAACTTGATAACACAAGGCATACTCTAACGTACCCTTCAAGTATCTTAATACTCTTTTTACAACATCCCAATGCGACCTTCCTGGATTAGCCATAAACTGACTAAGTACTCCCACTACTTGGGCAATGTCCAGCCTAGTACATACCATTGCATACATTAAACTGCCAACTGCACTTGCATAAGGTACTCTGGTCATGTCCTCCATCTCAGTAGGAGATTTTGGACAATCTTCAACAGGATAGCTTCGTTCCTAGCAAAACTGGAACAACTAGTTGCTTGCAATCAGTCATACTAAATCTCTCTAGACCAATGTTAATATACTTACTTTGGCTAAGCCAAAGCTTTCTGCTCTTTCTGTCCCTAGTTATTTCCATTCCTAGAATATACCTTGCTGCACCAAGATCCTTCATTTCAAACTTTGCAAACACCGAATATTTTAGATCATAAATCATAGAATTGCTATTCCCTATGAACAACATATCATCAACATAGAGTGCAATAATAAGAACCCAATCATTTTCAGTTTTGAAGTACACACAATGATATGATTTCGATCTTACAAAACCGAATGACAAAAAAAAGTGTCAAATTTTTGGTACCACATTCTAGGTGACTGTTTCAAACCATATAGAGATTTCTTTAACTTGCAAACCATATTTTCTTTACCTTTTTCCACAAAGTGCTCAGGTTGGGACATATAAATTTCTTTTTCAAGATCACCATGAATAAATGTTGTCTTCACATCCGTCTGCTCAATCTCCAAGTCATATGTTGCTGCAAGTGACAAAAGAAATCTGATAGATGTCAGCTTTGCTACCGGAGAAAAAATTTCCCCATAATCAATTCCCTCTACCTGGGAATATCCCTTTGCAACCAACCTCACTTTATACTTTTCAACACAGCCATCTAGACCATTTTTTTTAAATACCCATTTGCAACCCACAAGATTTTTACCTTCAAGCAATGGAACCAGATCCCAAGTATCATTTTTCTTTAATGATGCCATTTCTTCATTCATGGCTTCCAACCAGAAATCTGAGTTAGACATTTTAGTTGCCTCTTTTATAGTCCTAGGCTCATCATTTTTATTAATCAAAGCATAGGCATAAGTATAATCTAACATAGAGAACCCATACCTATCAGGGTGCTTCTTCTCACGTGTAGACCTCCTCATAGGTTGAGGTTGAGGTTGTGGTTATTCATCAGAACTCTCAGAGTTGCTCGAACTCTCCTCAGTTTTAGGTACACTATCAATGTGTTGTTCCTCTTTTTCTAGAGTTAGAGGTATTTCAACAACATCATTTTCCTCCTTATTTTCTTTCATCCCTGACTATAGATCCAGTAAAGAAAGTTTCAACTCCTGAAAGATTACACTTCTGTTGTATACAACCTTTTTAGTCACATGATTCCAAAGCTTGTATCCTTTCACACCAATTTCATAGCCAATGAAGATACATTTAACAAATTTGTTCTCCAATTTATATCTCTTCTCATTTGGCACATAAACATATGCTTTGCAACCAAAGACACAAAAATGTCTTAGAGAGGGCTTCTTACCAGACCAAGCTTCCAAAAGCATTTTGTCAACAAGTGCTGATGAAGGAGACTGATTCAACAAGTAACATGTTGTAGCCACAGCCTCAGCCCAAATTTTTTTCTCCAAACCAGCATTGCTTAACATACTTCTTGCCTTCTCCATCAACGTCTTGTTCAACCTTTCAGCAACTCTGTTTTGCTGCAGAGTGTAAGGTGTTGTTTTATGCCTCTTAATTCCATGGTCTTTGCAATACCTTTCAAAATCTCCAAAACAAAATTCACCACCATTATCTGTCCTTAAGCATTTAACTTTTCTTCCAGTCTGATTTTCTACCAAGTTCTTAAACTCTCTAAATTGACTGAACACTTTTGATTTATTTTTCAAAAATTACACAAATTCCCTCCTCGAATAATCATTGATAAAAGATACATAATATTTTGAATTTGACAATGAAGGAACATTTACTGGACCAAAAACATCAGAGTGAATATAATCCAGAACTCTAGAAGATTTGTGAGGACTAGAGTAAAAAGAAACACGATGATGTTTACCATATATACAATGTTCACAAAATTCAAATTCCAGATTACAATCGTCGAGCCCCTCAACTAGATTTTTATTTTTCAAGGATTTTAAACCTTTTTCACCAATGTGATCGAGCCTTTGATGCCAGGGCATAGTCTTCTTTGCTGGAAGTTTAACTTCCAAATAATTTTCCCCTATAGGGACTTCAGTCTCCTTCTCTACACGAACAACCTTCTATGACTTTGCAGAGACACTGTTACATTGAACAACAAGTGTGTCCAGCTTATACAGAGTACCTATTAGAGCACCCTTAGCCAGCACCTTCGAGCCTCTAGTCATTTTATAGCCATTGCTTACTTACAGAAAGTAAATTCTGAGCCAGACCTGGTATATACATTACACCATCAACTCCCTTAGTTCTTCCATCAGGAAACTAAATTCTGACTCTTCCACGGTCAATAATTTCTAGAGATGAATCACTTGCTAAATACACTTCTCCACCATCGTATATTTCATACTTTGTGAACCAGTCTCTATGAGATGTCATGTGGAAAGATGCTCCTGAATCAATTAGCTAGACATCATCTGATGCTTGAGTTGCCAAGGCTGCAATGAAGGCATCTGCATCGCTCTGAGAAGAATCATTATCGAAAGAGTTCTTCTTCTTCTTCTTTTTCTCCTCTTTGTAATCCTTTCAAACATGACCAAGCTTCCCATAGTTCCAACACTTCACTTTGGAATTTTTTCTAGTAGACTTTGATCTCCCTTCTAATTTCAATTTGGACTTTTTATCCTTCTTCTTGCCTTTTTCTTTTGATCTTCCACGAACAGCTAGAGCCTCCTTTTCCATCTCAAAATATTTCCTTCTCGTTTCTTTTGAAAACAAAGAAGCAACCACATCTTCCATCTTGAAAGTGGTTGGCGTGCTCCCAATCGCCATCACTAAATGATCCCAATAATCGGGTAAAGAACACAACAAAAGCATACAACGATCTTCATCATCAATTTTCACACTCACATATGTTAACTGAGCAATCAACATGTTAAACATATTCAGATGATCAGCCACAGATTCCCCTTCCTCCATCTTCAAAGAGTATAACTTCTTCCTTAAGAACAACTTATTCACCAAGGACTTGCCCTGAAAAATGTCTCCAAGCTTCTTCCACAAAGAAGATGTGGATTTCTCTTCGTGAACATTTAGGAGAACAAAGTCTACCAAATGGGGTCTTATCAACCCTTTTGCTTTTCTGTTTGTGAGGTCCCAATATTCTTGCTTCATGCTAGAAGGTTTTGTTCTAGACACATTAAGACAAAGATCACAATCCATGAATAGGTCTTCCATTTTGATTTTCCACAACTCAAAATTGCTACCATTGAATTTATCGATTTAAATCTTTCCTAATGTGCTTGCCATCTTAATCTGCAATCGAGATTACCAAACTTCTACAAAAAACTCCCATTGAAAAGGATTGACACAAAAAACCCAACCTACCCACAAGGATAACACAACTAGTCAGGCTCTGATACCACTTGTAAGGAAAGCTTAAGGTGCAAAACAAACTCTCCTAATGTCAAAACTCAGGGAAGAATACAAATATGTCTTTACAATTATAGTTCATTAAGATGTACATGACAGGAATAACATAATAGTGAAATAAACACATACACAATTGAACACCGAATTTATGTGGGAAAACCCTTATGGGAGAAAAACCCACCACACCAAAGAAAAATCTCTTGTATTATAGTAATTGAATTACATACAAGTTACAGACTCTCCTTTCAGATAATTAATCTCACAACGCCAACATTTCCCTGATCAACCTCATACAAAACAAATTCTGATCACACTTCGTTATGTCTCACTGTTATAATGCATATACAACATACAATGAAGAACACTCACTAATCATTCAACCATTGAACCCATAAAAGTTATAGTACGTTGCAATTTATAGCAACAACCATGATCGAAATGTTCTCTGTACAAACGGTTCAGTTTCGTTTCCTCTGTTGAGCAACTGTCGAACTTACTAGTCATCGAACGACCATCTCCAAGTCAACAATGTCCTCCACTATTCAGCATACACCTCAATAGTCAACCAAGTCTGCACTTGTTCACCCATGAGTCACGGTACAACGGTATTTCTACCACACAACTATCATGCTTGACCAAGTGTCACCGCGGGGTGGCGATATACACCGCACTACCACTAGACAACTAGAAGACTCCCGCGGGATGGCAGTGTACACCGCACTACCGCTAGACAACTAGAAGGCTCCCACGGTATGGTGGTATACACCGCACTACCGCTAGATAGCTAGGAGTCTTTTGCGGGATGGTGGTATACACTGCACTACTGTACCTCTCTCACAATCACCTAGCGGTATAACAATACAAGCATAAAAGTAACACTTATGCAATTATGAGATGATTTGTGACAGAAATAGGGTTATACCAGTGAGTTTGAGACACATTTTCTCAACATTAAAGATATATAATGGTATATCACTTAAAAATAATGGAGTTTCCATCTATTATAGCAAGTGATTATCCTTTGGGAAGGGTATAGAGTTTTTTATTAGACTACAGGAATCAGGTAGACCCCCTATAAATTGTAGTGCACCTGGTAAAAAATTTTCATGTGATTGATGATGTTAGCGCAACACACCCTTTGGTACCATGGGGATGGGGGGAAGAATAGACCTCATGACCTCTTGCCTGCAATAGGATTCTTTAGCTAATTGAGCTAGGCCCCTCGACCCTGGGAAGGGTATAAAGTTAGGCTACATGGGTTTGTAATATTTTTATCTAGAGGAGAATATTATTAATGGAAACAAACTAGTCAAAAGACTTCATACTAGTGGATTGGTATAGGTCAATTTTTTCTATCTTATATTAATGTTATAAATTAGTCATAACAACACCAAATATTATGATTTAGAGAAGAGGGATATGCAGAAACCAATGAGTACATTAGAAATTTTAGCATTGATTTACTTCAGGAGATATTTGGATTACTATCATATGAATATAATTAAGAAGTGAACCTAGATGAGTGTGATATATTGTGGAGTGATAAATTTATGGATCTCTAGAAACATGTCTCAAATATTAACTAAAATAATTGAATAATCCAAACAAACTTCTAAAGCTTATGAGAAAGAACAAGTTCAAAGAAGCATTGTCAATTGTGGCAATCTTGTTGAAATGGGTGTTAGGACAAGAGGACCAAACCTTTAAGAGTTGGTTTTTCTATACAATGAACAACATCATTAAATGTACACTATATTTTAACTAGGGTATTTTGATTGGTAATTATATTCATAAAGATTATGTGTATTTGAGAAAACTTAAAATTTTCATATAGTATCCTACTTCTTTTATAAAATATTGAGAAGTAGGTATTTTGCTAGTTTGACTAAAGAAATATTGTGTGAGGTAGTTATAAGTTATAAGCATCACCCTTAAATGGACTATAGTGAGTCAATAAAACACTAGAAAAGAGTTAATGATAAATGTATATATTATGTATTGGGAATTTGGTAGATGTATCTATTATGTATTGGGGTTTTGATGCATGTATTCTATTCAATTTTGGGTGTTTGATGTTTTTAATTTTACTAAGGGGCTTCTACATACAAATCATCTATTTGGGGTTTAATACATATTTTATACTGGGATTTTGGTACATGTTTTAATCTTTAGGTATTGTGTATTAATGTTTTGATGTATACTTTATATTGGTGATTTTGTTTATGAATTAGAGTTTTTGCTTATTACTTGTGTATTGGGGTCTCACTATTTATATTTGACATTGAGATATTTTGATTTGGGATTTATGTGTTCATATATTTTTCTATTGCAATACATATATCATGTAATGGGATTTATTGTACTTTAGGTTTAATGTATATATTATTTCTTTGATGTATTTATTTAAATGATTCCTGTCATTGTAGAGTAACTAATTCATTGTCCTAGGAGATCCATGGATTTTTATGTTGCTTGATATTTACTAATAGAAAAGGAGAATGGGAATAATGTTGGTGATAATCTTTCTAATGAAAAATTCAAGAAGGATATTGTAGCAAGCTTATCAAGGAACAACAACATTGGTTGCAAAAGATAATATAATTTTAACTTTTATTTATCTACACTCTAATGCATTGAAACAAAATGAATGGGAATTTGATATATCTAAAGTTAGGGAAATATGCTAAAGAATAGATGAAAGTGAATCCATAGACACCAAAGTTACTGACCAAGGTTGAAGAGGATGATGATTTTGATGATGATGAGAATGAGGCTTACAATTTATATTTTGAGTTGTACATGGAAGTTTCTTACTATCTTTATAATGCAATTTATCAACACATGGTTTCTTTTTTCTTGTTTCCCAATTTATGCCAACTATTGAGTTTGTCATTTTGATGTATTTTTTTATCCTTATTCTTCATATGTGATACGATATATAAGATCTTAGTGGAAGTGAAGTTAATTACCAAGAAGATGACATAGATACTGATAAAGATGAGGAAAATCTTAAGGTGTAATTAATTTTATTTTGCCTTGTCATATCTTGTCTTTTGAGGTCTTAATTTATTTAGCTAGAAATGGATAATGTTAGTACCTATTGTAAAGGATAGACCTATACCAAATTCAACTGCTAAGACACTAGTAATTGATAAGAATGCCAAGTTTGCTACACCTAAAGGTCATAAATCATATTAGTTATATAACTATATTTACAAGTTTTATTACCATGTATTTATTTTATTTATAACTATGTTGTTGCAAGATGGTATGTCCCTTGGTATTCCTTGTGCAGTGTGACGCTTGGGTTCATGACATGGATTAACCACCTCTTGTGGATCTTTTATAAATCTGGCGGTTGTATCGGGCATTAACAGGTTGATCTTTTGGTGCAACGACAACCACCAATGTAACTATTGGTATAAGAGCCTAGGTCATAGGTTCAAACCCCTCACTTGCGCTAGGGGGATTGTTGCAAGATGGTGTGTCCCTTGGTCTTCCTTGTGCAGTGTGGCGCTTGGGTTCTTGACATGGTATAACTGCCTCCTGTGGATCTTGTATAAATCTGGCCGTTGTATCGGGCATTAACAAGTCGATCTTTTGGTGCAACAACAACCACTAATGTAACAAATGTTTGATTTTATCAATATTTATATTAATAATGGGTTGTACAAAATCTAAAGATAATTTTTTGGTCTTGCATGATAGCCTTTATGATTCCTATATATAAAAGGTGAGTTTTTATTTTTGGGAAGAAAGACAATATTTTTTGGGGTTGTTGGGGAGAACAATTTCATCTTTTTTATATGTGGTTGTTTTTGATTAGGGGTTAAAAACAAGTTTTGATGGGACCCCGGAACCCAGTACAAAGAGGGAAAGCTGCTGATAGAAAATAATTAGCAAATCAACAACAACCAAACAAAAACAACCATCAAAGATCAACAATACAACTTAGGCAACAACTGACAAGAGCAAGCAAGGGCTCGAAACCCTTTAACAACCTAGTTTTAATTGGGACTAGAAACCCATCAAACAAGTTTTGATGGGGCCCTGAAACCCATTACAACCAGTTTAGAAACCACCTGCATCAGCCAGGCAACAGTAGACCAACCGCTCAGAAAAACCACCACTGAACTGATAGAGATAGTCCTCTTAATGGTGTAAAACACCATCAAGCCCCTAAAAAAAACACTAGTAACTCCAAAAACCCCACCTCAATAGGAGACCCAATGGAGTACTGAGTCACAACAACCTTCATGCATCAACAACCAACCTGAAACACCAAATCCAACTCCACCTTAATAGAAGGGAGTTCCCCTCTATAGGAGAGAAAGAAATGAGATCCCCAACCTCCAATGCCTTCGCTCATCTGCCCACACAAGCTCCCCCTTGATAGGAATAGGTAGACAAGAAAAGAAATCTCCACCAAATCTACAACAACCACCTTCACCTCAATAGGAGAGGGCTCCACCTCAATGAGAGCAATCTCCATCTCCATAGAAGACACTAACTGTAGATTCATAAAGCAAACACCAAAAGAAAGGGCAGTCACAACCACCTTTGGCAAGGAAGGAAACTGGTACACGAAAGGAGAAAAAAAGCCATAGCTGAAACCCAACAGATCATATTCCATAAACATAGGAGCCTTCAACCAACAAAAAAAATAGCCATTAGAAGATAATAACCTCCCTTCATAAGAGTAAGCATCACCATCAAATGGAGGATCAAGACTCAAGATTCACACTGCATCAACTTCACAATAGGGTGTAAAGAACGAATAGGCCAAAAAGCAGTAACAAACCCCTTTAGCAAGTACATCTTCAGAAACTAGAGGCACCAAGCCACAACAAAGAGGCTCCCCATCATCATTCTAGCAGCATAAAGACCTCCCACTTGTAGCCCACCAAAACCAAACCCAACAGCAGGAGCAACCTCCTGACCTAGGCCCAAAAGTAGAAGATCCCATAGGGGAACCCACCAACCACTAAAAAAGCCCCAACAACCAATTTCAACCAAGAGGAGGAACACAACCAGAGAGGTCTGTACAAGGATGACCCAAAAAAGGCCCCACACAACCAAAGTGAAAGACCCACATAAATAGGAAACACTAAAGATCCAACACAAAGGCAAGCTCTTCAAAACACCCTCCAAAACCTCTTCAAACACCAAAGAGGTTTGAAATACCATAGCCACAGAAGTAGGCTGAGAAGAAGACTTATGAGGAAACCCCCACACTCTCCCAGAAACACAGCGACCCCAAACAAAAACCTCCCAGATAGAAGGAGTCAAAACAAAAAACACACCCACAGGCAACACAACAACCCAAGAAACAAGCTGCTTTGCCGCCTGGTCATCCACAATAGCACCACCAACACCCAAAGGTATCAAACTTCCTCCTACAAGAAGCTTCCCACCCATTCTCTCAACTAACCTCTCCATGAAAAACCCGAGGCACAAGTAGTCAGCGTAAGCTTCAGATCCATAAACAGAGGCAAGAACCTCAAGACATCCCACCTGTCTGTTCTCAAACAACCTCCTTTCCTTAACGAGTTTCCTTATGCATGTTGAATTTATTATTATTTTTTATATTTCTAGTACCCAATTATATTATTAATAAATATTGTACAAAGCAAAGTGAAAAAATGCTCATGATGCTCAATTTTCTTATTAGTTCCTACATTAGAATATACTTATTATGATAGTTTAACTAAGATGAATTTAAAACTATACTATTAAGGGGAATCGACCCCATTATGTCCTAGACATTCATATTTGTTGATTTTATATTTACAATTCTTGTATTGATAGGCATTTTATTAAAAAAAAATCTAGCAAACAATCTAGAAATATTTTTTCGTATAACTACCCTCACCTTTCTTATATTTGGATCACTAGATCATTAGAAGGAATCTCTATGTTACAAATTGAGCTCAAATTGGCTATGATCCTAAAGTGTCATTTATATGTTAGGAGACATTCTCTTTGTTAGAGTTCCATTGAAATACCCACACAATGACATACTAGATTGACACACCTTTTTTCTTACATTTCAATCAATGATTATATTAATAGAAAATTTTAAAGCTTGTGACATTACCTTCAAGATCATCCACAACATTACACATTTCACAATTATTTTCTAAGTTGGAATTGGAGCTTCTAAGTATCAGGTAAGACCATTTAGTACCCTACAAAGGGAACAAATATTATTTGAAAACTATTAAGTATTCTATCATAGCTATGGAAAAATGTCTTACCTAGGAACAAATGCATCATTGCTATTAAATGTTCAATGTATTTTATCTCATTGTTTAAAATCATAATGTATAAAACCTTTATGCAACAAATAGTTAACATTTGCATCATTTTTGTGAGTAAACTAATATTAATCTTTCATATTGTGAAAAAAATTTAGATGGGTATCATTCAATTTCAAACAACTTATGCTAGATATCTTTCCAATAAATTTTTGCATTACCATTAAAATTTGCATCTTCTAAGTAGAACACCAATAATTCCCGTAAATAGTTAATGGATCTGTGTAGAGAAAAAAAAGGTTTTTCTTGAGAGTATTGAGAAAGTTTGATCCTTATAGGGAGGGGAAAGGAAGGTAATAATCCAAATTCAATGATTCTGGCTTCCTACCATTGACAATTTGTGTATGAAAATTCTCAAGATGCACATATAATTATGCCATACATACATTTCTTTATTTTTTGGTAATCATTGTCTAAAGGTTTATTTATATTCTAGGCAATAATAAGAAAAATGTGCATGTTTCAACTCATCCAAGAACAAATAAAGGTGGAGAAAAGGGAAAAGATACTTCAAGAGGCCCAAATCAACATACTCCTACATTAAAAGAGGTAGCAACTATTTATTTTTCTTTTAATTGATTAATTAATTTTGGTAAAGAATTACAATTTATAAATTTAAAATTGTATGTTTGATAGATTCAAGAATTATTTATGACATTATTTATTTTCTTATGTAAACAAGAAAAATAAAAAATGATATGATTTTTAGAATTTTAATTTTATTGGGGTATTATTAGTTTATTTTGGCATGGTTTAAGTGGAAGAGTGATTTGTTCTAATGATGTAAATTTATCACAAAAGTCACTTCAAGTAAATGGAAACGACTTATTTGAGTTTTCTAGAAGAACCATGCACAATCTAGAGAATTTGAGTTTTGTATTAGGAGGCATGCTCATAGTGCTCTTGTATATTGAAGTTGAGATTTAATTGGTGGTCAAGCCAAAGCTTTCCACATCCCAAATAGTAGTATTTATTTAATGTAGAGGCAAGCTAATTCATACATATATATAGACAAGTATGATAATATTTGTTTAATATTTATGTGTTGTCACTAATTTGGTAATACTTGACATTTTTTGTTTAATATTTATTTTATTAATTTTTTATTTATCTATAGTGTGGGGAGGGGGGGGTGGGGGGGTTGTGAAAAACATTCCATTACACTACATCTTTTCTCTCATTACATGTTACACCTCTCAATGTGTCAATTGTATATGTGGCTTTCTATTGAACTTGGTAGTGTTTATTCTTATGGGTAAACCATCTACCACTATAATAAATGTTGTAGGGGTGGTGAAGGATTGGATTCTTATTTTTACTGAAAGGTCTATGATTTAAGAGAGTTACTAAGGTTAATTTAATGGGGTATGGTTTGGAATTTCTATGGGGATCTTCTATAATCATTTAAAAATCGAATTTAATTAAGGTTAATCAATTGAGAACTAGGTATTGGATGGAAATAAAGAACCAAGTAGTTTATCAAAATAAAAAAAATCATGTACCTAGTGAAAGAAATCATGATGCTAGATAGAGTGATATAAATGTTTAGAGACACCAATCCTACATGATCATTGAAATGTCAATCCACACCACCTTACAGATATTAGAATTCCAAGGAGGATAAATAGTGTATAATCCTACATGTTAAAGCCACAACACCACTGAACACTTTGTTTTCTATTAGGAAATTAGACTTTATCCCTTTGTAATACATGTTTAATTATTTCCTAACCTGATTACATGAAGTATGAAATATCGCTATAATTAGAAGGTTTTATATTTGTTTATTTGAAACCGTGGAGATGTTAATATTTATTAATAGGCACTCTTTATTTATAATAAATTAAAAATCAATCTAAATTAATAGATTTCTTCCATTTCTACTAAAAATATTATGAGAGATTTGGACAAGCACAAAAAGTCAAATTATCTAAACAAAATATAGGATAGGTGAAAAACTTGAAAACGTCCCTAATATCATGCTACTATAGATTTTCTCATGCTCTCCTGAGAGGCTCTCATCCTAGTTTTCCCTCAGTTGGATGTTTCAATGCGACTCAGGTGCTAGGGAATTCAAAAGATTCTTTGCCCTCCTGTGTTGCGGGTTTCCTTGAAGATGGGACTGTTTTGGGCCACACTCTCATGCTGGTGGCCTTCTAAATTTCATAGACATTATGACAGGTAATGTCTCTAGCGTTCCCAAGACTCCTGCAATGCCCTCAAATATTGTGGTGCCAGACACATGTTAGGGCTCCCGTCCCTCTCCCCCTCTGCTATGAAAAATGGGGATCCTCTTGGTAAATCTAGGGCTTTTGACATTGAGTACAGTTCTCCTTCCGAAACAACATATGGGGGTATCCAAAATTGGGGGCCAAAACCATCAACTTGGGATGCACGACCAAGAAAGAATCAATTTATCATAGAAGCTATGATGCAGCCCAAGGACATTGCAAAACATGCAATCCCTCTCAAACAGGCTGCTTCACAACCAGTCCTAGTGCTTTCCAAGGATTTGAAAAAAAAATTTATGGATGGTGAGCAATTCTTTGCTGCTAATTGTCTAATTGACCAACAGAACTAGACCTTATCCAGCCCCCTACCAAGCTATATAAATGATTAATAATACTAAACCAATGTTGTTGAGAATCCTGCCATTATCCATGTGCTTGTAATTTTTCTATTGTGTTCTTTTTATTGTGCAGACCGTGATTCCATCCTTTGCGGTGTTGGGGCTGCATGCCTTGCCCTCCCTCGACCTTGGTTTTGAACCCCACCAGAACCCTAGTATAGTTGATGTTTATTAAAGACATTAGAGACTTTGGTACCTTCTGGTTATTAGACGCCACCCAATTTCACCCACACTACCTTTGCTCATATTCTTGTTGAGGTGGATACTTTCAAGGATCTCTCTGCTGATATCATCCTCAAGATTGCTAATCCTAGTTGGTCTCAATCTTTGGATTATGAAGGTTTTCCCTTCAAATGTTGAAGATGCTTTGATACAGGTCATACTGCACAAAGTTTCTCTAGGCCCAGGTTTAAAGTTGATCATCAAGGCTCTTAGTGGGTCAATTCCCTCCCACAACACTACACTGTGATTTCACCTATAGAGCACCCAAAGATGGTGCTTGATTCTAAGCACTCCTCCTCTTAGTCTTTGCAAGATCCTTCCGTGCCAGTGGTTGGTGTGCCAAACGGGTGCATCAAAGAGAGTTGCACACACAATGTAGCTTCTTCTATTCAGTCTTTAGGGGCTTCCAACACTTCTCAGATTCTTTACAAACCTTCATAATGATGCTACATTAGTTTGGGGAGGACATCAGATAAGAACAAATACGGGGCTCTAAATCAGTCATGTTTGACAAAAGTCAGAGAAGAAAAATAAACCCTTCCCATCAATGACATTAGACTTCCAAAAGGAAGAGTCTTTAGAAAGTTAAATAGGGCGAGTACGAAACCCAGCGACTATATAATATGTGTGTTTCAATGCAATGGTGGAGGAAGAAGGTTCATGAGGATGGTGACTGATAAATGTCATCTATGGCTCTCCTTTGCTCGAATTGTAAGTGTATTGTTGTAGATTGGGTGGGTGTTACTGTCAGTGTGTTTTGCTCAAAGTGTGTTAGCTCTATTTGGTAACCTATAAATTTTGGGTGACAAAAAGGCCTTTCATATCAATACAATTATGCAACCTCAGTTGTGTCAAGTGGATAAAACAAATACTGTACATTTCTTCTGAAAACAGTGCCTTTGAAAAGCGTAATTAATCCATGCTACTTATATAACAAAGGCTTGGAACCATAATTTTACGCCGATATCAACAACTAACAATATATATATATAAAATCCTGTGACTATATCCTTACTTTAGGATACAACCATAATTACAATGTAAGGAGGAAAATGGAGTTACTGAATCCAATATCAATCAACTAATGAAATAAGAAACTACAATATGTATGACTTGAAACTACATGAACAATGATTCAAACTAAATTCAAAGAAATATTAGCTAAGGCAAGTATTCAACTAGCTACAAGATTGAAATTTATCTTAAGGATTTAGGATACCAAGATATATTTTTACATGCTAACAATTGATGATGCTAAATGCATTCATGTTAAATCTTGATGTGAATTCCATAACCAAGTATATGATATGAGATTAATCTAATTTTTCGTTAAGACCTCTATATAGTTCAATCTAGAAGTTAATAAATAATTTCATCTTTGGAGGGGTAAAAGAAATATTTTTTTGAACTATGCCTTATGTTGAATAAGTTATATGAAAGCACACATCTATATTTAGAGAATATTATTTCTTGGATATATAATATATTGATATTTTATAAAAAGAATTCATTAAGTGTTCATACAAAATGAATTTTTTATTATGTTTATTGGTTTTAGTGACTTGTTCCACATTTTATACTTACAATTTCTTAGACATAAAAATATAATGAGTGTGTTTTAAGGTCTTGACCAAAATATTAAAGAAAATAACTAACAATCTATAGTAATTTATGTCAAAAATTGTCTAGTGGATTTTGTTTGCTATTGAAATACTAAAATAAGTTCATGTGGTCTATTTAATAAGATTTAAATGAATTTCAATAAAAAGGAAAGCTATTGAAAGCTTCATTCTATCATCGCAAATTCTAAAATATTCATCTATGAACCAGAGTATAGTGATTTTATAATAATGACCAAGCAAATGTACTACACATGTAAGCCAATGTTATTAGAATCAACTATAGAATTTCAAATATCAACTTTATTAATATAAATTCATGGCGTGTAAGGTTTCTTTCATGTACCTACTCTTCACCCATGATGTTGAACTATAATTTTATTAAATAAGGTTGGCTTAGTTCTCATGATATGTGGTTGAGTCCTTGACTATTATGTACATAACATAAGTCTTTATTGCCTATGGATTTATTTTATTCTTATGGGTAAACCATCTACCACTATAATAAATGTTGTCAGGGTGGTGAAGGATTGGATTCTTATTGTTGTTACCTATTTTAGCTACCAGTTGAAACAGGTAGAGGTATTTATGTTTTTCAAAGTGAAACAAAAGGTACATTCTACTCTACTATGTTATATCCATGTACATAAAGAAATTATCAAAAGACTGCATTACTACAATTACATCATACAATTGCATACAACGGAGAAGAGAGTGAAACATCTTTTGCAAAATGTAGTCTTTATTGGTAATATAAATGTATGTTGTCCCACACAAGCCGTGGGACTAACTATTTGAATGCAAATGATTGAAAAAACTATACATTTATAGATACATAATGAAAGAAATGCATATATAGAGAGAGGGGACCTGTTATTTCCTGAATGACGAATCACAGTTGTCTTGTTCTACATCATCTTTAGCTCCTCTTGCTTATCCAGCCTCCAGTTGTTGCACTCCCTGCTGCTCCTAGGTTTCTTGCATGTGTGAGAAGAGTTTTGTTAGAGCAATGAAGGATCGCCAATCAATATATATGCAAACATCCATAAACATATAACTTGATCCTCATAATCATTAAAATAGCTTGCATACCATAGATGTCCATGAAAACAAAGGAGTTATCGAAAACATCTATCGTATGCTTTGTTTTATCTAACATATTTGCTCATTGTGCAGGTAGAGGTGAATTTTTGTTGCTATTTTGTTTCATCTGGTTACAACATGTGGAGTAAAATGGGCTCCCACAAGGGTTGAGCCCAACATATTGCCCTATGTTTTCATTAGAGAGGGATAGTCACATTTCATATCACTAATGTAATCCTTAAAAAAAGTTTTATTAACCATGATGATATTGATTTAGAACAGATACCTTATTAATAAAAGTTTTCTCCTATTAATAAGGTCAATCCTAACCAATAGGAGCATAGTACAAAATTGGTCTGCAAAGATTACATGATGTTTTGCAGTTTGAAATTCATAAGTATAGGGTTATAATTTTTTTGAGACAGTAGGAGCTTCAAGTCCTATCAGGAGCTGTCATAAACTACTTGGAGCAACTATAGGTGATGAATGGAATGCATGGTCAAGGCATGTTTGCATTTGCTATCCTAAAGAGCAATGCAATGTAAATGGAAAACATAATGATGCAGCTGAATGCCTTAACGATCTTTGTACAATGAAGTGAAGAATACCATGATTAGACAGTGCTAAAGAATCAAAACAATCACTGCATTCAAGGGTTGCTTTGTATTTAGTGCAAGGAAATATGGTTTGACATAGAGGATGAAGACCGATCTTTCAACCTTAAAGGGAAAAAAATAGAAATGCAACATATAGAAGCATGGCCACTTCATACAGGAAGCAACAAAGTCAATTACAAATCAAATGATCATAGTTTGTGAGGAAGGCACAAAGGTCCTCATCAAAGGCATAGTGAATATGAAGTACAAAATTATGAGTCTTATTAATGTTTAAAAGATAGTCACCCATATAGCTCTAGCAACAAGCCTAGAAGACCAAGTGAAAATAATTTTATAGCATCACTGCCAGGTAAGGGGCTATGATAGTCACAGTAAGGGGATAGTCCTAAAATTTTTTATGGTGAATTTAGGGACAACAACTTTCAAGTTTCAGTATGTCAAGCCAAAACAATCATATAAGATGAAATTACAAGTCCTGGCTAAGAGCATTTAAGTTTTCAAAGAATAAGCTACAATCAATGCAGGAATTTGGTTTCATGAAAGACCTGATTACATGAGAGATAGAGAATGCTGACTGGCGCTTCACAACCCAAGAAACCTCGTAGTAAGGGGTTTATCGCAATTAGGAAGAGGGTAAAATGGAGTTTAGGGGTTTGAGGAGAACCGTGATATTTTGTTTCTTTGCAAAACCTAGTAATACCAAAAACCACACAGCACCACTAGGAGGAAATGAAACCAAGGGAAAAGGAAGGATTTGAGATCATTTTTTTCTAGAAAGTCCAGCTTCCTCAAAGACCCCGAAGCAGAACCAGCAAGAAGAAAGCTTAGTAGGGTGGTTTGACCTCATAAAAATGAACAGAAAGATTGACCCACAATGGAGATGAGTTCTGAAACCCTAGTTGTTTAAAATCTGTAGTTCAAAGAAGGGTTTGCTATCTTTGAGAAAATTAAAGAGAAGTCACCATGTGAACATTGAAACACTTGTATCATAACTGCTCGTGCTAGGAGTTTAAAGGGCTTTCACATAACTGTACCACTGGCCACCTCCAAAACGCACGGAAAGAAACGCGCTGAGTGGAGAATATAGTTTTATGGAAGTAGTCGCTATTGGCTTAAACTATAGAACAGGAAAATGTACATGTATTTTGCTGGGAACGAAATGTCTAGAAATGAATATTTTCATAGAGGACACTTTGTTACCTTTGTATAAAAATGTGTTATGGAAATGTAGTGAAAATGCATGATAAAAGTAATGGATTTTTTTTTTTCGTAAATGGGCTCACTTCAGCATTATTTTCTTGAAAATAAAGTTGTTCACAGCAAATAAAAGCTTACCTAAGCTTTCGTGGTGTTTTTGCTAGGAAATGTGGTAGATAAGTGCCCTGTGCACCCAATTTCACCACAAACCCCAACATGTGTGTTTATAAACTTCATCGATGACCCGATTCCAAATGAAAAAGAAAATGAAATGAATGAATGCCTTGCCCACATTTTTGGTGTTTAGAGTTTCAACCCTAAATTTGGGCTGACAACATAAGGTGATTTTTCACCTTTATTTTTAAAAAAATATGCATCAACTAATGTATGCCCGTGGCCTTTTTGTGCCTTAGTAAGTCTTCAAGCATTTGGGAGTCTTTAAAACTTGCCTTTGACTCATATATAGTCAAATAATATTAATGTAATTTTGCATTCAATTCAGATTGTAAAGCTTTTGATTTAAATGTTGTTATAAATCATTAAATCAAATTGCTATTTTAACTACAAAATGGAGTACCATACCTTGTAAATGCATTGAGGGCGTATAGTTGAGAGTTTATGAGATGCCAAACATATAGGGTAGGTTAGGGTGGTTGGTCGACATATGGAGAGGATGTAGGACAGTTTTTTCTTGCTTTTTGGAGGGAATGAGGATATATAGGACTTGGATTATTATGCCTTCATGGTGGACATGGTCAAAGTTGACCTTTTCAACATTTTAGAGCTCTTTTGGATGAGATTTGGTTGCTATATTTTTGGCTTTTTGGAGGCATACGACCAAGAAGCTTCTAGTCCCAATTTTGATGGAGTCTCTTAGTGAGCTTATATTCACTTCACTTTTCATTTTGAAAATTTAGTTTTGATTATGCTTTAGTTGTGCTTAATGACTTTTGGAGTCCTTTTGTAGAAACTACATTTTTCTGTAACTCTTTTTGAACATGTATACTAGTGATGACCTTGGACATCAATGATTTTGAGTATTTTTCCTTCTCACTTTATGCTTTATTGTGTGTATCTAATTGATTGATCAAATAACTTGTGAAGTTTTTGTTTATTTCCTTGTAATTTTGTCTCATGCTAAGCACCTTTTTGCAGAAAAGTATGTAGCTGCAGGTTATAATCTGTGTAAAAAATGCAAACACTTTTAGTTGTGAAACTTATTTCCTTCTAAAAGTTTAACATTTTAGCCTCCTTATAAAGTACTTGTGCAAAGACATACAAAAGTGAGTTGTGTAAGCGTAATTCAGTCATTGTTGAAATTGTGTATGCACGTTGTGTTTGCAGGTTCTAGTTAGTTTTGGTGCATCACCTTTAGTTTAATTTTTAGTTTTTTCAGTTTAAGTACTCTTTCTTACCCTTTTCCTTAGAAAAGCAGTAAAATAGGTGATTACCATTTAGGATCCAACCTTATTTGGAGGTTCACTCCAAGTTTAGGCAACCCACAGCATAGGAGTGTTCCCATGTTACTCCAAAATGCTAAGTTCTGCAACTTAGCAAGGGTGTAGTTCTGAGAGCTAACAATTTTGGCACGCCCGATGGGACTGTTGAATCAAGACAATAGTAGAAAAACACATATTTTGCTTGTTTTGATATGCAACCAATGAGTTTCATACCTTTGAGAGGTCAAATCTACATGTCTGGCTACTCTGAGTGTGTAGGTTAGCAAAAGCTAGTTTAGAACAACATATGAAAAGGATACAAACAAGAGGAAGTGATATTCCTTTTGAATACTTACAACTATCACCACCTAGGAGAAGTGGAAGAATAGTAAAATGAACTCCTGTTTCATCAAAAAGAATTCAATCAACACCATCTAGTTTCAAACCAATAGTTGCAGTAGCAAGTGTATCAATACCTTTAGTTTTCGTGCCTTTTAATATAGTTTAGACCAAACCAATGGAAAGAAAACAACCTTTTGTAACTTTTGATGGGGACAACCCATTAAACTTGGTACAACATAATGATATTCCAGTGGCAACCCTTAAGAGTATTCCTTTTTTCATTGGAGAGGACCAAACTACACCTGTTGAACATATCAAAGATGTAGCGAACCTATGTCCAGTGCATCATATAACACAAGAAGATGTAGCCATTAGACTGCTAGTAGCATATTTTAAGGGAAAGGCCCTTCAGTGGTTTAGGGTTTTAGATATTAATTCAATTTCTACATGGGATGAGCTTGGGGAAGCTTTATGTAAGCATTTTGAGGACAAGTATGATCACTTGTCATTGGTGGAGCAGCTCACTACCATCAAGAGGGCTCCCCATGAACATATGAAAGACTTTAATTTTTGCTTCCAAAAGTCTTGGGACAAAATTCCATAGAACATAAGGCCTTCACTTGAATATGCCTATCTGTATTTTTTGAGGTCTTTAAATAGTGAGATTGTTGTTATGATACAGTCCATGGGTGGGAACACATTACCACAAGCTTATGATATAACCATTAGAGCTGAGAACAACCTCATACAAGCTAGAATAATTGCTCCTAGACCTCCTATGCCTATATTTCTTGATATACAACCTCCTATGACCTTGCCAACACCTCAAATAGCCCCTTTACCAACTGTTGTTAGCCAAGAAATTACTGTCCCAAGTCCATTATAGGAATTACAAGAGATTAAAAGAAGTCAACAAAAAATTGAGAATATACTTCAGACTTTTGGCAATGAGTTAGTGACCATGAAGAAGTAGTAGTTCCAAAATTTTAAGCCATATCAGCCTCAAAATCAAGGTCAAAGTCAGCCATACCAAGCTAATAGACAACAATATCAAGGAAACTATCAAGGTGCAAAGCAAAATGTTAATCCAAGGCCTTTCCATCCATACAATCTGAATCCAATCAGTTCATCTAAGGACCTTGTACCTGTTTAGAATAACCTTGCAGCAAAATATGAGTGGTGATTTCCCTACAACCAACCCCATAACCAAGCTACGTGTTCAAATGGGGTTATTGATCAAGAACTGATGATACAAAATGTTTCAAGCATGTAGAACATGCCTAATGATGAATCTCCACAACAATAAAATCTCCCTCCAAGTGAGACAACTCTCCTGAATTGGCAAGGAGAGGAATTTTGTGGAGTGAATAGAGATGATTCTCCAATTGCAGCTAAGAATAGAGCCAAGAAGAGGGATTTTGAGATCGAACAATCAACAAATAACGGAAAAGAAGCCGTTGGATCATCCACATCTCAAGTGCCACACATACTGCAAATAAATACACAAGGAGCTACCAAGGAGCAGCCCCACTTGCAAGCAAACCCTACTATTGTAAGGACTCACCGAAAGGTAAGCACTGCTGCACCTTTCAACATTGTTGAGCACATGAAGAAAATGAATGTGAAAATGTCTATGTGGGATTCTTTGTCTATCCTAGGCCAAAAAGACTTATTACAATCTGCATTGTCTGATTTAAGTGTTTCTAGTGATATTTCAGTTGACCAAGTTAAGGTTGTTTTTACAAATACACCTCAAGACAACAGTAAGTAGCTAGGTAAATATGTCAAACCTCCCCCTTTTTATGTATCTTTGATAATAGGGGATAAATTGGTTCACAATTGTATAGTAGATTCAGGGGCAAGTAGCTCTGTTATGCCCAAATAGATTGTTGATAAGTTGGGTTTAAAATATCAGCCTCTTGAAAAGGGAGTGGTCCAGCTTGATGGGTCTGCCATTAACACTGTAGGTGCCATTAAGGATGCAAGCCTTACCTTACATGCCTGCCCAAAATTTTCCATTCCCCAAGATATATTTTTTATTGATTTTCCACCATATTTTTCCTTGTGTTTGTCAAGGGATTTCACTACCAAAATAGGGGGTTATTTGTCCTCGGATTGGTCCCACATGTTATTTAGGACTAGATATGGGACAAAAGTAACTATTAAGTCTGAATTACTTACCAAATATCACATTGAGCCCTATGTACCAAGTGCTATAAATTCCAACCGTGTTATTTTTGATGGCAATGAGCATGCTGCTACTCAAGAGTCAGTTTCACAAACTGAGGATATCCCAGATATTCTTTTGAATGAGTGGGAGACAGAAAATGTGGAAGATGAACCAGGTAAAAACATCAAGGACAAAGGCCTTGGTGTATATATGTTGCTTGAGCCTGATGCAGTTATCCCAAACCTTGAAAAAAAGGTGGAACAACAACTAGGACAACATAATGAAGTGTGGAAAATGTTCTTTGATGGCTCTAGAAGCAAGAATGGAGTTGATGGGGGTGCAATGCTTGTTTCTCCACAAGGTGATAAGTACTATTCTTCTTTTCATTTTGCTTTTTCCTGTTCTAACAATACTGCTGAATATGAAGGTTTGATTCAAGGCTTGGAATGGGCAAGAAAAAGGAAGATTAGTTGCCTACAGGTATTTGGGGATAGTGAGTTGATATTCAATTAGGTAAGATGCTTGAATGTGACTAAAAATGATGTGTTTAAGTTTTACAAGCATAGAGTGTGGGATATGATAGAGGAATTCGATGCTTTCAATTTGATTTCTATTCCTAGGAATCAAAATAAGCATGCAGATAGGCTAACTGCAATAGGTGCTCAATTTGATATACTTAATGATATTAAGAAAGAAAAGGTGCAACAATACGTTAAGGTTGTTGTAAGGCCATCTATTTCTGATAACAACATTCATTGGCAAGTTTTTGAAAGTGATGAGCAGGCATTGAGTTTTCTGCTTGAAGAAGATGAGTTCTTAGTGGTAAACCAAGAGAAACTTAAGCAACAATATGATGATCAAGTCATTCAGTTGAGAACTAACAAGCTGCCCAAGGGTCTTGTCACCTTAGAGTCCATCTTTAGCACTGATGATCAGCTCAAGAAGAGAAAGAATAGCATGCAGGTCAAGGAGGAACATTATGAAGAGCTTGAGATATTCAAAGGTAAGCTCCTTAAAATTGGTAAAATATGTTCACAAGAAGATAGGAAAGCTTTTATTGCTCTTTGTCAAGAATTTCAAGATGTATTTTCATGGGAATACTCAAATTTAAGGGGTTTGATCCCAAAATTTCCCAACATACTATAGAATTAGAGCCAAATGCAAAACCTATTAGGTAGAAACAGAGGCCTTTAAATCCCAAACTTGAGCCTCTTATGATAAAAGAATTGACTAAGTTGATTGAGGGAGGCATCATTTTCCCAATCAAGCATACATCATGGGTCTCTAACCTTGTCCTAGTTAGAAAGAAAAACAAAGAGATTAGGCTCTATGTATGCTTTAGAGACCTCAATAGAGCCTCATTAAAAGATCATTATCTGTTGCCCTTTATGGAGTAGATCCTTTAGGTAGTGGTTGGTTTAGAAAAATTCTCATTACTTGATAGTTATTCAGGCTATAACCAAGTCTTAGTTAAGGAAGAAGATCAATACAAGACTGCTTTCACCACAAAGTGGGGTACTATGGCCTATAAAAGAATGCCATTTGGTTTATCTAATGCTGGTGCCACTTTTCAAAGGGCCATGGACATAGCATTTCAAGGGCTGATTTATAAGCTAGTGCTCATTTACCTTGATGATATAACAATGTTTTCTAAAAATGCAGATGGGCATCTTTCCCATTTGAAACAAGTGCTTTAGAGGTGTAGGGAATTTGGTATATCCCTTAACCCCCAAAAATGTATTTTTGTTGTCCATGAAAGCAAGCTTCTTGGACACATAGTTTTAAAATAGGGGATCACCATTGATCCAGAGAGAGTAAGTGCTATCTTAGCCTTGTCTTTACCCAGCCATAAAAAGGGGCTGCAAAGATTTCTTGGCAGAATTAATTTTTTGAGAAGGTTTATTCCAGATATTGCAAATCTTTTGAAACCACTAACTGCCATGTTGAAGAAAAATGCAAGTTTCAGCTGGACCAGGGAGGCCAAGCACAGTTTTGAAGCTATAAAGGAGACCTTACCGGTAACTCCTACTTTGGTAAATCCAAACTTTTCAAAAGATTTCATTTTGTATGCCTTTGGTAGCATAGACACCATTTCTGCAATGTTGGTACAACAGAATGATGATAATTTAGAAGAGCCTATTGCCTTTTTTAGTCAAGGTTTGGAAGAGCCTATTGCAGTTATTAGGAGTCTAAAAAATTTTAAACACTTGGTTTCCAATAATAAGGTGCATTTAATGGTTGCTCACCCTAGTGTGAATGAGTTTTTGTTGAGCAAAGACTTGAATGAGAAAAGGGAAAGATGGATCACAAAGGTCATGGAATATGACATTGACATCAAAATAACCAAGCTTGTAAGGGGTAAAGGGCTGTGTGAATAGCTTGCTTCAGGGTCTGAAAGTGAGTTGGAAATAGAAACAAAGGCAGTTCTAGTCACTAATGGTGAGCCTTAGAATGCTGCACCAACATTAGGTGCAAGTTGGATGCGAGATGTGGTTCATTTCTTGCAAACTAGTGAGTGTCCACATGGTTTAGATAGGGCAGAGGTATTTCAGGAGAAAATCTATTCCTTATGTGCTGGTTAATGATGTTCTACTTAGAAAAGATCACAATGGTGTACTATTGAGATTCATTAACAATGCTCAAATAGATAAAGTTCTTCATGAGTTCCATGATGAAATAGCTGGGGGACATTTTTCCCCAAGAACTACAACATGGAAAATAATGAGAGCTGGCTATTATTGGCCAATCCTTTTTAAGGATGCCCATACTTGGGCCAGAAAATGTGTCAAATGTGCCTTATTTCTAGGCAAAGAGACGCTGCCAACTTTTCCTTTGCAGCCTATACAAGTGGAACAACCTTTTATGAGGTGGGGCATTGATTTTATAGGACCTATTAATCCATCTTCTAGTGCAGGTCATAGATGGGTCCTCACTAAAACTGACTATTTTACCAGATGGACTGAAGCCGTGGCTTTAAAAGAAGCCAATGAAAGTGTTGTGTTAAAAATTTATGATGATTTGATAACTAGATTCAGTGTACCTGAATCAATTATTTTAGACAATGCCTTAGCATTTGTTGGATTGAGAGTAAGTGATTGGGCTATCAGAAATGGTATTCATTTGAATACATCATCAAACTATTACCCTCAAGGTAATGGTTTGCCAAAATCAACAAATAAGAACCTATTTAGAATTATTAAGAGAACAATGGAGGACAACCAGAGAACCTAGCACACTAAGTTAAAATCTGCATTGTGGGCAGATAGAATAACTCCAAAAAGATCCATTGGAAACTCCCTATATATGCTGGTATATGGCAAAGAGGCAAGACTTCCTTTATCTATTGAGCTTCCCGCTCTTGATGTTATGAACTAGTTTGAAATGTTCGAGGAGGAGGATCCAATGGATTTTGGATACGCACAACTCATGGGGCTGGAAGAAACAAGAGACAAAGCCATGAAAACAATGGAGTTTCAACAACTCCAAACAAAGAAAGTTTTTGACAAGAAGGCAACACCCAGGGTGTTTAGAGAAGGAGACCTTGTGCTTAAGTGGGATGAATTAAAGAGCAGGCTAGGAAAGCACACTGAGTTTGACAATATGTGGAGTGGCTCGTTTGTTATTAATGAGTGCAAAGAGCACAATGCCTTTCAACTGCCAAAAATGGATGGATAATTTTTGCCTATCCTAGTTAATGGGATACAACTCAAACTCTGTTTTGAGGTATGATCTACCTTGTACACGTTAGATTAGGATTTTTTGTTTCAATAAGTGTTGTTGCACATTAGTATAATGCAAGTTTTCAGTTCCCTTAGTGCTGTTTAGCACAGTTAAGTAGGTCTGATTTGAAGTTTTGGTGTGTTTGGAATAAGTTTTCAAGGTATCATGCATTGATCTAATGAGTTACAATAATGTACAAGACTGTTTTCAAGTCTTGTTATTTTTCTAAGTGACTCCGTGCCCAATGGATAAGCTTCAGGAAACTAGTCAAGATGTTTAGCAAACAAACATATAGCAGATGTCACCAAAAATGTTACCATTTTAGCTACCAACTCAAACAGGTAGAGTTGTTTATGTTTTTCAAATTAAAACAAAAGGTACATTCTACTCTGCTATGTTATATCCATGTGCATAAATAAATTATCAAAAGAATGCATTACTACAATTACATTATGCAAATGCATACAACTAAGAAGAGAGTGAAACATCTTTTGTAAAATGTAGTCTTTATTGATAATATAAATGTATGTTGTCCCACACAAGTTGTGGGACTAATTATTTGAATGAAAATGATTGAAAAATCTATACATTTATACATACATAATGAAAGAAATGTATATATAGAGAGAGGGGACCCACCATTTCCTAAATGATGAATCCTAGTTGTCTTGTTTTGCATCATCTTCAGCTCCTCTTGCTTATCCAACCTCCAGTTGTTGCACTCCTTGCTGCTCCTAGGTTTCCTGGATGTGTGAGAAGAGTTTTGTTAGAGCAATGAAGGATCACCAATCAATATATGCAAACATCCATAAATATATAACTTAATCCTCATAAGCATTAAAATAGCTTGCATACCACAGATGTCCATGAAAATAAAGGAGTTATCAAAAACATCTATCACATGCTCTATTTTATCTAACATGTTTGCTCATTGTGCAGGTATAGGTGAAATATTTGTTACTGTTTTGTTTCATCTGGTTACAACATGTGGAGTGAAATGGGCTCCCACAAGGGTTGAACTCAGCATGCTTTCCTTTGGTTTCATTAGAGAGGGATAGTCACATTTCCTATCACCAATGTAATCCTTAAAACAAGTTTTATTAACCATGGTGATATTGATTTAGAACTTATTCCTTATTAATAACATTTTTCTCTTGTTAATAAGGTCAATCCTAACCAATAGGAGCATAGTACAAAACTGGTCTACAAAGATTACATGATGTTTTGTAGTTTGAAATTCATAAGTATAGGGTTATCATGTTTTTGAGACAGTAGGAGATATCAAGTCCTATCAGGAGCTATCATAAACTACTTGGAGCAACTATAAGTGATGAATGGAATGCATGGTTAAGGCATGTTTGCATTTGCTGTCTCAAAGAGCAATGTAATGTAAATGGAAAACATAATGATGTACCTGAATGCCTTAATGATCTTTGTACAGTGAAGTGAAGAATACCATGATTAGACAGTGCTAAAGAATCAAAACAATCACTGCATTCAAGGGTTACTTTGTATTTAGTGCAAGGCAATACAGTTTGACAAAGAGGATTAAGAATAATCTTTCAACCTTAAAGGGTAAAAAATAGAAATGAAACATATAGAAGCATGGCCACTTCATACAGGGAGCAACAAAGTCAATTGTAGATTAGATGATCATAGTTTTTGAGGAAGGCACAAAGGTCCTCATCAAAGGCACGGTGAATACGAAGTACAAAATTATGAGCCTTATTAATGTTTAAAAGATAGTCACCCATATAGCTTTAGCAACGAGCGTAGAAGACCAAATGAAAAGGATTTTATAGAAGCACTGCCAGGTAAGGAGCTATGACAGTCATAGTAAGGGGATAGTCTTGAAATTTTTTATGGTAAATTCAGGGACAACAACTTGCAAGTTTTAGTATGTCAAGCCAAAACAATCATATAAGATGAAATTACAAGTCCTGGCTGAGAGAATTTAAGTTTTCAAAGAATAAGCTACAGTCAATGCAGTAACTGTCATGAAAAGATCTATACAGCTTGGTACTTTATAGTATGGAGAGATAAAGTATGCAGATCACTTACAGTTTCTTTCACATCCCAAGTAAACCCTAGCAAGGGTTATCACAGTTAGAAGAAGCAAATGGAGTTAGGGTTTTGAGAGAACTTGTGATATTTTGTTGCTTTGCAAAAACCTAGAATGGGTTTTAAAATCCCTGACATATGAAATGTAAAAAACTCTCGGCCGCTAGTGAGGAAACGTGCCCAAAATACAAGAAATGGGGCATAAAAGTGAAGATTTATGCATTCATTTTTCTAGAAAAGTAAAGTTCAAAGCCTTCAAGAACCTTTGCAAAGAATAGGAATTTGCAGTAAGAAGAAAGTTATAGTGTGTTTCTAACCTTCATAATAAAATAGAATATGAAAGATCACGACCACAATGGAGATGAGCCCCATAATGCAAAACCCTAATTAGTTGTTAAAAATTCAAAGGCTGAGTTCAGGAAAACGAAGGTTTTCTATCTTTTTGAGAAAATAAAGAGAAGCCATTATAGAACACTGAAGAAACATCTGCATTATAATGCTCGTGATAGAGCTAAAATGTATTTTTAATTCACAGAATTAGAAATATCACACTCAAAATGCATGGAAACAACATAAAATGGCATGAGTGGATAATATAGTTTCTGGGTACCTACAATAAGCATGGCCGCAACCATAGAAATAAGAAAAATGTCCATGTATTTTGCTAAGAACCTAAAATGTCTACATAAAATGCAAGATTTTCGCAGAGGACATCGAGCATTTTGAATAAAATGCTATGAAATGTGTAGAAAATGCATGCGAATGGAAATAATGGAAAAATGTTTTCTTTTTTTGCAAATGGGCTTAGTTTCGAGCATTATTTTCTTTAGAAAATAAAGTGAAACGACAAAGTAGGTTTTCTAAAAGCTTACCTTAAAGCTTTTTTGTGGTGTTTTCGCATAGAAATGTGATAGATATGCCTCTGTGCACCCAATTTTCACCATCAAAACCTCAACAATGTAGGTAACAAACCCTCTGTCGATGGCTCGAGCTCTCCAAAATGTGAAAAAGAAAATGAAATGAATGAATGCCTTGCCCGCATTTTTGGTGTTTAGGGTTTCAACTCTAAATTTGGGCTGACAACATAAGGTGATTTTTCACCTTTATTTTTTTAAAAATATGCATCAACTAATGTATGCTCATGGCCTTTTTGTGCCTTAGTAAGTTTTCAAGCATTTGGGAGTCTTTAAAACTTGCCTTTGACTCATATATAGTCAAATACTATTGATGTAATTTTGCATTCAATTAAGATTGTAAAGCATTTTGATTTAAATGATAGTGTTATAAATAATTAAATCAAATTTCTATTTTAACTGCAAAATGGAGTACCATACCTTGTAAATGCATTGAGGGCATATAGTTGAGAGTTTATGAGATGCCAAACATATAGGGGAGGTTAGGGTGGTTGGTCGACATATGGAGAGGATGTAGGATAGATTTTACTTTCTTTTTGGAGGGAATGAGGATATATAGGAGCTGGATTATTATGCCTTCATGGTGGATATGGTCAAGGTTGACCTTTTCAACATTTTGGAGCTCTTTTGGATGAGATTTGGTTGCTATATTTTTGGCTTTTTGGAGGCATATGACCAAGAACATTCTAGTCCCTATTTTGATGGAGTATCTTAGTGAGCTTATAGTCACTTCACTTTTAATTTTGAAAAGTTAGTTCCGATTATGCTTTAGCTTGTGCTTAGTGACTTTTGGAGTCCTTTTGTAGACACTACATTTTTCTATAACTCTTTTTGAACATGTATACCAGTGATGACCTTGGACACCAATGATTTTGAGTATTTTTCCTTCTCACTTTTTGATTTATTGTGTGTATCTAATTGATTGATCGAATTACTTGTGAAGTTTTTGTTTATTTCCTTATAATTTTGTCTCATGCTATGCAACTTTTTGTAGAAAAGTATGTAGTTGTAGGTTATAATCTGAGTAAAAAATGCACACTTTTAGTTGTGAACCTTCTAAAAGTTCAACATTTTAGCCTCCTTATAAAGTACTTGTGCAAAGACATACGAAAGTGAGTTGTGTAAGCCTAATTCAGTAATTGTTGAAATTGTGTATGCAAGTTGTGTTTGCAGGTTCTAGTTAGTTTTGGTGCATCACCTTTAGTTTAAGTTTCAACTTTTTCAGTTTAAGTACTCTTTCTTACCATTTTACTTGGAAAAGTAGTAGAATAGGTGATTTCCATTTGGGATCCAACCTTATCTAGAGGTTCACTCCAAGTTTAGGTGACCCACAGCCTAGGAGTGTTCCCATCTTACTCCAAAATGCTAAGTTCTGCAACTTAGCAAGGGTGCAGTTTTGAGAGCTAACAATTGCTACTTAAAGGTCTATGATTTAAGAGAGTTACTAAGGTTAATTTAATGGGGTATGGTTTGGAATTTCTATGCGGATCTTCTATAATCATTTAAAATTGAATTTAATTAAGGTTAATCGGTTGAGAACTAGGTATCAGATAGAAATAAAGAACCAAGTAGTTTATCAAAATAAAGAAATCATGTACCTAGTGAAAGAAATCATGATGCTAGATAGAGTGATAGAAATGTTTAGAGACCCCAATCCTACATGTGATTCTCATTGAAATTTCAATCCACACACCCACAAGATATTGGACCTAAGGAGGATAGTAGCTTAGTGGTAGAACACCTATATGTGAATCTCTACATATTGATAGAAGCCAATATCATTTTTTGTTTTTCTATTAGGGAAATTAGATTTTTTATCCCTTGTAATAAATGCATGTTTAATTTATTTCCTAAATTTTGATTACATGAAGTATGAACATTACAATTGTATTATTTTATATTTTTTGATTTAAACTATGGAGATGTTAGCATTTATTTATAATAAATAAAAAAACTCAATCTAAAATTAATAGAGATTTTCCTATTTCACTAAAAAAAATATTATGAGAGATTTACTACACAAAATTCAAATTAATTTGGGAAACTAAAATATATAGGATAGGGTGAAAAAAATCCCGAAATGTCTTTGCTACCAAAATATGTGAATGGCGCTGCTATAGATCATTCTTCTCATGCTCTCCTAAGAGGATCTCATCCTGGTTTTCCCGTGGCTGGATGTTTCAATGTGACTTAGGCGCAGGGGAATCCAAAACATTCTTTACCCTCCTACGTCGCAGGTTGCCTTGAAGACAAGACTGTTTTGGGCCACACTCTCACGCTGGTGGCCTTCTAAATTTTGAAAACATTGTGAAGGGTAATGTCTCTAGCATTCTGAAGACTCCTGCGCTAAACTCTTGTGATGCCCTCAGAGATTGTGGTGCCAGACACGTGTTAGGGCTCTCGTTCCTCTCCCCCTCTACTGCGAAAAATGGAGATCCGCTTGGTAAATCTAGGGCTTTTGACACTGAGTACAATTCTCCTTCTGAAACATCTGGGGGTATCCAAAATTGGGGGACAAAACCCTCAGCTTGGGATGCACGACCAAGAAAGAATCAATTTATCGTAGAAGCTATGATGTAGCCAAAGGACATTGCAAAACATGTAATCCCTCTCAAACAGACTACTTCACAGCTGGTCCTGGTGCTTTCCGAGGATCTGCAAAAAGAAGTTATGGATGGTAAGCAGTTCTTTGCTGCTAATTGTTTGATTGGCCAATTTAACCAATTATGGCCCAACCTCCCCAAGTTACATAAATGGATTACTGTTGCTTGGAAACCAATGTTGAAAGAGAATCTGGAGGTTTATCCATGTGCTCGAGGTTTTTTGATTGTTGTTTTTCACTATAAGCAAGTTCGTGATTCCATCCTCTACGACTGTTGGTGCTAGGGACAAAGCTTGCTCCTCCTTAGACCTTGGTTTCTAGAATTCAATCCTCTTACTAAGAAAATTGTAGTTTGGGTTCGACTCCCAAACTTGCCATTACAGTTTAGGTTGGACACTTGTTTTGAAGACATTAGAGATTCTTTGGGTAATTTTCTTGCTGTTGAAACTGACACCTCCAATTTCACCCACACTACCTTTTCCCACATTCTTGTTGAGGTGGATACTTCCAAGGATCTCCCTGCTGATATCATCCTCAAGATTGTCGATCGTATTTGGTCTCAATCTTTGGATTATGAAGGTTTTCCCTTCAGATGCCGAAGATGCTTTGATACAAGTCATACTGCACAAAGTTTCTCTAGGTCCAAGTTTAAAGTTGATCATCAAGGCACTTAGTGTGTCAATTCCCTCCCACAAAACTACACTGTGGTTGCACCTATAGAGCACCCAAAGATGGTGCTTGATTCTAAGCACTCCTCCTCTTAGTCTTTGCCAGATCCTTTCATGCTAGTGGTTAGTGTGTCACACATGTGCATCAAAGAGAGTTGCACACACAATGTAGCTTCTTTTGTCCAGTCTTTAGCAGGTTCCAACACTTCTTAGATGCTCGATAATCCAAGCCTGTAGAACAACATGTGGTTTCTCCTAGGCCTCTGACTCCCAGTGCCATGGCTCGCTTGGGAGATAATATGGGTAGCATCATAGATGTTAAAAAAATCACTATGGGCTCCCCCCAATCAACTCATGCTTGGACAAAAGTCAAGAGGAAGAAAAATAAACCTTCCCATCAAATGACATTAAGATCTTCCTAAAAAGGGAAGACTCCTGAAAGTTAAATAGTATGAGCATGAAACCCATGACTTACAGTGGCTTACAGTGTTCACTGCAATGTTGGAGGAAGGAAGGCTTTATGAGGATGGTGACTGATAAAATGTCATGTATGGCTCTCCTTTTTTCTCTCGAATTGTATGTATTGTTGTAGATTGGGTATGGGTGTTGCTGGGTTTTGTGTTTTGGTTTTTGGGGTGTAAGTTAAGCTCTATCTTGCAATCCATAAATTTTGGGTGCATGATGTAAAAGGCTCTTTCATATCAATACAATTATGCAACCTCAATTGTGTTTTATAGATAAAAAAAGTCAAATTAGCTCGAATATATTTTTTCTTGAAAATTAATATGCTTTTGTGTAAAGCAATTTTAATCCACATTTCTTATACAACAAAAGGTTGTAACCATAATTTTATTGTTACATCACTAAGGATCCAATGTATTGCTAAAATCCTAGATCATAGCCTTACTTAGGGATACAACCATAATTACAATGTAAGGAGGAAAAATGAGTTAAACATATCCAATACTAACTCTAACCAATATAGCTAAGAAAATCCATACAATATGTATGACTGAAATTCATGTTAGCTAATGTGATAACTAAACTAAATTCAAAGAAATATTAGCTAAGGCAAGCATTCAACTAGCTACAAGCTTGAAATTTATCTTAAGGATTTAGGATACCAAGATATATTTTTACATGCTAACAATTGATGATGCTAAATGCATTCATGTTAAATCTTGATGTGAATTCCATAACCAAATATATGAGATTAACCTAATTTTTAGTTAAGACCTCTGTATAGTTCAATCTAGAAGTTATTAAATAATTCTATCTTTGGAGGGGTAAAAGAATTTTTTTTTGAACTATGCCTTATGTTGAATAAGTTATATGAAAGCACACATCTATATTTAGAGAATATTATTTCTTGGATATATAATATATTAATATTTTATAAAAAGAATTCATTAAGTGTTCATACAAAATGAATTTTTTATTATGTTTATTGGGTTTAGTGACTTGTTCCACATTTTATACTTACTATTTCTTAGACATTATAAATATAATGAGTGTGTTTTAAGGTCTTGACCAAAATATTAAAGCAAATAACAAACAATCTATAATAATTTATGTCAAAAATTGTCTAGGTGAATTTTGTTTGTTATTAAAATACTAAAATAAGTGCATGTGGTCTATTTAATAAGATTTAAATGAATTCCAACAAAAAGGAAAGCTATTGAAAGCTTCATTCTATCATCACAAATTCTAAAATATTCATCTATGAACCAGAGTATAGTGATTTTATAATAACGACCAAGCAAATCTACTACACATGTAAGCTAAGGTTATTAGAATCAACTATAGAAATTTAAATATCAACTTTATTAATATAAATTTGTGGCGTGTAAGGTTTCTTTCATGTACCTACTCTTCACCCATGATGTTGAACTATAATTTTATTAAATAAGGTTGGCTTAGTTCTCATGATATGTGGTTGAGCCCTTGTCAATTATGTACATAACATACGTCTTTATTGCCTATGGATATATTTTGATAAAATTTCTAAAAGGTTGAGAATTCATATTTATTAAGGGATTTCACCTTTGCTAGATGAAAATTTTCATGCTAGAAATTGAATAGCAAGATTGGAAATTATTTGTGTTTCCTAGTGTAGTGGTGAAAATTACATGCCTTGCAATTTACTCCTTCATTTTGGATCTATTTTGGCTATGCTATCTTTTATGCAATAAAAAATTTACAATGGTATATATTTTTATAGTTGGCACATAAGTCTTATATTTTTCCATCTACATTCAATCTCTAGGACTGATCTTCCTTTGAGAATAAGTGCTTGTGTCAACCCTATTATAACTTTCCATCCTAACAATAATGAAATATTTTTAGATTCTCATATTGAGAACCACTTGAATGATCCACAAGGTTATGATCATAAGACACACTTGGTCAAGAAAAACCTCTTGCTTAATAGACAAGCACTAATTGATGCATTTGCACAAGTTGAATCTCGTCATCAATTAGTAAATATCTTTTATAGGATATTGGAGTAGTCTCCATTCAAAATAAATAATTTTCATTACCTTGGTTCTTTAATGAATTTTCTTAATGTCAAATACACAAATATATTTATTGAATTATTCTAATGAATATTTATTGACTTCTAATTAGAGAAAAACATTTTATAAGACATTGGAGGGGTGTTCATTTAACTTGATATTGGTTTTTTTATTAAGTTATCCTAATAATTTTTATGATAATTGGAAATAACCTTACCCATTCCCAACCCTCATCATCATAAGTTTTATATTTCACTCTATTTCATAAGTAATTTATTTTCTCTTTGGATCAAACATGCAAATGCAAACTTGATTTGAATCAAGCTTGTGACTCCTAATTTGAATCTCAATTTAAAAAAAAAATAAAAGTAAAAATTGAAACATTTTCCCTTTTCACTACTCACTATGAGTCGAGTATAGTGTGAATTTCACCAAATTACTCAATAAGGAAGCACATTGAAATACTAAACCTAATTAAAAATAGACCATCTAGAAGATCTAAGACATCTTAGGGCATTTCTAGTTAAACCATATAGAGTCTAATAATCTATAGAGAGTAAAAGGAAATTATTAGCATTTATATTAGAACATATTATCTTGATTTTGTTGCATTTTTGCTTGTTTTTTTGAATCTTCACTTAAAGAAGTAAAATTGGCCCATTCACGGGTTTGACTAAATAAAATTAATACTTATGATTTGATAAATTTATAAAGGTATTTTTAAACACCATCAATCCTTATAAGCATGTAAAAATCATAGATTGAGATGAGTGAGTTGCAATAGTGTGTGAAGTGCCAAATTATTCCCATAAGTTATGAGATCACTTATACATAATAGTTTAGATCTACACTTATAGAGATCATTTTCATCGTCACAAATTTGACTTCAAAGAGTATATATTTAGATTTTGAAGAGAATGAAAAATAATAAATATTTCAAGCATTGGACATGGATCTTTAACATGCAGATATATATTTCAACATCAAATGAAAACTAAATATTCATACATTTATTTGATTCAATCTCACATTTACTCTATGTATTTATTTATATTTGTAGCTACAAATATCTAACTCTAATTAGTCTAGATTAATTTATTTAATTATTAATTATCTTATAAGAAAGATTTTGTCCCCTTTCAATCATATTTTTATAACAAACGTAAGATAGATTAATTATATAATTATTAAAAATTATTATTATATAAAAATTATAATTTAGATATTATAAAAATATTTTCTAAAATTAATGTGAAAGGTGAAACATATGACACTTTATAAATTTACAACCAATGAATCCTACCTGTTTGACTATGCCCACACCTAGAAGATTATATGTACTTAACTTACTTTACACTTTATCTTTTATTTGCCAATAATTTTAAATTCTTAATCTTTAAATTCAATACTAACTAATTATATCTCTAGTTGTGATAATGAAAAGCATATGAAGAATGAAATAGCCACTATGCCATAAAAATCTAAAACAAATAATAACCTATGATAATGATGACAAATGAAATCTCCACATCCACTCATTTGGGCCTTATAAGAAGGCTTTTATTCCCTTGTAATTATATTTTTATAACAAATTTAAGGTAAATTAATATTTAGAATGATTACAAATTAAATTTTTATTCAATAAATATTAAAAAATTATTATTATATATAAAAATTATTATTTAAATATTATAAAAATATTTTCTAAATTAATATGAGAGGTAAAATACATGATAATTTATTATTTTACAATCAATCAATCTTATCTCGTTAACTATATCTACACCTATAATATTCTACCCACTTAACTTACTTTACACCTACTTATCTTTTATTTGTCCATACTTTTAAGTTATTAATCTTCAAAATCAATATGCAATTTTTTGTCCATACTTTTAAATTATTGTGACAATGAAAGGCTTATGAAAAATCAAAACATTCATAATGTTATAAATATCTAAAATAAATGATAACCCTTGATAAGGATGACAAATAAAATCTTTATATTCATTCATTTGGATTTAAATTCGATGGCCATATGTTCATTTTTAGGGATTTTTATATAAAATACAATTAAAATTCTAAGAGGGTTGTATCACATGAAATGAGATATTTTGGGCAATTATCTAAAATTAGTTAGGATATAATTAAATAAATATTTGATCCATGCTATATGTTTTTTAAATAAAACACGTCTTAACATTTGAAGGGAAAATTTTAATGGATAACTATCATGAAAAAAATTTGACAAGCAAGGTTGATTGTCAAATTTAGGCCCTAACACTCACCATTAATTTACTTTCCAAGAAAAAATATAAATTATGGTATAAACTACAACAATGAAAGGGTGAGATGAATATAAATATCCACTTCATGGTAAATGTAGAGTACATTTTTAGATCTTGTAGCATATGAAGAATCCTTCTATTGGACCAATGTCCTTCAACTAAAAAATTACACATTCTTTAAAAAGAAAATTAAAAATGAATCCTTACGGTATTATTTATTGTGTCACTACCAAGTATCTTTGGAAATCATCATCAATGTTAATAAATTAAAATACCTATGAAGTATTTTTTTAATAAAAATATTAAAAATATCTTCATTAAATAATCAAAAACTTCAATTAGCATACAACCTAGAAAGAAAAAATAAAGAATACTATGAAATAGTTGATAGACATAAAAAATTATATCCTTGTTTTCTAAGTATCCAATATAAAACGACTCTTAGCAAATATAAGTGTGTAGGTCTTGGTTAATAGGGTTATAAATATTTGTGCCTATGGGCCATTATAAGAGTCAAAATTGGCTTATAAACTACAAGAACATGAATCATGTGATCTACATATATAAGGTCAAGTTTTATAGGAAACAATAAAAATGGCATCTAGGGCATTGAGATGCGAACTACATGAGATTAATTAGTAATATTAAATGATGTCATTAATGATGATGTTTTAGTTAGAGAGGAGATTTTATAATTTCTTATACATATTCAATATGCCATTTTCTAGAGAAAAATAGAGGCATGTTGTAGGTATTTCATTAATTTTAGACACTAGATTTTGTGTTTGGAAAGAAGCACTTCAAGTTTCTAGTATTGTTGATATTTAATCTAGGGTACACTAAAACTCTTCATATTTCTTTGTGGGTATTATTATAGATTTAATAGTTTGAGATTACTAGGAAATATTCAAAGGTTATTTATGGATGTTTTCATTGAGAATTAAGATAACATTTTTCAACCAAAAGAATTATTAGGTGATAGGTTGTGAGGATTTTTCCTAAGGCTAGAGTTTTGAGATTCAAAATCATAATTATTTAGTTACAAATTATGTTGATTTCTAAAGAATCAACACCCAATTTTTATCTAGGGTTTTCCACAAAAGGAGAGCCACATTGTCATGAAGACTTTATAAGGTTTTCAATATTGTTACTAGGGTTTAAAAGATATATAATGGTATATCACTTCAAAATTATGGAGTTTCCATCTATTATAGCAAGTGATTATCCTTTGGGAAGGGTATAGAGTTAGGCCACATGGGTTCACAATATTTTTATCTAGAGAATATTAATAATGGAAACAAACTAATCAGAAGACTTCATATTAGTGGATTGGTATAGGTCAATTTTTTTCCTCTTTTATTAAAGTTATAAATTAGTCATAGCAACACCAAACATTATGATTTAGAGAAGAGAGATATGCAGTTAAAGCAATGAGATCATTAGAAAATTTAGCATTGATTTTCTTGAGGAGACCTTTGGATTACTATCAAATGAATATAATTAAGAAGTGAACCTATATGTGGATGATATATTTTGGAGTGATAAATTTATGGATCTCTTGAAACACGTCTAAAATATTAATTAAAAGAATTAAATAAGCCAATGAAACTTCTAAATCTTATAAGAAGGAATGAGTTAAAAGAAGCATTGTCAATCTTGGAGACCTTGTTGAATTGGGTGTTAGGACAAGAGGACCAAACCTTCAAGAGTTTATTTTTCTACACAATGAACAACATCATTAAAGGTACACTATATTTTAACTAGGGTATTTTGATAAGTAATTATATTCATAAAGATTATGTGCATTTGAGAAAACTTAAAATTTTCACATGGTCTCCTACTTCTTTTACAAAATATTGAGAAGTAGGTAATTTGCTAGTTTGACTAAAGAAATATTGTGTGAGGTAGTTCTAATTTATAAGCATCACCCTCAAATGGACTATAGTGAGTCACTTAAACACTACAAAAGAGTTGATGATTCTTTCTTGATGTATATTGTAAGAACTCTTTGTGATCAACTACATGTTGGAATTTTAGAGCAAGCTCGATTTGTGATTTTAGAGTGGGTTGGTTGGAATATTCAATTTCCTACCTTCTTATTTATAATTTTTTTTGGATTTTCATCTTACTCATATATTTTACTAAGTTATCTAAGTGATCAAGTTATTGCGAACAAATTTTATTAGTATTTGTCATAATTTTATTTTATTTTTAAGAGAGAATCATATGACATATGTCAAATTCTTGAGCTAAATATGCATCTATAGATTCTTTATTACCATATGTTGGAAGGTTGGTGCCTTTGTCCCCTTGGTTGTTTAGTGACACCCTTTGGATTTGTGACATGGCTTAACCGCCTCCCATGGATCTTGTATAAATATGGCATTTGTATCGGGTGTTAATAGGTTGATCTTTTGGTGTAACGACAAATACATTACACCAAATGGTATTAGAGAGAGGTCATGGGTTTGAATCCCGTGGTTGCACTGGGGGGATTGTTGGAAGGTTGGTGCCTTTGTCCCCTTGGTTGTTCAATGTCACCCTCTAGAGTCGTGACATGGCTTAACCACCTCCTGTAGATCTTGTATAAATCTGGTGTTTGTATTGGGCTATCAAATCTATAGATGGAGATATATCTAACTTCTATTTAATTCCAAGACTTTATATGAAAAGAGGGTGCATAATACTTAATGATTGGAATTTTATTATCTTATATCTCATGATCCTACAATAGAATATTATTGGGGTAGTTGCAATGATAATTTAAGGAAAAAAGGTGAGAACATAGTAAATTACACTTCAAAAAATGATTGAACTTACCACAATAGAATTTTTTGAAGGAGTTCTTAATTCTAAAACACCAAATTCACCTAAGTGTTATCACTTGTCACCCTCCATATCTTTTCATGTGTTAGAAGTTGCAAGAGTATGAAGAACTCCTAATTCTAGGGTTCTATTATTCATTTCCTAGTGTTTATGTAAATTTTAAAAATTTTTATGGACTAGTGGACATTTAATACCTATCTAAACATCTAATTCTATTATCCAATCCCACCTAAAAAAAATTCATGGTTCTTCATGCCCTTCCTTTCCTTCCATTCTCCCTTGTTCCTCTTTTTTGTAAAATCTTGATCGAGGTTCAGACCTCCCATCCCCATCCCTATGTCTGTACCTCCCTTCCTTTCCTATAATTGAGCAATATTCTTTCTTCCCTTCCTTACAAACTCCTTCCAACTCCTTTTCCTCTTTTTTGTAAAATCTTGATCGATGTTCAGACCTACCATCCCCATCCCTATGTCTGTACCTCCCTTCCTTTCCTATAATTGAACAATATTCTTTCTTCCCTTCCTTCCAAACTCCTTCCAACTCTTTTTGTCTTTCTTTGAAAGTATATTTTCACCTCATTTCACTCATCTTAAAAAGTTACATTAGACTCTTATACTTCCACCAAATTTCTAGTTCCATTGTCTCCTTTTAGCATGATTTTCCTTCAAAGTTTGTATAGTGATTTATCATTCATTCCTTCCTATCTTGTGGAATTTCATTAGAGTTCCTAACTTTTGGACCTTTTGGTGCAGATAAAAATTTAATGGTTTTATCAGAAAATTAAATTTTACAACTTAACAACATTCAAATTAATTTCTTCATTATTCAATTGACATATTCAAATGGAAACACAAAAATCAACGACAAATTGAACTTTTATTTATTGATTCTTAAATCGATTACACACAAATACATTTTATCATCTGATATTATTAATTTCAAATATACTATTTGAATTCTCCATTTCAATATCATATTGCATTTGGATTCCCAACATGCCCAATTCAATATATCCAGTCCTTCAAGATATCTCTTCCACTTTCATTCATCCTATACCTTCTTCAAATTTGCATCCTGTATCGCTCTCCTCAACAAAAAATATTAAACTCATTTTAATCATTATTTCCTCTTTCCCAACCATGACCCATGTCCTCTTTGCTATGCTTACACTAAATGTTTTATTCAACAAGTTTATTCAGGGAATATTTTATTTCCTCTGCTAATTCTTCAACCCCATGTAACCCCCTCTCCTTCGTTCTCCTTTTATCATTCCTTATCTGTCCTTTTCAGCTATCGTGCCCCTCTATCCTTTTACTCTCTTATGCAGATTTGTATTAGATGTTCCTCAATTCACTTTCATTGAATTTATTCCTTTGCTCAATTTTTTTTAATCCTTTAAATCTCCCCCTCAACTATGCACACCATTTTCCTATCTTTTTTTCCCTGAATTTTTTATTTCATTCTTATTTTTAAGCTAGTTTTGCTTGGAAATTCCTCTTTTCTTGTGAAACAAAATAAAATCTCAAAGCCTTTTCAAGCTGTGACCGCCTCAACGACCCTCAATCTACAATTTTAATATTCTTTCTTTTACTTGACAATTTTTTCCTCTACCTTTGCTGCCTTGACTCCTCCCATTCAACAACAAAGGTTATTTTATTATATATTTGTAAACTACCTTCCACATTACGCTATTCTATGCAACCATTTTGTATTCCTTGTAACACAAAAAATAATTATATACTTATTTCTTTTACTGCCAATCATCAAATTGGGGAATTTAAACATCTGAGAGAAAATCACACCCAACCAATTAAATAATATTTTAAATTCATTTCCTTCAATGATCTCTGATTAAATCAAATGCAAATCGAATCCCATAGTCATCACAACTCCAAAAGACACTAAAATTTAACCATATAATGAACATGATTTTTTTGTCAAATGAAATGGAAAATAATGTCACTCAATTCCACCTCATCGACCATCAAAATAAACTGCAACAATGAAATGAAACCAAAATCAAAACAAATAACTAAAATATTTTTGGTTGATGTCGATCACCAGTGCACCTAGACCAGGTAAGAAATCTGTGAGCTTGGGCTCACAAAATAGAGTTGAGTAGTAAAACTACTCTCCCAAGTTGTGAACAACTTGCAACATACTCCCTTGCTGTGATAGGTGCCCCACAAAGTTTCTTTCTCCATCCTTTCCAATACTTTGCTAAACCATTCACCATATTCCTCCACCAAATCTGCCTTTCATAAATATTTCCTATTGTGAAATGTCTCCCACTGTGGACTAAATTCCATTTCCAATGGTGATTTACTATCATCCTTCATTTTGTGGGACTCAAACTACCATGAATCGCCCACCACCAAAATTATTCTCCTAATTTTTAACTCACCACTATACCTACACATATATCCATATCCATATTATGGAAATCAAATATTTCCATCATCCCCTCATCCATGTTTACCTCTTCTTCAAACTTTCCTTGCATTTCAACACATTCATTAACATTTTGTAGCACAACGACTTTCAACTCTTTCATGCTTTCTTTTGTTATTTTCTTCAAATTGAATTTATGCAAATCATCATATACTTTACATGTGCAAGATTCAAGGAAACCGAAATTTACCTCATCTTTCTCAATTTTTGCAAATTTTATTCCTTCACTCTTAGCTACAAATTCCAATTTACCCTCTTTCATACCTTTAAAAGGCCATGTTTCAGCTACAAACCCCCTCTTTTCTTCCTTCTTATCCTCTTCCTTCATTGTCCCAATTGCTGCAAGCTTTGGAATGTTTGCAAAACAAATTTTATCTTCTTACAAGTCCCTCAAATAGTGCTTCCTAGAAACAAAACAAACATTGGAGTTGCTCATTGCTTTCTCTTCTCTATCCTTCAAAGGATTTAAAATATATTCTTTTCTATCCTTCTTTATGGCATATGTATTCAATCTACCATCATGAACAACTTCTCTATCAAATTGCCACAATCTTCCCAAAAGAACATGACATGCATCCATTGGCATCACATCACACATAATTTCATCTTTGTAATTACCAATTTGAAAACTTACCAAACATTGCTCATTCACCAACAAATAATGCTCCGTTTGCAACCATGAAACTCAATGTGGCCTAGAATGTTTGGTTCTCTTTATTTTTAGCTTGTCTACCATTTCCTCGAATACTATGTTGTCAATACTACCACTGTCTATAATGACCTTGCAACATTTCCAACTCACCTTACACTTCATTCAAAATAAATTTCTCCTTTGAATAGGTTCTGATTTCTCCTTGTCCAGATTCAACAAAATCCTTCAAAATATCAATGATTCTCCTTCTTTGGGATCCTCTCCATGCGTTGGTGAAGTCTCAACTTTATTTTTAGCTTGTGCTATATGCACTCTTGCCTCTTTTCCCTTTCCTTCGTCATGTTGGATTTTTGGACATTCAAATGCATGATGTTCCATTTCCCCACATTGGAAACATGTACCACTAAAATTCTTCCTCTTCCACGAGATTAATGTCTTCTTGAGAAGTCCCATCTTCTTTTATATTCTTTGGTGCTAGCAGCTTCATCTCATTTATTTTTGTAACCTTTACCATTGCTGGGCTATTCTCTTTCACATGAAAATTTGCCTCTACATTGGGAGTTGTTTTGTTACCTTGTAATTTTCTCTTTTGCCTTCAATGTAAATTGATATGCGTCTTCAACACTAGTTATTCTTATCATACTCATTTCATCTTGAATAGAATTATGCAGCCCATTTACATACCTTGATACCTTCTCTACATCATCTTCCACATTTCCACCTCATATGTTCAACTTATACAACTCCTTTGTGTACTCTTGTACATTGTTCTCCCTTTGTTTCATATTTTATAACTTTCTGAATAAATATATTTGATAATATGTAGGAAAATTTTTTCCTTCAACTTCATCACCATCCTCTCCCAAGATTTAATTTTATCCTTACCTCTTCATTTCCTTTTGTTTTGCACATGATCCCACCATAGGGAAGCATGCCCCTTCAATCTTGTGCACACGAACTTAACACATTTTGGGTCTTCAATCAATTAATAATTGAAGTATTTCTCCATCTCTGAAATCCAATCGATCAAGTCTTTAGGATTCAAATTCCCCTTGTAAATAGGAGAGTCCAATCAAGATTTACTACTAATCTTTGCCATCACTTTTAGAAATCTTCTCTCTGCCACATTCTCTCCTTCATCTTCCAAATCAATTTCGGGGGCTCCTAATTCATCTTCATCCTCACTTACATTTACCATAGGTATTCCTCTTCACTGCATCATTTTCATCACATCTATTCTCGTTGTGATGCTTCTCAACATCTCCATGATGATTGCATTGTCATCATTTCGTGGTCCTCTCTGTCCACATCCTCAGTACACCATGTTGGTTCCATTTGCAGTTGTAGGCCTTCTCTCTTTCAATTACCTACAACACCACCTCTCAAGGTATTCCAACCATAGTCACAAACCTCTCAAATCTTTTTTGGTTTTGATACCAAATGATGTAGATCAAAATTTTAATGGTTTCTCAAACAATTAAATTTTGTAGCTTAATAAAATTCATATTAATTTCTTCATTATCCAATTAACATAGTCAAATGGCAACACAAAAATCAGAGACAAATTGAAGTGTTTTATTTATTGATTCTTAAAGTGTTTATAGGCGAGTACATTTTATCATCTACAATTCTTAATTTCTTTACACTCTTTCAATTCTCCATTTGAATACTGTTCTACTTTTGAATTTTTGACATGCCCAATTCAATATATTTAATCCTTTAGGACATCTCTACCACTCCACTTTCATTTATCTTATACCTTCTTCAAATTTGCATCTTGTAGCGCTCTCCTCAACCAAAATATCAAACTCATTTTAATCATTATTTCCTCTTTCCCAACCGTGACCCATGTCCTCTTTGCTTTTCTTACACTAAATGTTTTATTTTGCAAGTTTATTCTAGATTTTTTTATTTCCTCTACTAATTCTTCAACCCCGTGCGACCTCCTCTCCTTCGCTCTCCTTTTATCATTCCTTATCTCTCCTTTTAATTGTCGTGTCCCTCTATCCTTTCACTCTCCTATTTAGACCTATATTAGATGTTCCTCAATTCACATTCATTGAATTTATTTCCCTACTCAAACCCACACCTGACTCTCCATCTATGTTTTTATCCTTTATATCTCTCCCTCAACTATGCACACCATTTTCTTATATTTTTCTCCTTAAAATTTTCATTTAATTCTTAATTTTAAACTAGCTTTTCCTAGTGTGACCCCTTGCATTCATCTTTTCTTGTGAAAAAAAAAATTCAAATCCTTTTTCAGGCTGTGACCCCCTCAATGCCCCTCAATCTGCATTTTTAATATTTTTTCTTTTACTTGACAATTTTTCCTCTACACTTGCTACCTCGACTCTTCCCATTCAACATCAAATATCATTTCATTATATATTTTTTAAACCGCCTTCCACATTATACTCTTCATTGCAACCATTTTGTATTCCTTGTAACCCAAAAATTAATTATATATTTCTTTCATTGCCAATCATCAAATTTGGGAATTTAAACAACTGAGAGAAAATCACCCCCAACCAACTAAATGACATTTCAAATTCATTTCCTTCAATGATCTCTAATGAAATCAAATGTAAATTGAATCTAACGATCACCACATCTCCAAAAGAAAGTAAAGATTTAACCATATAATGAACATGACATTTTTTTTCAATTGAAATGACAAATAATGTCACTCAATTCCACCTCAATCGACGATCAAAATAAACTACAACAATGAATTGAAACCAAAATAAAAACATACAACAATTGAAATATTTTTGGCTGATGTTGTTTTCTAGTGCACCTGGATTCTCCTGCTTCACCTTTATGTGATCTCCTATCTTGAAATACACTTATGCATTAGAAGCTTGCAATTTATCTATGATGATCCATTCACTCCTTTCACCACCTTTGAGGATATTCCTCAGACCTTAGGACCTTCATTCACTTATCTAGTTCCAACCTCCACTCTTGACCCAAAAACTTGCATCTCCCATTATTATATACTTCTCCACTTCAAACCCCTATATTTCCTCTAGATCACTTTCACCATCCCCCATGCTCCCTTTAGGTGTTGGATGCTACTATTTTTTTCTAAGTGTATAGATGCACCAACATTTTAGAAGTTCATAGACCTCCATATATATTGATAGGATTGTTGTGAGCCCAATGTGCCATCAAGAAAAGTGATGATTAGTTCACAAAACTACCAATGTTGACACAAGTTTTAATTTGTCCATAACTAATGATGGAGGTTTTAGATTGGAAACATCAAAGTGCCACTAAGTTCCAAAATGGTATTTTTTTTTATAGGTTTCAAAGGCATTAATATTTCAAAAGATTGTTGAACTTCCCAAAATGCTGATAGAGTTTGCCACAACTTGAAAATGTTGATGTTCCCTCCTAGTCATCCCTACCTACCTCCTTGCATGACCCAAGATTTTGTGATAACAAAAATTAGTTCTTCCATATTCCAATGGTCCTTAGATATGTTATAGGGTGACCATATCATGAATTTTGTGGGCTTTACCTTGCCTTGCACACATACACTAAATGATTGCATTAATTATACTGGAAATGGCCATGATCAGAAAGAAGAAGACCTCCACATGCCTTAGGGTACTAATGGACACCTCTGAGGTAGGATTTTATTTATGAGGGCATGGTATTGATGATGTGTTTATGTGTGGGTGATCTTTACACTTACAAGTGACCATGGTTATTCTCTTAAAACTATTTAATAGTATTAAATGATATATATTTATATATTTCATTATTCAAAAGAGGGAAAAAAGGTTATATAGCTAAGAATAAGAGAAAATGGTTGCCAAGATATTAGTGTTAATCTCCAACAAAGGATTTAAGGAATTTTCATATTGTAATGATCTGGGTTTCATCCAAAGGTGTAACAAAGTGTTGTAATCATAAAAGAATGAGTTAAATATGCAAATTCAATATCTTTTGAATGTCTCCATGTGTATTGTGTATATTTCTAAATATTTAATAAGTATTCTTAGCCATATTTTTGTGACTTGAGTGTTAATCTTGATTAGTTTGTCATCTGGATGTCTAAGAAATCCTTGTTAATATTTTTCAAGGTATCTTTTCAAACTAATACAAAGAATATGTGGGTTTATTGATGGATAAATAAGTTATGTTCATCTTGATATTGTAAATTTTTATTTATTTTCTTACTTGCATGCATATATCCTAGCTTATGTGTGAAGTTAAAAAGATACAATCTTTAGTGGTATCTTGATTAAGGTTCTACTTAGGGGATTCCAATTTTGCATTATTTAGTGTATAAAACTTTAACTTGTTTGCTTCAACCTCAACCTCTCATCATACCAATACACTAAACAACTAAATCTCAACTTCATTTAATATTACATGTTGATTACATCTCACTCACTTATATGTACAAATGTTCATAATATCATTAGAGGTTGTTAAAGCCTTATTTTTAGATACTCTACATAGTTGTTTATTTTCTTAATGAAGATGCAAAACCTTGCATTGTCAAACCAACATACAAATACTTAGTGGCATATAATGAGTTTACTATGCATTATATATGTTTTATGTCAAGGTATTTTTCCATTTCCTATAGTTGTATCTAGTACAAAATCTCGTAGAAGCCCCCCTTGGTCTAGTATATCCTAAGGTTGAAGGTCTTACCCACCTTAGTAAATTAGCCATAGTTTCCCTATCTAATCATAATTTTGAAGTCTTTTTCTCAATTTTGACACCCTTGTTGCCTAGGGAAAGGTCTAACTTTAGGGGTTTGGGAACCAAAAACATTAAGCACTGATAGATTTAAGATAAAAATAAAGTGTTCATGGATCAAAGCATGAATTAATGTCAAGGGAAAACATCATAAATATATTTAAAGGCATGAAAGGGAATAAGACAAGAATATTCAAGTAGATCACCATCAAGTTAGGAGATGTTCTCCAAATATCATTGATCTCAAGTAATATCAAATGTGGGGTTGTTAGAGGAGGTGGATGAGGTGAAAAATTTAGAAGAAATAAATTAAAGGTTACTTGTGAGATCAATGCACCTCAAAGGATAAGAAAACTAAAGTTAGTTATAAGAAATAATTTCAAGTATCTTTCATAAGTACAATTGAATCTAGAGGCTTCTTTCCTTTCTTTCCTAGGATTATACTCCTTCCCTCCTACATATTCTAGGTAATCCTTTGAGTTTTTATTAGCGAAAAAGGGTTTTGGTGGGACCCAAAATCCATTTGAGAATAGTTTTGAAGGGATCAAACTGTAAAGCAAAATATGCTACTTACAAGATAATATACATACCAACAACAACCCAAATAGTAGCTGCATGAGAAAAACAAGACAACACAGGCTACATCGGAAAAGCAAGGGACAAGATCCTTTGCAACTAGGTTTTAATCAGGACTGAAACCACTAGGCACACAAACGCCGTCTGCATCAACTAGGAATTGTAAATGTTGCTCGGGGAAGACACCGAGCAGAGACAAAAAAATTAATGGTGTAGAATACCATGGAAACCTAAATAAAAACACCAGAAAATCCAGCAGCCCCACCTCAACAAGGTTTAGAGCACAACGAACACTGATACATCAACCAACTTACAACAACACCCACCAGAATCCCTAGCCCCAACTCTATCTTAATAGGAGGGAGCCCTCCTCTATAGGAGAGGAAGAAATGAGAGCCCAAACCTCCAAAGTCTTCACTTTTCTGCTCACACATGCTCCACCTTGATAAGAACAAGTAGAAGAGAGAAGAACTCCCCACCAAATCTACAAAACTCACCTCCACCTCAATAGAAGAGGGCTCCACCTCAATGGGGCTGTTTCCACCTCCATAAAGACACCAACTGAGATTTAGAGAGAAAACTTTAGTAGGAAGCACAATCACAACCACCTTTGGCATATCAAGATATTGAACCAAGAAAGAGGAAGAATGCACTTTAGCCATATAATAAAAAACCAAAAATTTGAGCCTTGAGAAGAAGAAAATAAAATAACTCATCCATGAGAGATCCTTGATCCCCCCAAAAACATAATAGGAGCTACTATTCTTGTAGCAATAGAACACCATAGAGTCGAAACCAAGGCCAAAACCACTCTGAATAGAGTCCATAAACGTAGGCGCCTTCAGCCAATACAACAAATCAACCCTCAAAAGATAGAAAAACTCCCTTCATAAGAATGCTCTTCACCATCTTAGGGGGATCATGACCCGATGGTCACACAGAATCAACTTCACATCTAAGATTGCAGAAGCACCCTCTTCAATCCCACCAAGTCCATACCTAGCAATGGGAGTAGCATAGGAAAAGAGAGCCCAAACCTGGCCCAAAAGGGACAAAATGGATAGAGCCCACAAGGGAACCCACCAAACTCTAGAGGACCCAATAGCTAAGTCCTTCCAAGAGCAGAAGTTCATCTGCAAATAGAGGAAATAAAACCCCAACACCTAAATATCTTCCACCAAGTCCTGGGGTTGAGCGTCATGCTCATTAAACACAATGAAAGAGCTCCAAAGGAGTCATTCCCACTCAGAGAGGCTTGTGCACATTAGTGAAGGGTAGCCCAAAAGCCAAACACAACAAAAAATGTGACACAGTCACAAGAGCAAGAGACACCAAAGAGCCAACACAAGGGTGATCCCTCCACCTCATCCACAAATGCCTCTTCAAACACCAATGAGGCCAAAAAAACCAAAGCCAGAGGACCCACAAAAACTGGATGAAGCTTCAGATCCAACCAACACACGAGCCCAACCTCCCACACAACAACAATAAGAAAAAAACAAAAAGGCGCACCCTCAATAGGCCAAGCTTCCTTCAAAGCCAATGGATCTGCATTCGGATTGTCCTCAACATCATCACCATCAACTGAGGATTTCAAAATTCCTCCCCTAGTACGCTTCCCACCTGTTATCACTCTCGCCATAAAAAAATTATGATATTAAGGGTATGAGCGTTTGGTTGTTGGCTCTATAGGAAAGAAGCCCCAATATTTCACCAAAGGGTCTCCCCTTAACACCATGGAAAATCAGTCTCAATTGTTGATGCGGTAGGGAAAGATCCCGTGGGGTTTGAACCTTGGTTGTTAGTCCTATAGGCAAGAAGCCCCACTACTTCACCAAAGGGTCGCCCCCTAATCCTTTTATTGTTGTTCACCCTATTGATGAGTATTTTTTGTAGATCACAACATAAACAAAATTTGAAGTAATATGTCTCTCTTGAAAGGAAATCTAACCTCTAAGATTTAGAAAGGTTACCCCAAGGCTTCGATATTCAGGTCACGACTTTGCAAAAATGACTTAGTGGTTTAATGTTTTGTTGTTTAACAAGGGTCCTTATGATTACCTCTATGAAGTTTGTGAAATAAGGGTCTTGAAGGGGCTGAATGTCGGTATGAAACCCTAATTGGATTTAGAGGTCTAAGATTTGGAAATAGTCCTCAACATCTGCTATTGCACTTTGTATCATACTATCTTCCTAAAATTACTCAAATTTTAAATAAAATTCAAAAGATAGGGTAAGAAGAGATTAAGTTAAGAAACCCTAAGGATAATGCCAATAATGATTTGGTGCTTTAGATAGACAGATCCCTCATAAAACCAATTCTTGTTTAATTGGAGATTAACTCACAATAACACAAGAACAATGCAATCTTCAAAGGTAATGAAATTTTTTTAGATCATGAACATTCATATAAATACCCAATTCTAGTGCAACTTAAACAAATCTTCACAATTGAACTAATATCAAAAAAGGTTAAAATGTACCATGCAAAAAAATTACAATAAACAAGTTATAAATGGTATGAACCATAAATCTATCAAATATCTTCACACTTCATCATTATCATAACTGAACTCTATCTAATATTGAAGAAAAGGAACCATGCAAATATAAGAAATCCATAAGTGAAACACCAAAAATTAATGCTTTGCTTGTATTAATTTCAAAATGTTTGGTTACAACAATTATAATTTCAACAACCCTTTACAATGAGAGAATACTACCCTTTATAGGAAAGGTCAACAAAACCTAGGATACAATCAATGGCGAAGATCATCTTAACACCAAGGGTCAAGATTACATTGGAATTTAATATTTGGAGTGCATTAAATATCATTCTTTTATCTCCAAATAAATTAGTTACAATACCTCCTTGGGATATGTAAAAGTACAACATATTACATTAATACATATACTTCATCATTAAATTATAATTACAAAATCCTAGGAAATCTAGGGCACAAGTTCTAAAAAATAATCCTTTGAATACATCCAAAAAGTGAGCCAGCTGGTGCCCATAATTACAAAGAGTTGTCATCAATCACACTTTTACCTTCAAATTTTTCTTTGATGGTGAACTTAACAAAATTTGTCAAGATAGGAGTGACCTCGTCATTTGGTGGACTAGCTACAATGTGAACTTTGTAGCACTAGATGTTGTAATGATCAATCAATTGATGATGTAGAGCCATCCAAGAAGCCTTCTAATTAACAAATTTTTGGATTTTTACTAAAGTTTGGGCAGCCCAATCCATATAATCCAAAGATAAGTCATGAAATGAATCTTTATAAATCTACAACCTCCATTGCTACTTCAAAATTTGATCCTTCAACTCTCCTATGGGGTCAACTTCTAACTTAGTCGAATCCTTCAAAAAATGGCCACAAGAGCCCAATACTTCTTTTATTTGGCTACTAATTTGACACACTTATTGCACAATTTGACACACTATTTCTCTTTAAAATTTCATAGCATGCATCCAATAGTGAGGTTCCTTGAGCTTATCTTTACTTAGGATAACCTCTTTCATCAAAAAATTATTAAGCAATTTCTAAATAGCCTCTAATTTGGGAAACACTAGGCCATGGTATTTCACATAACTAGTGCAATCCTTGGATAGCTTATATAATTCTTCCTTAAGAATAAGAAATTTGTTATGCACTTGCATGGCAACATCAATTATTTTATTACTACTATAAAAAATATGCTTCAACCAACTCTGAGTAGACTGAGCCCATGACCTCATCTTCTCCATTCTATCCACTTCATCTTTAGATAAGGCCACTGGAATCACCCTTTTTCCTTGATCACTCTGGATTGGAATGATCAAATGTTGTATGAAGGTAGTGAGCTCTACGACATGGGATCTCAACTCAGCCTTGGTGGCCTCATCTTTATTCATTTTATGCACTATATTGGTCATTGATCTCTAAAGCTCATCTATCTCTTGGGCTCTATTGTGGGGCCAAGGTTGATGGTTAAAATATTAAACTCTCCAAGAAAAATGTTCTTGCTCTCTTTGTCCTCCATGGGAGTGGCCATGTACACAATTATGGAGCCTAAGGCATCCTTAGTTATATGAGACCTTATTTTTTCCTTCTTCCTTTCTCTTATATTTTTTATCGTACTCAAGATAGCCTAAAAAGCTCAGCTTAAGAACCTTTATTATGGGCTTCTTTTTCTTTTACTACTCTTCCAACCATGAGGAGGAAACAATCTTGTCAACATCAGACTCTATTTGAGGAGGAGGAGAAGCCTCCTTTTGATAAGGGATACAATCTTCAGTTCATGGATGGTAAGTGCAAGATATTGGGAAATTTTGTAAATGTGATTGCATCAGGTACACAAACAAAAGGTAATATTTTCCACCCGAGTGTTGCTAGTAAAATTTGTTTGATTGCTCAAATTGATGAAAGTTGGTTGTGGCATAGGATAATGTGTCATGCTAACTTTGATAATATTGTCAAGATAAGTTCTACTAAGGCTGTGAGAGATCTTCCGAAGCTAATGAAACCTACTAATGCCATATGCAAAGAATGTTAGTTAGGAAAGAAAACAAGAATTTCATTTCGGAGTAAACAACAAAATTCAAATGTTTTGTTGTATCTTGTGCATACTGATTTGTGTGGTCCTGCTAGAACTAGAAGTTTACAAAGATACATATACGTCATGTTGCTTATTTATGACTATTCAAGGATGATGTGGGCTACTTTCTTAAGGGAGAAATCTGAAGCTCTGGAAAAGTTCAAGATCTTTAAGGCTATGGTTGAGACAAAGACATGTCCAAAGATTAAGTGTTTGAGATCAGATAGAGGTGGTGAATTCACTTCCAGTGAGTTTAATTCTTTTTGTGAAGAGCATGGAATAAAGAGACAGTTATTTGCACCACAGACCCCTCAACAAAATGGAGTTTCAGAAAGGAAGAACAAACCAGTTCTAGATGCTACTAGAACCATGATGTTGGAAGGAAATGTACCTCATATCTACTAGAGAGAAGTTGTAAGTACTACTGTGTACACACTTAATTGGGTACAAATCAAAGGTGATATTGGTAAGACTCCTTTTGAGCTATGGAATAGTCAAAAACCTACTATTATATATTTCAAGATCTTTGGAAGCAAGTGTTATATCAAAAGAGATGATGATATAGGAAAGTTTGATGCTAGGAGTGATGAAGGAATATTTCTGGGTTATGCTACTAAAAGTAAGGCCTACCGATGTTACAATAAGAGACTGAAGAAAATGGTTGAAAGTGCAAATGTTAAGGTTGATGAAGAATTTGGTACACCATCTAGAACCTGTGGATATGATTATGATGATCAGAATGACAATACACACAAAGGAAAGCAAGGTCATACTTCAAGTCAAGTCCAAATCATTCTGGTGAATCAAGAAGATCAAGAGGAAGGAGAAACTGGTGGAAGAACAAAAGAGAGATTAGAAGAGCTTGAGGTTGAAGAACATTCTAAGAAGAATCTGAGGTATGTGAGATTGAATCATTTAGAAAATCAGATCATAGGTGATAAGAAAAAAGGTGTCGAGACTAGGAGAAGAATTGTAGAAGAATATTGTTTATTTCAAAGACTAAGCCTAACAATGTGAATGAAGCATGCAAAGATGAACATTGGGTTGAAGCAATGAAAGAGGAAGTACAAAAAATTGAAAAGAATGATACATGGATTCTTGTTCCCAGACCTAAGGATAAGAATGTAATTGGAACTAAATGGGTCTTTAGAAACAAACTAAATGAACAAGGTGATGTGGTTAGAAACAAAGCAATACTAGTATGTAAGGGATATTCACAGATGGAAGGTATTGATTTTGAAGAAACCTTTTCCCTTGTTGCTAGAATTAAAGCTATGAGATTGTTTCTTGCTTATGCTGCTTACAAAGAATACAAAGTTTATCAAATGGATGTCAAGTAAACTTTTCCAAATGGCGAATTGGAAGAAGAAGTTTATGTTGAACAACCAGATAGATTCTAGTTGAATGATCAAGGAGATATGGTTTGACGATTGAAGAAATCATTGTATGGACTCAAACAAGCCCCTAGAGCATGGTATGCTAGATTGGATAAGTACTTGGTGAAGCTTGGATTTAACAAAGGTACTGCTGATAGTAATTTGTATTTCAAGAATGATGATAAAGATTTAATTGTGGAAGTTTTTGTTGATGATATCATATTTGGAGGAGATGATAGCTTGTGCATGAAGTTTAATAATAAGATACAAAATGAGTTTGAGATGTCAATGATTGGAGAGATGAAATTCTTCTTGGGATTGCAAATTACTCAGTTGGATAAAGGGATCTTTATATCTCAGTCCAAGTATGTGAAAGAATTGCTAAAGAAATTTGGTATGGAAGATTCAAAGCCAGTTGGTACACCCATGGTGACCAGATGCAAGTTGAAAACTGATGATAATTCTCTGAAGGAAAATTAGACTAGATTCAGATCAATGATTGGTGGATTACTTTATTTGACTCAAACTAGGCCTGATATCATGAATGTTGTATGTATTGTTGCAAGATTTCAAGCTGATCCTAAAGAATCTCATGTAACTGCTATGAAGAGGATTTTCAGATACCTGAAGGGGACAGTTGATTTTGGTCTATGGTATCCTAAAGATGATGATATTACTATGAGTTCCTTTACTGATGCTAATTGGGCATGAGATGTGGATGATAGGAAAATTACTAGTGGTGGAGCATTTTTCTTGGGAAAGAAGTTGATTTCATGTTTAAGCAAAAAACAAAATGCTATTTCTTTATCTACTGCAGATGCCGAATACATTGCTGCCGCTAATAATTGTACTTAAGTACTGTGGATGAAGCAAATGTTGAAGGATATCAGAGTTGTGTATGATGAGCCTATTGTTATATTCTGTGATAGCTCAAGTGCTATTAACATTTCTAAGAATCCGATGCTGGATTCCAAGACCAAGCATATATCTGTCAAGTTTCAATTTTTGAGAGAGAAAGTAAGTGAAAAGGAAGTTAGATTGGAGTATGTTCCTACTAAGGAGCAAATTGCAGACATATTTACCAAGCTGTTTCCTAAGGATACTTTTGAGTATCTCAGAGGGAAGTTAGGGGTGATTACCCCTCCTAATCAAAACTAAGGATGCATTGATTTGCATCAATCCATGCATTGTATGATCATATTTTGATCTAGATCGATGTTGTGATGGTTGCTACTCAGGGGGGGTAGTCAGATGTTCAGATGTTCAGGTGTTCAGATATGTGGTTTAGAGCTTGCATAGAAGAGATCTTTGACATTGATGTTAAAGGGGGAGAAGAGTCATGTGAAAAATCTTTGTGGGGAGAAGCGTTGAGGAGAGAAGAATTGAGGAGAGAAGAGCCAGAACCTAAGGAGGAGTAAGTGTAGTTGTGTTGATGGTATTTTTCACATCATGTGTTGCCATCAATTCCAAAGGAGGAGATTGTTGGATGTTGTGGTGTGTTGTTGATATGTGGTTTTCATTGATGTCAACACTATTAGCATTGTTGCATTAGAAGTTGTATATGTCAAGGATATTGAGAAAATTGTAATAAGAAGTGCTACAGGTTGTCAGTGGTGAAGCAAAATTATTTCTATTGGTGTGATCAGTACGTTGCTATTCAAAGGTTTGGACTAAAGGGTTTCTTGTTGAGCATATCTAGTTTATCCACATCAAGTTTGAGAGATCCACGTGAAGATTTGGTCAAGTTATGAAGATTTGTATTCTGACAGTTTTTCTGTTACTTCTATTTGTGTTCCTGAATGAAGATCATGTGATTTCAGTTAGTTTAGTTGTTGCAGATGCTTCTTTGGTGTTTCATGATGCTTGTGGATGTTTCTAGTTCGTTCCCTATTTGTGTTGCACATCCGCATTGATCGTTGTGCTTGTGATATGAGATTTTCTCTTGTGTGTTCATGTTTTTCATGTTCTTGGCCGACAAGGTGTTGAAGCGTGTTGTGGATCTTCATGGAGTATTGAAGTGGTTCATGTTTAAGGATGTTATTTTTGGTCTTCACTATGTTGTGGCTGACCTTGGTTGATTCACATTAATAATATTGATTGATCTGAGCCGACTATTTATATTCTTTGTTGCTATTTTGTTGAAGCCGACTTATAGCAATGTAATCTCTTGTTGCAGATATATATGAGCGATTGTTTTATCATTTGGATTTGTGAAAGTGAAAGGAAAAGTGAAAGTGTGAAGTGTGTGTGAATATTGTTTAGATTATTCAAAGGTAGAGCAGAGAGTGAAGAAGAGTGAAGAAGAGTAAAGAAGTGTTCATGTGCTTAACCAAAACTATAACCAGGCATTAGAAAATGCTATTTTCTTTGTTCAAAATCTGATGGATTTAATCATAACCTTTCTGTAAGATAGTGTGTCTTCCTTTGTAATTGAGCAGTGAGCTCTAGGTAGTGTGCCTGAATGCATGTGCATTCCCCATTCCCCATTCATATTTTCTTATACTTTTAACAGGGTATAATCTTGTGGACTGATCTCCACTGTGGATTTTCCCCTAACAGGGTTTCCACATAAAAATCTTTGTGTTATGTGTGCTTCTGATGTGTTGTTCATTTATGCTTTCATGATTAATGATCAGATATGAGAATAAGACTAATAAGTTGAATAAGTTCAAAATTCGGTGACAATTGATTCACCCCACCCCTCTCAGTTGTTTGCCATTGAGTTTCCAATAAGGGGAAGCATGAATTGAAGGAAAAGGGTTGGGATAAGAGTAAATGGTGATGGTAGCAATGGAGGGAGTGATGATGGAAGTGGTGATATCCAAAAATATATATGGGAGGAGGTGAGGAAAAGATGGTAAGTGAGATGGTGGATGCAAGAGGAGATGTGGAGATGGGAGAAGGTGGATAAATATAAATGAAAGGAGAGGGAGATGGAGGCGAATCCTTTTGAACTTTGGTGACTTTCTCAGCTTCAACTATCTTTACCCTCTTGGCCTTTTTAGTTTGTAGCTTGGTTCCTTCTATAGGCTCAACCTTCCTCTTGTAAACTCTAGGTTTGGAAGTAGGCTACCTTTCCTCTTCTTTGGTTTTCTTTGCCTTGCCCTTCACTTTGGAAGATGTCCTTGCTTCTTCTCTTGTTGACTGTTTACCTTGATCAATATCTTCTGCCCCATGCTCTTCTTCTTCACCAGAGGAGTTTTGATCTTCCTCTACTTGTTAAAATTTTACTTCTACTCCTTGATCCATGAGAGAAAAATTTTGGGCCTTTACCCACCTCTTGGTAATCCTTAGGATTGACCTAGTCACAATATTGAGGTCTATAACTATTGAAAAACAATGTGAAACTAAGATGAAATATTAGCTTATTTATGCATATTCAAAAATAAAAATAAGATTACCAAATAATATTATATGTATGTGATTACACATTCACCATAGTAGAAAAATTAGCAAATAAACATGACACCAAATTTATATGGAGAAACCCTTTCGGGAAAAAACTTCACACAAGAAAAGAGGTCAAGTATATTATTTATCTTCAAAAGAGAGATACACCACAATACACTTCCTTATTGATCTCCTACAAACCATATTATTCCATACATCTACAAATATCACAAGATGAAACTACCATCTCATGGCTCCAATTTATAAAACTTATGTGAGACAAAACCACAATGGTAAATTGAAACAAGAGGCGAAAAAAATACTTACAAAAGCCCATGCCCCTTCCTTTGAAGACCAAGAGACATGATACTAAATTAATTAATATGCACAAGGATTCAACATGGGTGCCTAACTCATAGCCTCTTCATCTTCTGCCATTCAGGATGCTTTGATGACTATTCAACTTCCAGATGGAGAACCAATGGGCACATGTTTCCCTCCAAACTTGGGTGCCCCACTCAAGACCATTCACATTCCCAATTAACATGCCTAGGAGGGAGAATTTTTCCTCTAGTGATGTGTAACCTCCACCAACATTAAATTTCTTATTGAAAATATCATTACAATATGCCAATATTAAATGAATTTCTCATATGTGCCCTAGGACACTTTCCAAGAAACATGGAGACTTAAAAATGACATAGGTTTGCAAGGTAAATGTCACCTAACCTAACATTATCCCACTTGACATTATTTATTGCAATTACATCCAAGATATACAAATATAAATCAAGTATAATGATCAAGGCTCATGGCCTTCCTGCACCAAGAGAAATTATCTATATTCACTAGCTTCATAAGAGAATCTGCAACATTCTCCAAAGTGTCAATCTTATCAATAAATACCTTACCATTCTCAACCATTTCTCATAAAAATTTATATCAAGCATCAAAATTCTTAGTATGAGCATGATACATAAGATTTTTGACCAAAAAATAACACCCTGACTGTCACATATTATCCTCACTATCCTGCAATCAAAACCAATGCTATTACCAAGTCTTTGTAACCATACCACCTCCTTAGAGGCATGTGTAGCAGCTATATACTTTTATTTAGTGGTGGACAAAGCAACTATAGGCTGCCTCTTACTCATCCAAATAACTTTCCCAATCTACATTAATAAACCCTTGTATGTCCTGACCACATCATCAATACTATGATAAACCAAATAGTAATTTGAAGCACCACACAAATATCTAAACACCCTCTTAATAAAATTCCAATTCTCTTTACAAAGGTTAGACATAAACCTACTTAGAACTCCCATTGCTTGGACTATTTCTAGTCTAGTGGAAACCATTGAATACATTAAACTACCAACACTAGCATAAGGCATAAGGAACCTTAAACATATCTTCAAAATCATCATCAAAACTAGGACACATATCTAAGTTCAACTTAGTACCAACTGGAAATGGAATATTAAATGACTTACAATCATGTGTATTAAACCTTCAAAAAATTGTATCAACATACTTACTCTAACTTAACCAAAGCTTTATGTGATCTCGATCTCTACTGATTTCCATCCCAAGAATAAATTTTATAGCCCCCAAGTCCTTCATATCAAAGGTTCCAAAAAGTGGTGTCTTGAGCTCCCTAATCATCACCTTGTTGTTATCCATGAATAACATATCATCAACATACAAGAAAATAATTAGAACCTAATCATAAATAACCTTAATATAAACACAATGATCCTCCTTGCTCCTAAGAAAGACCAACTTCAATACAAAAGTATCAAACTTTTGTTACCACATCCTAGGTGGCTATTTCAAACCATACAAATATCTCTTCAACCTATAAACCAATTATTCTTTTCCTTTCACAACAAAACCTTCAGGTTGTCACAGATAAATTTCCTCATCAAGATCCCTATGCAAGAAAGAAGTTTTAACATCCATTTATCTATCTCAAAATCAAAAGCAACAACAATAGGTAATAGGAATATAATAGAAGTTAATTTAGTAACATGAGATAAAATTTCACCAAAATCAACTCCCTTTCTCTAAGATTATCTGTTAGCCACTAATTGGGCCTTGTATCACATTAACCGACTACTTGCACCAAATTTATTTTTTAAATACCCACTTACAACCAATGGGATTCCTTCCTTTAGAAAAAATAACAAGATCCTAGGTATCACAACTATCCAAGTCCATCATCTCCTCCTACATGGCCTACAACCAAGACTTAATTTACTCCAAAGAGAGAGCCTCTAGGGCTAAGAGATCTAGGTTCATCATCAGTAATTAACAAAGAAAATACATAACGATAATTTGATGGGCTATACCTATCAACTAGATTTTGTTGCCTTGTGGACCTCCTCAAGGTAGGAGTAATGGGATCTACTTTTTCTTCTTCTTATGTGTTCTCATCTTGCACATCATTTGAACTATCAGAGCCCTCTTCTTCTTCTCCATCCTTAAACCCATCTAATTATTTTTCCACATGTGCATCTTCTTGCTTCTCAATATTTGTATTAAAGTGCATTGTCTTTGTCTTATCTTTCTCCTATGGTTTGTTCTTCACCTGAGTAAGCTCTAAATTTTGAGAATGTGTTTGTGGTGCTTGGTTTCCAAGTGCTTTTGAGAAAATTTGAATAAAAAAGAAAAAAGTTTGGTTGAGAGGTGTTCAGTGTAGCGGAGTAGTGATCTAGTGTTGCTTCACATTTATTCATGGTTGAAGATCTACCTATGTAGTTCGGATATGTTGTTCTTGGAGATGTTATATCCAAAGTTTCAAGCTCTGGATCATTGTGTAGAGAAATTTGTGTTCACCAGTATGTGAATTATGTATTGTAGTGATGTATGGGAGAAATGGTTTTACTCCGCATTTCTCTGCAGTTTTGTTTTTGGTTTTGTTGTTCTAGAAGTGTGCTTATATCACTCATATCTATCTTCAGTATAAGTTGTTTGAAGTGCGATACTTTGCAAGGTTGGATTCATGTGTTACAGTATGAGGAAATTTAATTGAGTGTATAGGATGAGTATCTTCTTTAGGTGAAAGTTGTTGCGAATGAATTTTTTGGACTTCAGGGTGTTTATGGAATATTCCAGATTGTGTTCAAGTGATGTATGTAGTTCGTGAGTCATCTTTGGATTAAAGGAAGTGTGTAATTAATTATTTAATGTGTTTACATAGGTTCGACCAACCTTTGGTGTTTACACTAATTTTGGATATTCTTTGGTGTTTGTGGAAGCATGGTATAGTGTGTATGTGTGTAATTGGGTTCAAGTTAAGGTTTGGTGTGGTTAGCTTTCATTCCTTTCCATCGCAAGAATTCTTAGTGTTGACCTAGTTTAAATTTACATGGTTGAGGTGCATAGCCAACCTTGTCAATCATTTTCAAGGTTGAGGATGGTATAAATGAGTATTGAGTTGATGGAGAGTGGTGTGGCGATGTGTGTGATATGAAGTGCGAAAGCATGAAATGCAGTGCGAGCTTTAATGTGTTGGAATACTGGAAGTAGTGAGAAGAAGGTTCCTACATTCTTTAGAGAGGCTATGAATGTATTGGTGATTATGTGGTGGATTTTCTTGTTGCTTTGAGATGGATTTCTCATTGTAACATTCTTCTTTCTTATTTTCTATAATCTAGTAGTGAGCCCTTCTTTCTTTTGGGTAGTGAGCCTATTGTATTTATTGTTTTAATTACTTTATACTGTGAGCTAATCCTCATCACGGTTTTTCCCTTCTTGGTTTTTCCACATAAATTTGGTGTTCTCATGTGTTTGGATGTGTTTGCATTACTGTTTCTTATGTTTACATTCTACTAATGCATGATAAGGGCTTAATGGTTGTTAAGGGTTTAAGGACTAATGCAAATCTGAGTGTTAATGAGGGTTTTGATGTTTTAATGTACAACTGATTCACCCCCCTCTCAGTTGTCTTGTGCATTCAATAGATTCATTCTCTTCTAAGGAGAAGAGATTCCCGAAGAATGAAAAAATTTTATTTTTCACTTCCTCTTGATTATTTATCAAGGTATCACCTACCAACAAACACTCAATTTCCTCTTTTATATTTTTCTTTTAGGAAGTTGAAGAAGAATCTCATTCCTTTATCTTCATTACTTAGCCAATTCAATTTCGCAATTTTCTTTAAACCTTGGAATTTCCTAGTTTGTAGCTTCCTCGACTCACTCTTGCATTTAATTAGTTCTTTATTAAGTTCTTCCTTTGTTGGGTCTTCTTGTAGATTATCTTCTAACCTAAGCAAATTTTCTTGGAGCATATTTTCAAATTTCTTATACTCTATCATTTTTTTCTCCCTATATTTTGGAATAGCAAGGCCCAACCCCTAATATTTGTTAGTGTAGGTTTTTATTTTCCTAGTGGGATATTTAATTTTCCCTTAGTTATAGGTTTTTCCTATAAATTTATTAAGCTTGCTTAGGATAATAAAGTGAGTTAATCATTTATTAACTAGGAGATAAAGTGATGCTTTGTCCTTCACCTTTTAAGGGTGGATTATTTACTTTTTCATCACTTTAATTAATCTTGGTGGTTATTAGTGGTCAATTCTCATTGGTTGATTCACCACCTTCATCCTCTCCTTAGTTATATATAAACTCACTACCTAGCTTTTATTTTTCATCTTAGAAGCTCTTAATACAATTTTGTCATCTTGACATTTCACAATCTATCGGAGTTCTAGTTTGCATCATTTGTGTTTTTCTAGTTTATGTAACTTTTATTTTATCTTAAAAAGTTCCTTGGGTTATTCAATCTATTTCAAATTGATAACATGGTATTAGAGTTTTTTTTTGAGAAATTGAAGTTCTTAAGACTCCTAATTGAGAGATTGAGATTTTCATGTAAAAATATTGTCAAATCTTGTATTCTCTTCTCTTGCATTTAGAACTATTTGGAGAATTGGAAAGGGTTTATAAATATTTAATAACCTCTTTATATTGCATGTGTTTTGTGAGATCTAGGGTGATTGTAGCATTTTTGGTTATACTTTGCAGATTTTTTTTACTATTTCAACATGTCCAAAAGGCTCAAGAAAGTCAAGATTGGATTTTGTTTCATCCAAATTGGAGATCATTTGAAAAAATTACAAATGAGGGTTTGAAGCTCAGATCTAGTGAATAGATTTTTATAGGAGTAGTTTTGGCCAAAAAGGACCTTGCCATTGCATTTAAGAGGTTGAGGAGATGAATTTTGACATATAATTTTCCCATATTTGGTGTCGGGAGTCACCAAGGCAAAAAAATTTTCCCAGGAGGGTCGTACGATCCCCTAGTTGTAGGTCATACAAATTTATTTTAAGTTTTTTTTTTTAAAAATAAAAATTTTGGGCCGTTTTGTTAAAAAATTCAAAAGAAAGTAGCACTTTAAAACAAAGCGCTTAATGCTTTTGTTTTAGCACTTAGAGCTTTTGTTTTAGCACTTAGCACTTATTAAGCATTGGAAGCATCAGGGTTTTAAACTCCCAACCTTGATAGACTCTAAAAATCTGCCAATGGCTAAGACCCCTGGACCTTAAGCCACCTACAAAGTGGCTACGCCACACAACTTTTAAACTGCTATGAGGAAATATAAATTGCTACCGGCTTCAGTAGTAACATGTGAAAAAAGATATAACCACTAGTTAAACATAACTACCAACCATTGCAGCTCCACCCGGATTGTCATTGGTGACATCGCCCAACAACCACTAGGGGGCCACCAAGGCCCTCCAATAGGCCAAATTGGGCCTTTTTCAAACTTGCATAACTTTTTTCCACGGTGTCAGATTTTAAAAAATGAGATATCGCCAGAAAGATGGAGATGACAAATTTCCATCCACAAATGTATTTAAAATATATTTTACCATTTTTTTCCAAATATTTTAGGATGTAGTTGTTTGTTGCTAATTTCTTCACAAGCCATAACTTTCCCCGTGGTGCTCCAATTTTCAGAAATGAATAGGTGTTGGAAAGGTGGTGACGAGTATTATGTAGATATAAGACTTTTTGATATTTTATATTAGGTTCATTTTGTATCAAAATTTGTAATTTTGGCTATTTTGAGCTTATTGAGCAATGTATCTTGGAAAACGTTTTGTAATACATTAAACTATGAAGTGCCAACCTTATAATATCTAGGGGAATATTTTTTGATACTAGTGAAAATAGTGGGGGTGTTCTTAATTTTCTTGTGTTCAATTTCTTTCCACACTCTCTTTTGCATTTCTTCATCATGGATTGAACAATATTTCTTATTCTAATTGCATACAATTATTTTGAGTGGAAATCTAAAATGCAAAATCACTTAAGAAGTCTTGATTTTCATAGAAGAAAAATGAGATTAGAAAATGAACCTACTAAAGATGAAGAAAAGCATAAGTAGTTTAATAGATGTGATGAATCATTATGTTTGTCTGAACCTTCTGATTTTCACTTTCATATTGAATCTTTGATTACTCCAAATGAAATATGGAAAAAGCTAGAAACTCTTTTTGGAACTCAAGATTCAATGAGGGGTCATATGTTGGAAAATGAACTAATGAGTTTAAGTCTAGGGAACTTCAACATAATTCAATATTTCTTCACCAAATTGAAATCACTAAGGCTACAACTATAACAATGTGTAATTGATAAGAAAGACGACAATTGATCCTAAGCATTCTCTCTAAGCTAAGTTCTGAATATTCAATGTTTGCTTCTACCTTTTATGCTACTAAGGATGTATTTGGTTCCAAATTCACCATGCCATCATTAGATGATTTTTCTAAATCTCTCACATGGGAGCAAGATAAGCTAATCCACATGGGAACTCTTAAGTCTTCTAAGTCACATGCCTTGGTAGCCAACCATGGCACAAATGAACAGTGAGGAAAAAGTGGTAATAATGATAAGAAATAAAAGAATAGAAAAGAGAAAAATAATAAAAAAATCAGCTGCTCCAAGGGAAACTAATGAAATATCATCTTCAAAAGGTGAAAAATCCTAACAAAGAGAAGGTTAAATGTACCTATTGTAAATGTCCTGGTCATGATGAGGAATTTTTTTTTAAGAAACAAGTAGATCACTTGACACACATTCTTGAGAAGAATAATCTTAGTTTTCTTGATTCTATCAAATAGTGTTCAAATGAAGAGTCTCTCAAGGCCAAAGAAAACAACAAAGGGAAAGGAAAGGGAAAGGATCTTGTAGAATTTACTTCTCCATCATCCACATGGGTTCTTGTTTTGGGTACTTCACACCACATGGCTTCTTCTAAGGACAAGATTTCATCTTTGGAGTTGTGTACTCTTCCTTTCATTTTGATGGGTGATGACACTCCTATTGAGGTGTGTGGGATAGGGTTTGTTGATATGGGGGAAGGTGTTAAATAGGCACTAGACAACTAAGAGGGGGGGGGGGTGAATCCATTGTCATACAATTCAAAATTTAAAACTCAACACTTATTAATTTCACAACCACACTGTTTTGTTATTACGTAAGAGCATGAAACACAAATAACAGAAAGTAAATCAACACACTGAACACCATATTTTTACGTGGAAAACCCAATGAGGGAAAAACCACGGTGAGGGTTAACTCACAATATAAAATATTATAAAATAAAGGCTCACTGTCAAGGGCTCACTACCCAGAAGAGGGACTCATTGTCCAAGTACAAAGGCTCACTGCCTACAAAAAGGACTCACTGTCCAACAGGGAGGCTCACTACCTACATATACAAAAGAGAACAAAAAGATCCACCACAATAATTAATGCACATTCGCAGGATTGTAGAAACCCTTATCTCACTGCCTTCAACACAATGGAGAATTGCTATCACAACTTACATACACACTTCTGCTCTTATGACTTGTTTTTTACTTTTGTCACTTTGCATCACATTGTCATACAACTCTTCACAATTCGACTTGCTTTTATACCATCCTCAACCTTAGAAAATTTCTCCAAGGTTGGCCACAAAAACCATATTTCATAAATTCAAAATAGGTCGGCAACTCAAAATTCGCTCAGTGGAAAGGAATAAGAGTGGAACAATAAATTTTTTTTTCAAGATCAAAAATAATTTCTTGAAACAACCACACACTTCCTTAACTAAATTTTATTCTCTGAATGAAGTGTAAACACTAGGTTGACCAAACCTAATGAAAAACACAAATAAACATTGATGTACATGCTTCCCAATTAGAAGATGACATGTAGACTCCACAACATGCTTCATTAAGCACAAAAATACACCTCAAAATCTTCCATATACATTCACAGCAAAACAATAAACTTCAATCACTAAACACCTTTCACCAGTCCATCCAGACTGTATAAACTCACACTGAATTACTGAAACATGACTTCCAGATCACCAACCTTCAAACCTCTTTTCCAGAGCACAAAAAAGACCTTCACAAGACATATCCAAAATCCACAAGATCTGAAACAAAATAGCAGAGAAATGTGGAGCAAAACTATTTCTCCCAATCCATAGAAGACCAATTCTGCCAGAACAGTTCACACACTGGTGAACATAACTCTTCAACACTATCATACCAGAAGCTAAAAATTAGAATATATCATCATGAAATCACCATTAACAAACCTTCACATCTGCACAAGCATACAATCAACACAAGATAAATGTAAAGTACATACTGAACATTGACTTCTCTTCTTTATTTAATTTTCTCAAAAGCACTTGGAAACACATCAATACAACACATTTGCAACACTAAAAAGATAGCTCCATGTAATCACATCTTAGAAGAATCTTAGATACACATGTACAATCTGCAACATACTGAACTGTGTTGACATCAATGACAACACCACCAAACTTTCTCATACTTGCAACAATCTCCCCCTTTGTCATTGATGGCAACACATGATGTGAAAAACCATCAAAGACAACATCATTCTTCACAATACTAAGAGAACAACTTCTCTTCTTCAACAATTGATTTTCACATGACTTTCTCTCCCCTTTTGACATCAATGGAAAACATCAACAATTCTGATTACTCCCCCTTAGGAGTACACACATATTGCAACAATGAAACCATTTCTACTCCCCCTGCGGAGTAGACCCATTTATCAATCCAGATAAGTGAAGAACCTATGAATTCATTGGACTGATGCACCTTCATGTGCACCTAGTTAGGAGGGCCAATGACGCCCAACATCTCCCTAAGATGCTCAAAAGTATCCTTTAGAAGAGCCTTGGTAAATATGTCTGCAATCTGTTCCTTTGTGGTCACATACTCCAATTTGACTTCATTCTCCAACACTTTTTCTCTTAGGAAATGATACTTGATAGATATATGCTCTTTTCTTGAATGCATAACCAGGTTCTTTGAAATGTTTATTGCACTCGTGTTGTCACAAAAAATAGAGATAGGCTCATCACATACCACACCAATGTCCTTCAGAGTTTGCTTCATCCACAAAACTTGTGTGTAGTAGGATGCTACAACAATATATTATGCCTCTGTAGTGGATAAAGAAACTGAGTCTTGCTTCTTACTCAACCATGAAACCAATCTTCTTCCAAGAAAGAAAGAACCACCACTGGTACTCTTCTGGTCATCAACACATCCGACCCAATCAACATCTGTATAAGCACTCAAGGTAAGAACATCACTCTTAGGATACCATAGTTCATAATTTGATGTACCTTTAAGATATCTAAATATCCTCTTTACAACTAAAACTTGTGCCTCTTTAGGAGTTGATTGGAATCTAGGAACAAGACACACTGCATGCATAATGTTCGGTTTGGTAGCAGTAAGATACAACATTCCACCAATCATAGATCTATATTTGCTCTAATTAGTCTTAGTAGATTCATCATCCTTGCTTAGCTTACATTTGGTTATCATAGGAGTACCAACAGGTTTCGAATCATCCATCCCAAACTTCCTTAACAACTCTTTTACATACTTAGATTGTGAAATGAATATCCCTTTGTCAGTTTGATTCACTTGTAGGACAAGGAAGAAATTCAATTCATCGATCATAGACATCTCAAATTCTTTCTGCATATCTTCAACAAACTTATTACACATGCCTTCATTTCCACCAAAGATGATTCCATCAACATAAACAACTACTATCAACATTTTGTTAACTTTCACTTTTAAGTAAAGATTACTATCAGCAGAACCTTTATTGAATCCTTGCTTTTTCAGATATCTATCCAATCTTGCATACCAAGATCGAGAGATTGCTTCAGTCCATACAATGCCTTCTTCAACTTACAAACCATGTCCGGTTTGTCAGACAGCTAAAACCCTTCAGGTTGCTCCATGTACACCTCTTCCTCCAACTTACCATTTAGAAATGTTGACTTAACATCCATCTGATACACTTTGAAGTTCTTGTGATTAGAAAAATCCAAAAACATCCTAATAGGTTCCATTCTAGCCACAGGGGAAAATGTCTCTTCAAAATCTATACCTTCAACTTGTGAATATCCTTTGCATACCAGTCTTTCCTTATTCCTTACGACTTCTCCACTTTCATTCAACTTATTCTAGAATACCCATTTCGAACCAATCACATTCTTATTCACAGGCCTAGGGACTAGTTCCCATGTCTGATTCTTTTCTATTTTTTGCAATTCTTCTTTCATAGACTTCATCCAACTCTCATCTTCACATGCTTCACTCATAGTATTAGGTTCAATTTTAGAAAGAAAACACAAATTTACCTCAACTGCAACTCTACTTCTAGTCTTCACACCTTCACTTTTACCTCCAATTATTTGATCCTTTGGATGATTTTTTTGAACGTACTTAGGAGTTCTGACAACAGGTTCCGGTTCATTTTCTTCTTCTTCTTCTCCTTCTTCCACTTGTTCTTTCTCTTCCCCTTCATTCTCCTTACTCTCATCAAGTACATGTCCATAGATAGGATCATCAGGTTCAACCTCACTTATCTCAATAGGTCTGTGTATATCTTCATCAACTTTCACATTAGCACTTTTAATGATCTTTCTTAGCCTTTTATTGAAGCATCTGTATGCTTTTCTAGTAGTAGAATATCCAAGAAACATTCCTTCATCACATCTAGCATCAAACTTTCTGAGATTTTCATCATCTCTTTTAATATAGCATCTACTTCCAAATACCTTAAAATACTTCATAGTAGGTGTCTTACCGGTCCATAACTCAAAAGGTGTCTTAGTGTTGTTGTATGTGATCTGCACTCTTTATAAAACATAAACAAAAGTATGTATCACTTCTCTCTAGTACATATCTAGTACATTTGATTCTTTCATCATGGTTCTAGCAGCTTCCTATACATTCCTATTTTTCCTTTCAACAACACCATTCTGTTGAGGGGTTCTCAGAGCAAAAAACTATCTTTTTATGCCACACTATTCACATAATGCATTAAATTCACCAAAAGTGAATTCTCCAACTCTATCAGATCTCAAACACTTGATTTTCAAATTTACTTCATTTCCACTCTTGCTTTGAATACCTTAAACCTATCTAGAGCCTGAGTCTTTTCCCTAAGAAAAGTAACCCATGTCATTCAAGTATAATCATCAATAAGCATCATGAAATACCTATCACCATTCAGGCTTCCAGTCCTAGTCGGAACACAAAGATTAGTATGAATCAACTCCAACATACCGGTAGTAGAGTAATCTTTTCCCTTAAAGTTGCATCTTGTTTGTTTCCCCAATTGACAACTTCTACAAATAGAATTACTAGGTCTTGTGATTCTAGGAAGTCCTCGAACAATCTCTTTTGCACTAATCTTGACCAGGTTATCAAAATTTACATGTCCCATTCTCTGATTCCACAACCAACTTTCACTTATTTGAGATACAAGATAATGACCATCAACTCCTTTCAATTGATAGATGTTTCCATGAGTTCTTCTTCTAGCAGCAATCATATCTCCACTTTCAGATCTTTTTATGATTTCACAGGTGTTATTTTGAAACACAAGTTTAAAACCATTGCTACACATCTAACCAACACTCAGAAGGTTATGCCTCAAGCCCTTCACATAATATACATCATCAGTACTATGCACTCCAAAACTAATTGAACCTTTCCCATAGATCTTTGCTCTTGAATCATCACCGAACATAACTAAACCACCATCATATTTCTCAAGTTTAGTGAACTTACTCTTATCTCTGGTCATGTGATTTGAACATCCACTATCAATCACCTAGTAGTCTTCATCCTGTCTTGCATGAAAAGTAGTAACCAAGGTACCTTCCATCCTATTCCTCTTACTCTCTGGACCTTTCTTAGTTACACATTTTCTAGGGTTAGTGGATAAAAATTTACTTTCGAAAGCTAAGAATAAGCATTCACTATCATCAGCCTCATTCTCAGATTCATCATAAAAAATTCCTACTTCTTCTTTAACATAGCACAACTTCTTATATCTCTTATCCTTCCTATCCTTATCCTTATAATCCTTGTTCTTCTTATGCATATCTCTATTCAGACATCTTGAAGCATAATGACCAATATTACCACAACTGAAACATTTAAAGGGAAACATACCTTTATACTTTCCGGTTCCTTTCTTCAACTTCCTAGTAAAGTTTGCTTCCAACTCATCAACACCATCACTATCCGGTTCCTCTTCAATCTTAAATTCCTTGAATGTTGTTTTTGTCTTTTATTCTATCTTGTCTTCTTTCTGAAACTTCCTCATCTCAAATTCTTTCAAGGTGCCGAACAACTATTCCAAAGTGTAAGTCTTAGGATTATATACTTCTTCAATAGCTGAGATCTTATCACTGTAGCACTCCGGTAGGGTTATCAAGATCTTATCAATTATATCTTCATCTGATAGTTTTCCTCCTTGATTTCTAACTTCATTTGCAGTCAGTTCAACTCTCTAAAAGAAACTTGTAAACTCTTCATACTTATCTTCCAACTTCTTCCAGACTTCATATGCAATTTCCAAAGAAGAAACCTTGGGTCACTCATTCTTAGATAAACCACTGCAAATAGCATAATTCACCTTCTCATTTTCTTCATAAGCAGAGATCTCATCTGTAGTGGAAAGACCACCAACAGGGGGTGTATTCTTCATCTCAACAGTCTTCCAAGTCTTGAAACCAAAGGAGATAATGTATCCTTTCATTTGTCCCTTCCAATCATTGTAGTCAGTTCCATCGAACATAGGGATCGCCAACTTATGTGCCATCGGATCTTCCTTAAGTGTTTAAGCTCTACAACAAGGAACCAAAGCTCTGATACCAATTATTAAATAGGCGTAGGACAATTGAGAGGAGGGGTGAATCAGTTGTCATACAATTCAAAATTTAAAACTCAACACTTATTAATTTCACAACCACACTGTTTTGTTATTAAGTAAGAGCATGAAACACAAATAATAGAAAGTAAATCAACACACTGAACACCAGATTTTTACGTGGAAAACCCAATGAGGGAAAAAACCACGATGAGGGTTAACTCACAATATAAAAGATTATAAAACAAAGGCTCACTTCCAAGGGCTCATTACCCAGAAGAGGACTCACTATCCAAGTACAAAGGCTCACTACCTACAGAAAGGACTCACTATCCAACAGGGAGGCTCATTGCCTACGTATACAAAAGAGAACAAAAAGATCCACCACAATAATTAATGCACATTCACAGGATTGCAAAAACCCTTATCTCACTTCCTTCAACACAATGGAGAACTACTATCACAACTTACACACACACACTTCCACTCTTATGATTTGTGGCTTACTTTCATCACTTTGCATCACACTGTCATACAACTCTTCACAATTCGACTTGATTTTATACCATCCTCAACCTTAGAAACTTTCTTCAAGGTCGGCCACAAAAACCTTATTTCATATATTCAAAATAGGCCGGCAACTCAAAATTCCCGTGGTGGAAAGGAATAAGAGTGGACCAATAAAAACATTTTTCTAGATCAAAAATAATATCTAGAAACAACCACATGCTTCTGTAATTAAATTTTATTCTCCGAATGAAGTGTAAACACCAGGTCGACCAAACCTAATGAAAAACACAAATAAACATTGATGTACATGCTTCCCAATTAGAAGATGTCATGCAGACTCCACAACACGCTTCATTAAGCACAAGAATACACCTCAAAATCTTCTAGATACATCCACAACAAAACAACAAACTTCAATCACTGAACACCTTTCACCAGTCCATCTGGATTGTATAAACTCACACTAAATTACTAAAACATGACTTCCAAATCACCAACCTTCAAACCTCTTTTCTAGAGCATAGAAAAGACCTTCTCAAGACATATCCCAGATCTACAATATCTGAAACAAAATAACAGAGAACTATAGAGAAAAACTATTTCTCCCAGTTCATAGAAGACTAATTCTGCCAGAAGAGTTCACGCACCGATGAACATAACTTTTACACACCATCATACTAGAAGCTAAAACTTAGAATATATCATCATGAGATCACCATTAACAAACCTTCAGATCCACACAAGCATACAATCAACATAAGAGAAATACAGAGCACATACCAAAGCACATATTGAACACCGACTTCTCTTCTTTATTTAATTTTCTCAAAAGAACTTGGAAACACATGAATACAACACATCTGCAACACTAAAAAGATAGCTCCATATACTCACAACATCTCAGAAGCATCTTAGCTATACATGTACAATCTGCAACATACTGAGTTGTGTTGACATCAATGACAACATTAATGACAGCACCACCAAACTTGCTCATACTTGTAACAATCTCCCCCTTTGGCATTGATGGCACCACATGATGTGAAAAACCATCAAAGATAGCATCATCCTTCACAATACCAAGAGAACACCTTCTCTTCTTTAGCAACTGATTTTCACATGACTTTCTCTCCCCCTTTTACATCAATGGCAAAGATCAACAGTTCTGATTACTCCCCCTTAGGAGTACACACATATTGCAACAATGAAACCATTTCTACTCCCCCTGTGGAGTAGACCCATTTATCAATCTAGATAAGTGAAGAATCTGTGAATTCACTGGACTGATGCACCTTCATGTGCACCTAGTTAGGAGAGCTAATGACCCCCAACATCTCCCTAATATGGTCAAAAGTATCCTTTGGAAGAGCCTTGGTAAATATGTCTGCAATCTATTCCTTTGTGGTCACATACTCCAATCTAACTTCATTCTTCAACACTTTTTTTCTTAGGAAATGATACTTTATAGATATATGCTTTGTTCTTGAATGCATAACTGGGTTCTTTGAAATGTTTTTTGCACTCGTGTTATCACAGAAAATAGAGATAGGCTCATCACATACCACACCAATGTCCTTCAAAGTTTTCTTCATCCACAAAACTTGTGTCCAGCAGGATGCTGTAGCAATATATTTTGCCTCTACAATGGATAAAGAAACTAAGTCTTGCTTCTTACTCAACCATGAAACCAATCTTCCACCAGAAAGAAAGAACCACCATTGGTACTCTTCTGGTCATCAACACATCCGGCCCAATCAACATTTGTATAAGTGCTCAAGGTAAAAACATCACACTTAGGATACCATATTCCATAATCCGGTGTACCTTTAAGGTATCTAAATATCCTCTTTACAACTAAAAAATGTGCCTCTTTAGGATTTGCTTGGAATATGGGAACAAGACACACTGCATGCATAATGTCCGGTTTGGTAGTAGTAAGATACAACATTCCACCAATCATAGATCTGTATTTGCTCTAATTAGTCTTACCAGATTCATCATCCTTGCTTAGCTTACATTCAGTTATCATAGGAGTACCAACAGGTTTGGAATCATCCATCCCAAACTTCTTTAACAACTCTTTTACATACTTAGATTGTGAAATGAATATCCCTTTGTCAGTTTGATTCACTTGTAGGGCAAGGAAGAAATTTAATTCACCAATCATAGACATCTCAAATTCTTTCTGCATCTCTTCAGCAAACTTCTTACACATGCCATCATTTCCACCAAAGATGATGTCATCAACATAAACAACTACTATCAACATCTTGTTACCTTGCACTTTGAAGTAAAGATTACTATCAATAGAACCTTTGTTGAATCCTTTCTTTGTCAGATATCTATCCAATCTTGCATACCAAGCTCTGGGAGCTTGCTTTAGTCCATACAATGCCTTCTTCAACTTACAAACCATGTTCGGTTTGTCAGACAACTGAAACCCTTCAGGTTGCTCCATGTACACCTCTTCCTCCAACTCACCATTCAGAAATGTTGAATTAACAACCATCTGATACACTTTGAAGTTCTTGTGAGCAGAAAAAGCCAAAAACATCCTAATAGCTTCCATTCTAGCCATAGGGGCAAGTTTTATGTATAGATAATGGAGGGAATATGACAACCACGGTCTTGTGCAGTATTGTGCTTTAGATGGAATTAATTTTCAGTATACGGTTCCCTACAGTACTCAACAAAATGGAGTTGTAGAACAAAAGAATCGATACTTGAAAGAGATGGCTAATTGTATGATTCACTCCAAGTCTTTGGCACCACCTTTCTAGGTAGAAGCTATTAACTATGTGTGTTATATCCAGAATTATGTTTCTCACAAAGTTGTGAAGGGGGTAATTCCTTTTCAAGTTTGGACCATTCAGAAACTTTTAGTTAAGCACTTTCAATTGTTTGGCTCTAGTGCATGGGCCCACATTCCAACAGAGAAATGTAAGGCTATGGATCCATGGAGAAATCCTTGCATATTTTTTGGTTACCCAAATGATGTCAATTGCTACAGACTTCTTCATCCTACCACACATGAGTTGTTCATTGAGAGGAGTGTTTATTTTGAGGAGAGTCCTTCTAGTTCTTCTCTTGACACTTCTCTCCCCACCATCAGATTGGAGTCCTTGCATCATGATGATAGTTCTTTAGAGGATCATAATCCTTTTGATTGTGATGAGGATTCTTCTTCCTCCACTTCATATGATGACAATGTTGATGAGGGTGCACATGATCAACCTTTCAAGGATGATGATTCTCCTCTTGGCTCTCCTCCTCCAACTATAAGGCCTCTTTGGGCTGAATGTATAATGCAATTAGCAAGGGATTGGGCAGGGGATCCTTCAAATCATAAGAGAACAAAATCATAGTCTTAGGTTGCTCCACATGTCTTCCTTGCCATAGCTTCCAATCCACAAACTTTTCAAGAGGCTTCTGGTGTCTCTGAGTGGGGTGCAATGATGCAAGAAGAGTTTAGTTCCTTGGAGAGGAACTACACTAGGATCTTATCCCACTTCCTAAGAGAAGGAAAGTTGTCTGATGCAAGTTGACCTATCGAACAAAATTTGCATCAAATGGGTTGGTTAGCAAGGATAAGGATCACTTGGTTGTCAAAGGATTCTCCCAAGTTCCAGGGATTGACTACTCTAAGAATTTTACACCAGTCACCAAAATGAATTCCATCTAACTTGTCCTTGCTATTGCTGCAACATATATATGGGAAGTTCATTAGATGGATGTGAAGATTTTGTTTATTCACAATGATATGAAGTTCCTTTTGAAAGTGGGGTTCACTCGATGTCATTTTGATCCTAGTGTCTACATTTTGTAGTAGGATGATACTCATACCTTCTTGGATCTCTATGTCAATGACTTGTTGATCATATAAAGTCACTCATCCACCATTCAGGTAGTGAAAACCACCCTTCATGATCTGTTTTTGATGTCATACTTAGGCTTATTGCACTAATTTTAGGGTATTGAGATCACTTAGTTTTCTATAGGTATTTCTCTTACACAACCTAAGTACACACTTGATATGCTCCAGAGGTTTCACATGGCTGATTGTAAGCCTATGTTGACTCCATTCTTGTCAGGGTCAAACTTTAGGTTGAGTGTTATTCACCCTTGGTGGATGGCTATTTGTATCGATGGATTGTTGGTAGTCTCATCTATTTGACTCATACGAGGCCCAATATTTCATGTGTAGTAGGCATGGTCTCTTGATTCATGCAAGAGCCACATGAGTTGCATTGGAAGGAAACTAAGAAGATTCTTCACTACATCAAGAGTACTCATAATTATGTGATTCACTATACAATGAGTGTGGATTTTAACTTGATGGAACACACATATTTAGATTGGGCAGGTGATTCTCGAAATTGTAAGTCTACTTCAGGGTATTGCTTCTCCCTTGGTTCCAATCCATTTTGTTGATCGAGCAAGAAGTAGTTTTCTATTGTTCTTTCATCTACAGAGGTTGAGTATCAAGTAGTTAATGCTACTACTGAGACCATCTGACTTTAGAACATTCTCACTAATTTTGGCATTCCCTTCTGGAATCTCACAATCATCTTTTGTGACAACCAAAGTGTTATTCAACTCTCTCACAATTCGGTTCATCATCAGTGGACCAAGCACATTGAGATCCACATATGCTACATTAAGTAGTTGATTCATTTGAAGATCATTGATATCAAGTATTGTTCGAAATCAAATAATATTGTAGACATCTTCACCAAAACCTTCACCAAGAGTAAGTTCCTTCATTTACGAGCAATGCTTGGGGTGCGGTTGGTGTTGTATTTTGAGAGGTCCTTAGTCCTTCTCTTCTTCTCTCTATTTTGGGGAGTGTTCTCTCTCTATTTGTGGGGGGCTTCTTCTTCTTTTGGGAGGAGTTTGATATGTACATGGGTATCATACATGGCCTCATTTATCGAGACCCATTATCCTTTACATTCTCCTAAGATGTGCTTAAGGATGGGTGTTAGTGTAGGTTTTTATTTTACTAGTGAGATATTTAATTTCCCTTAGTTATAGGTTTTTCCTACACATTTATTAAGTATGCTTAGGATAATAAAGTGATTTAATCATTTAGTAACTAGGAGATAAAGTGATAAATTGTCCTCCACATTTTAAGGGTGGAGTATTTACTTTTTCATCATTTTATTTAATGTTGGTGGTTATTGATGGTCAATTCTCATTGATTGATTTACCACCTCCATACTCTCCTTATTTCTATATAAACTCACTACCTAGCTTGTATTTTTCATCTTGGAAGCTCTTAATACAATTTCGTCATCCCAACATTGCATAACTTCTTAGAGTTCTAGTTTGTATCATTTACGTTTTTCTAGTTTATGTAACTTTGATTTTCTCTTAAGAATTTCCTTGGGTTATTCAATCTATTTCAAAATTTTAACAATATTTTTGTTTCATTTTTTAATTAGGTTCAACTCTTTTAGCATCCACTTATTAAATTCTCTCATTATAAAAAAATATTATTATACTCTTCATCCTTTAACATACTAGTGTTTGAGAAGAAATTTTATTTTTTAGATTGGTTAGTTACAAGAAGTCAAATCTATGATTTCTTTTATAACCTTATTTTTGGTGTTCTTTATCCATCTCTTTGCAAGACAAGGATTTATATTGTGAATTCATCACACTAGGAGATAAAAATTTCAATAAATTATTTAAAATCATGAAGTTGAACCACTAAATCCATGCATGCTTTTAATATTTGGTGTGTTCCTATTAAATATTTGGTGTCAAAAATATGATTTTGTCTTACAAATTTTGTAACTCGTCCTTTGCACTATATATGTGGGCCTAACATATTAGTAAATTTCTTAAACACATCAAAACTTGGTTGAGAATTCTTCAATTCTTCCTCTGTGTTAATCAAATTTGTCTTATTTATTTCCTCTTAAATAGCTTCCTTCTTAACTTTTCTACCTTTATGTACATGCAAAATTTGTTCTTTATTAGCTCAAGAATGTCATGTAATTTCTAAATCAAGATATCACATTATACATGAATTAAGGAATAATAGAAACCTCTTTTGTCCCACTGGGATAAGTTCCCATTGGGGTAGTATCCTTCACAATTGAATATTAAAAATAATGAAGAACTCAAATAAAAAACAAGCAACTCATGAAGTATTCTCTCCATTTCATTTGTTTCCATGACATGTGTTAGCAAGAAAGTTGGGGAAACATAGGCCGGAGTTTTGAGCCACAAGTACTTTTTGAGTGTTGTAGTTTATACCCCATACTTATTTATATAAAGGGAGTAATGGTTTGAGTCATAAAAAATATTTATTACTTAAACATATTTAGCATAAGTCCAGACAACATATTATAGATAGAATTTGTGTATCCTTATATTAGTTATCTTAAGGGAGTACAGTTAGATCTCCTTAGATCTCCTTTTAAATTATATATATTTATCATATATCTTCCCCTATATTATGTATTCCTTCTGTCTTATTCTCACATATTTTCTCATATATATGCCTTTTACATATAATCCATATATATTCTTTCATAGACACTCCCTCTCTCTTTGCTATTCATATATTTTCCTATAAACATATCTATGGGATGGGACGTGACCCATCTATCCTACCCAAACCCTAGATTGTATCTTTTGAATCTTATGGTCCGCAAGATCTTTGCGATGAGATGTAGTAGGATTTTTTTGGTGGTGTTTAAACTGTTGCTCTTTCTTGCCAACATCATCCCCCTTTCAAAATGTTGACCACTCCTCAAATCCTCTGCTTTTCTAGAAGAATATCCTTGTATATCTCCTTGAGTTTAGAAAAAGTGTTCTCCCACTATGTTTTGACTAAGTGTAGTTGTTAGGTATAGACTTGAATCTATAGTAGCAATTGCTCTGCCTCTTGAAGTGTTTTGGGAAATTTGACCTTCTATGCCAATTTTTGTGTTTCCTAGAGGGCTCCTGTGATATGTGCTAATCATAGGCTTACTACTTCACTCAATTGGTAGAATATATTTTGGATTTTATCCCTTTAATCCTTTAACTATTTAAATTGGGCATGTAGTGCTTCTATCTGCACCCAAGACTATCCATTTGTATCTTAGAGGGTATTATGAACTATCTAGAATTCCAGTTGATCCATTTGGGCCTTAATTGGAGGGTGAAATCACAATACCGTGTCTCACTTTTTGGCCAAGATGGACATTTGTATCAATTTTTTTAATAGAATCCTCACCTTCTATGACCCGTAGTAGCTAAACTGTTAAGAATTTGAAGATGATGCGAACTAGTGATTTGTGGAAATTTGTGTGTAGATTCTTTTTTTTAAATTTTTTTATGAAATAAATCATGAATCCTTCAACATTTCCTTTAATAACTAGTTTTAAACAATAAACAACATTTTTAGAAAGTAACGTTTATGTCGTCAAACATAACTTTTTTCTAGAAAGGATAACATTCTAATTTTTAAAATATAGATTCTTAACATGAATATCTAGGGCAAGGATATTTTTTTATAATTTTTTGTGACATTTTTTTAATTAATTTTTGAAGTCACTGTAACTATTATTTGCACATTGGTGTATGTTTTGTAACTACTAAATCATTAGATTTTCTAAAAATAAGTGATTTTAGGCAAAAATCAGGATGTCCCAAAAGTAAGAAACACTATTTTGGCAACACCCTGGAGTTGTCACTATTGTCCACTGTAAACAAAATTGGTAAAGTGAATTGAGATCCCCTTCATTATTCTTCAATATGTTGATCTAGGAATTTAGGGCAGAGTGTGTGGTAGCACATTTCTTCCTTTCCTCATCATATTTTCACCATCTGGTGATTTGCCTAAACTTGTTGTCTCATTGTCTTATTTTTTAGTTGGGTTTCCTTGATCACCCTGTCTATCAAAAAATTCAATTGCATTTCTAGAGGTTGGGATGAGTCTCCTTGGAGATATGGGAAATTCCTTTGATTACCCCTCATCATCTCCTCCAACTGATCATATTTCTTGACATGAGTTTTTAATATTTCCTCTTTGGCTATTTGTTGTAAGATGTCCCCTAGCTATAATTTGTGTAAGGGTGAGAAGCTCCCCACATCTACATGTGATCCCACAATTGGAATTTGGAGCAGTTGTGGAGATTCCATTGTTTGGATTTTTTTTTTTTTTCCAAAAATTTCTTAATGGACTGCATAGAAGAAATTGCAAAGGAGGAAGGTGTTTCAAACTGTGGTGAATGAGAAGACTGTTCTTGCTCTGAATAAGTTGTTTTATATTTTTCTTCTTCTTCACGTAGTTTTTGATATGATTTCAATGTGGCCTCCTTGATCTCTACTTGGACTATTTCTATCATTAATTTATCCAACCTCTGCTTAGATTAGAGCTCTTTGGTTTGTATCCTTGTTGTCCTCCACTTCTATATAGGTATAATTATAAAGGCTAGTTCCCCAATGGCTAGGTCTTTTAGTCTCTCTTCTTTTGTGGTTGTTTCTCCCTTCTCTTTTTGAGTGTGGTGGTCAAGGAGTTTGGGAATTGGTCAATTAGGTCCTCCAACAATATGTTGGTTGCTACCATATACCAAATTATTTTCCTTTTTGTGATCAATTTATTCAGAATTGCCATATTGATATATTTTTAGAGGGTCATATCTGGGAATTCTTTCTAGAATAGATCAATATACAATTGATCTTAATCTACTAGCGGCGAAAATTTTGTGATGGGTGTGTCCTCCAAGAGAGGGGTGTCTTTTTCTCTTTCTCTTCTATATCTACTATTTGTGAGGAGACCTCCATGTGCCTTCTCTTTCCTCTATTTTTGTATTTTCTCCATGCTCATCTATAAGTGAGCGGCCTCCAATGCTTCTTCTTATGATTTATCTATTTAGGGAGGTGTGGTAGTGAGTCTTCTCTTCCTCAATCTGCTACTTTCACCTTGTGGAGGTTTTGCAAGGGGAGTGTCAATATGGATACTTCCAAACCTCTATTGAGTGGATGTAATTTGTTCCTCTATCTCATGCTTAGGTAGACCCCATTTCTCATGTAACTTCTCCCAGTTCTTCTCTAAGTGTTCTTTAGATTTTTTTTTCACCAGGTTGTCCATGTACTCTCGACAAGTGGAAATATTTTTAGCTTGTGGATCATTAGGGACTAGACTAAGGAGTGTGGAGGCATAGGAGTGGATCTTTGCATCTATCACATCATATGGATGTTGGGATATCCAGGATGTCCTAGGGTCAATTTCCTCCATGAAGGTATAATCCTTGTTGATGATGAAAATGATATCCTTGATGTACCTACAAACTACCTCATAAGAGATGTGTTACCTAGCCTATAACTTTTGTTGAATGGATTTGAAGAAACCCTAGTAGGTTGCAATGTGGAATGTTTTATCTTGAAATTATCATGTATTTGGGCTACAATTAGTCGGGTGGTACCCCAAATTTTTTCCACAAAGGTTGGGAGTTCTTGAATGAAGTAGAAGGCAATACATTTTAACAAGGTCCCACACTTGAGTTGATAATGGGATTTCTTTGTACATTGAATGTTTTCCAGGAGCTCTTGTCATAGGACCTCACATAGGTAGATGTCCTTCCCCTTCATTACCATCTAGCAGGTTATGTGAATGGTGATAGTGGTAGTTGATTCCTCTGAGTTTGTGTGATATACCTTGTAGGTGATACCCATGGTGGCGTATTCCACTATTGGATTGGATATTTTGGTGATATTGAGGCTTCTATCATCATATATTGCTTCGATTAACCTTGTGACCTCCACATTATTGATAGCCTTATTTGTTAGTACTTATCCTTGCACCCATAGACCTATCACTACCTTGATTGTGTCTTATTGTGATTTTGTAGGGCCAATCCAGTTAAAGGTATTCATTATGGAACTAAATTAGTATAATCCAAACCTATTCTTCTTGTGCAGTATATAAGAAAGCTCTTTCCAAAAATCCACATTCTTTGAGATATTCATATTATGACAAATAGTGTTGTGTGTTTAGTTGCATTAGGGTGTGCCTCAAGACTTCAAACTTGGTGTAGTCTATCTCTATTAGGGGTGCATGGATATAATCCCAGATATCTTCTATGTAGATGATGTTTGTGGGAACCTTCAAAATGCTCATATTGGGTTAGTCTCCATTACCTTGTAGGGGAATATCTTGTATTTAGCCTAGGATTCTAAGACTATGAGAGTAGGTTAAACCATATTTGGAAGTTGAGATTTGTTGTGGACTGATAGTTTGCTTAGCATTTGACTTGGAGTAGTCTGATTGTATGGGGATTACAAGAGTAGTGTTACACCCCATTTCATAGTTACTAAGTTACTTTTACCTCCACGAGTGAAAGTGTTGATAAATATAAGTTGTGACTTTAATATGTTTAGTAGGAGAATGAAACACTGAAACATGCATTGAGATGTTATTGCTTTTAAATGAATGATTATGTTTATATTGATGAAATGTGATGAAAGAATATGTATTGCAATATGAATATTTCAATGCTTTGTTGATACAAATGTTTAATGATGCAAATATATTTAATGTGAACGACTAACTACCTATACAAAGTATTAAGCTAGATGTAGGAACAGGTCTGAAAGGAAGCTGGGTAAGCAGAAGCAACTTCCTACACTAACCTAAGGAGGAGAGAGCTGCAAAAACTTCTTAAACACCTTTAACTATTATAGATTTAAATGCATACATATCATAAATAGATAAACAATGAACTCATAACAAAGAATTTTACATGGGGAAAACCCTTTCGGGAGAAAACCCCACTCCAAGACACAGCCCAATTATATTATTCATAATAATTAACAAGTTACAATATAATTTCAAAGCTATGCTCTTGCAGGAGTCTTCACACTTCTCAACAATTCTGGAGTAATTCTGACAACATAACGGTACATCAATACAACAACAACATACAAATCCAAAATAAAACTACTCAATTTGTAAGAGCTTACAATGCATAAATTAGACATTTCTAAAACAACTGCCAAACGATAAACGTGCAACATGGAAAACACCAAAAAAACTGCAAACACACAATGATAAGTTTCCAATTGTCACCACATGCCAATTTGCAAAATCTACACTTTCCAAAATAATTGCACCTCGAAAACTTACATTCCATGTAAACTCAACACAAAATAAATTTTTTATGCACAAATCCACTTGTAAAATCAACTTTCCAACTTGACTCCTCATTCGAATAGAAATTGCAAGTTGCAACTCAGAAAACAAAGTGAGAAAATTAGCAATATTTAATATTATGGAAAAATGAAAGGTTGAGACACCTTATTTTTCCAACATTCTCCCACTTACATTCTCCCACTTATCGAACGCCTTTGAAGAGCCAATGAAAGTAGCAGTATTTAATTGCTAGAGGCTGTGAGGCCCATAGAATTTGAACACCATCAAAAAATTTCTGTTCTCATTGGCTTTGTCAATGCATTTACAACATTCGTTAGGGTGTCAACTTTCTCCAACTTCACCTTTCCATCTTCTACCATATCACAAACAAAATGAAATTGAACATCAATGTGCTTTGTTTTGGCATGGAAATTAGGATTCTTTGCCAAGCAAATGGCACTCTGACTGTCACAACAAATAGTAATCTTCCTTGCATCAAAACCAGTACCAAAACACAAAAGCTTAAGCCAAATGGCTTCCTTACAAGCATAAGTAGCTGCCATGTACTCTTCTTCTGTCATGGAAAAAGCGACTACAACTTGCCACTTACTCATCTAAATGATTGCACCACCATACATCATGAACACATAGCCACTAGTGGATCTTCTACTGTCAATGCCACCTACCCAATTTGAATCCATGAATACTCATGGTCCAATAGGATAACCATGAAAACATAAGTAATAATTAGAAGTACCCTACAAATATTTGAACACTCTCTTCACTGCATCCCAATGTATCAATCCAGGATTAGCCATAAAACGACTAAGGACTCCCACTACTTGGGAAATGTCTAGCCTCATACAAACCATAACATACATAATACTACCAACAACACTCACATATGGTACTGATCTGGTCATGTCCTCCATCTCAATAGGATATTTTGGACAATCCTCCACATAAAGATTTGTCCCCTGCATTATAGGAACAACTAACTATCTACAAGCTATCATGCTAAACCTCTCCAACATAGTATTAACATACTTGCTTTGGCTTAACCAAAGCTTTCTATTCGCTCTGTCTCTTTTTATCTCCATCCCCAGAATATACCTCACTACACCTAGATCCTTCATCTCAAACTGTGTTGACAACTGAGACTTCAAATCTAAAATCAAACTTTTACCATTCCCAAAAAAAAAATATCATATACGTATAATGCAATTATTAGAATATGACCATTATTGGATTTTTAATAAACACAATGGTCAGATTTAGATCTTAAAAATCCCAATGACAACACATAGGTATCAAAACTTCTGGTACCACATTCTAGGAGACTTCTTAAGACCATACAAATACTTTTTCAATTTTCAAACCATATTTTCTTTACCTTTAACCACAAAATGCTCTGGCTGTGACATATAAATCTCTTCCTCCAAGTCACCATGAAGGAACACTGTCTTCACATCCATCTGTTCCACTTCTAGATCATACATTGCTGCAAGTGATAATAGGAATTAGATAGATGTCAGCTTCACAAAGGAGAGAAAATCTCACCATAATCAATTCCCTTCACCTGAGAATATCCCTTAGTGACCAACTGTGCCTTATGCTTCTCAACACTACCATCTGGATCAGATTTTCTCTTGAACATCCATTTACAACCAACTGGTTTCTATTCTTCAGGAAAAGGTACCAGATTCCATGTATCATTTTTCTTCAATGTAACCATTTCTTCATCTAGGAATTTGCATCACTCATACCCATAGCCTCTCTAATAGTCCTAGGTTCATCAGTGTTAGCAATCAAAGCAAAAATGCAATTGGAATCCAACAAAGACTAACCAAATATTTTTGGTGAATATCAAAACCTATCAGGTTGCCGCCTATCTCTAGTAGACCTCTTGAATTGTTGAGGTTGAGGTTCTTCTTCTTCTTGTTCTTCAAAACTTTAAGATCTTCTCAAACTCTCCTCATCACCAAGTTCAATAGGAGTACGTAGTTCTTTCATCGAAGAAAGTGGAACCAGGTTCAATAGGATTACATAGTTCTTATTTCATTGGAGTAAGTGGAACTTGAACTACCTCCTTTTGTTTCTCCTCTTTCTTTGGTTGTAGCTCAACTGTGGAAGGTTTCATCTCTAAAAAAATCACACTTTTTCTATAGAGAACCTTTTGGGCCACTAGATCCCAAAGCTTGTACCCCCTTCGTTACCAAACACCATAGTTGATGAATATACATTTGTCCCGCTTTGTTCCTCTAACTTGGACCTTTTCAATTGAAATATGTACAATCATCAACCAAATACTCCTTTGAGATGTCTCATCTGGATGATTTCACCAGATCATGCCTCCAGTATCTTATCAACAAGACATTTGATGGAGGATCTAGCTGGATGAAATAACATGCAAGGGTTAGCCAATCTAAAAAACTTCTCTACCTCAAGGATATGTCTGTTCTAAATCGATACTCCTGCCTCTCTATCAACATCCTGTCACATCCCTCTCTCATCTAATTTCTGTAGTGGGGTGTATGGATTTATTCTTATACCTTCACTCCCTGTTCTTTATAGAACTTGTCAAACTCTGTTGAATGAAACTCAACACCATTGTCAGTCCTCAAACACTTAATCTTTCTAGTAGTCCTATTTTTCTACCAAGGCTTTAAACTCCTTAAATCGACTAAAGACTTCAGCTTTTCTTTTGAGAAAATAAACAAATGTTATTCTGTCGTAATCATCTTATGAAAGAAAAATAATGTAGATACCAATGAAGCTGGAACATTCATAGAATAAACACATCTCGCATGAACATATCCAAAAACCATAGCTACTCAGTAGAACTAGAGTAGTGCAACACTTGTTGTTTTCTCCTCAGAACAAATAAGCCTGTAAAGTCTAACTTGAGAATAAGCAATCATCAAGGCTCTCTCAAAAGGACTCTTGATTTAGTGCCCAGACCTTCTCTCACCCTGGATGTAATTCAATTCATTGATGCCAGGCATTTCCTTCTTCTAGAAGCTATTTTCAGAACAAAACCTTGAATTAAAGTGGCACAACCATCGAAGGAAAGGCAAATTCTTTTCTAAAATGACTGACAAGAGGATGAAGAATCCAAACATTTCTTCTTTGGTTTTTTTAGAGAAACTATTGCACTAAATAGTGCATGCATCCATCTTGAACAAGGTTCCAATCTACACACCATTAGCCAACACCATAGCTCCTCTCATCATCTTGCATCCTCCACTCGAGAAAATAAATTACACTCCTACATCATTCAATTTACTCAAAACAAGTAGGTTTTGTGCCAAACCTAGGGTATGCAAGACACCATCAATCCCCTTCACTCTTCCATCAAGGAATATTATTTTTACTCTTCTGCAACCACCAATCTTCAGGTGAGAGTCATCACCCAGATACACCTTCCCACTATCATATTCTTCATAGTTCGAAAACCAACCTTTGTGAGAGGTCATGTGGAAGGAATCACTCGAGTCTATCAACCACACATCTTCTGATGCATGCATTGCCAAAGCTGTGACAAATTCTTTTGTCATCTTGAGAGGATTTATCAGAGTCATAATTTAAGAAACTCTTTTTGTCTTTTTTCTTTTCTCTTCCTTGCACTCTTTTATGAAATGACCAAATTTTCCATAGTTCCAACACTCGAAGTTTGCATTGTTAAACTTCTCCATTTCAGTTCTATTGGATGTGCTTGCCATCATTTTCCTACAACAAGGTCATGAAATATTCTTCTGCAAAACTCCCATTGAAAACAAAGATCAACTCAAAACCTTCAAAACCAACAATAGAATGAAAGCTGGCTGTAAGCTGATACCAATCCAAAAGGAAGTTCTGCAAGTGTAAGCAACTTCCATTAATTTAACCTGGTAGGAGAGAGAGTTGCAAAAATTTCTTTAAACACCTTTAACTGTTACAGATTTAGATGCACATTCATATCATAAACAAATAAACAATGAACTCATAACACAAATATTTTACATGGAGAAAACCCTTTCGAGAGAAAAACCCCACCCTCCAAAACATAGCTCAATTATAATATTCAGCAATAATTAACTAGTTACAATATAATTGTAGATCTATGCTCTTGCAGGAGTCTTCACACTTCTTCACAATTTTTGAGTAATTTCAACAGCATAATGGTACTTCAATATCATAACAATCTAAAGCTCATTCCACAACTCTAGAGGATCTACGTAACATCAAGGAAGCACAACTAATTTTTTTTCTTAAAAAGAAGTAACACATTTGACGAGTGAAGTAAACTACTCTAACACATACATCCTTTAGGCCATGAAACGCGTCTACATGTGAATTTCAAAACTTAAAAAATTATTCTAAAACATAGTATATGGAATTAACTCAAGATACAATATACATCAAAGCATTAATTCATTGCAAAATAAGTCTAACACATAGAAATTTAATGAGCATATTTCCACATATACAACACCACATAACACCAAATATACCATTTAATCCAACAATGAATAAATCATACATAATGTTACAATTACATCACAAGGTTTCTCCTCAATACAAATGAGGATTACAATTACACAGTGTCCCATAGTTACAATGAATAAAGAGAAGTACAAATCCATAGAACCACATGAGCTCCTCGAACAATAATATCTCACCATCACAAATAGGAAGAGAAATCTAAATAGTGTAAGGTGCACACCACCCAACCATATGGTACTCGTAGGCCCAGCCCCCATGCTAGGAGATAGTAAAAGGTAACCAAGACAAACCTATTACCTCTAGACACGGGAAATATACAAGATAACATAGTACTAGTAAACACAAACAAAAGGTCACGTTGCTTCCAAAATCACTGAATCAAGAACAATCACTGTACAACAAAAACTAATTGTTGTCATAGGAGGAGTGTCATCACAAAGATTGCATTGGTTATCCTAAGGAGATCTTCCTAGGTCTCGGCCCCCCATCTTGGGTTATCTTGGTAACCTCTTACAAACTTCGACCCCACATGCACACCAATGCAGAATTGATTATCTTTCAAGAAGAAAAGATAACGGTCTTTCCATTTTAGGCCTTCCCGACTCATCTCAAGTCTAACACAAGCCCTTGAGCCAATGAGCGAGGCTAATTATCAAGTTAAATGTGTTAACTACCCATTCCCCTAATGTAGGTTATTTAATTTCCATTGATTACACTGACTTCCACACGAGTTATCCTGGGACCACTTTGTGTCCCAGCCCCCATTGAAAGCCACTCCCCTATCGACAACACAATAACTCATTCTACACCCAAGGGTAGATAGTGCAAAACTGATAATAACATAACACAAGAGATAACACATCCCTATGGATGTTCAATACTGAATCCAACTACATGCACTACCCAAGGAAATCTCAAGGTGACTAACAGAAGTGACAACCCTGTCAATTATATTCTAGAAGACTTATATTTTCTCTACAACAAATATTCCCCACAGTGCCCAATTACATAAATACTAGAAATTAAAATAAACAATCTCAAGTAATTAAAAGCACTACTATTCAGATTTCCTAAATCCAAAACAATCAATATCGCATATCTAAAATACACCATTTAAACATAATTCCTATTTATAGGTCAACAATGAATTTAAACTAAATGATTACTTTTAGTTCACAACTACTCCTAAGATTAACTCAAATTCATCAATAAAATAATCAATCATTTTAATTTAATTAATCGTGCTTGCAAATATTTATTGTATTGCTCTCACATTAAATAAATATATTTAATATGTATATATGTAATTATATATAATTATATATATACATATAAATATATATTATTTAATTATAAAGTTAATTATATTTTTCCCAAATTCCATTTAAAAATAATTACAATACAATTCCCAAATATATATACATATATATATATATATATATATATATAATATACATAATATATAAAATACATATTATAAATAATAAGCATATTATATATTATATATATAACATATATATACATATATAAATATATATTATATAATAAAATAACCATTAAAGAAACCATCGTACGAAAATCGCAGCGTTCAGATTGGTTGCGTCAGAGTTTATTAAGGGAGACGACGCTGTCTATGTCAGCGCCTTCCCCACACATGTGTGGAGGGTGTTGCCACAGTAGGTCCGTCCCCACCATAATATGGAGGTGGCAGTGTGGTTTAATCCCCAGTGCCTCCAAAATACAAACTTAAACTTTTGTAATTTCATCACTGTTATTAATTCACCGTACGATGATTTCTTACAATTTCGTTTCAAAATAAAAATTCCTACAGGGAATTTACAGTGCTTTAAATAAAATAAAATATTTATATATAATATATATATGTATATGTACATATATATTCAATATATATATATATATATGTATGTATATTTATATATAAATTAATCCAAGCACTGGTTCAAGTTGGGCAATAAATTTTCATAGAAGAAGTTTTCTATAGGAAAGATCAAATATTTTCACAAAAGAAGTTTTCTATAGGAAAGATCAGAGATTTTCATAGAAGAAGTTTTCTACAGAAAAAATTAGAGATTTTCACAAAAGAATTTTTCTATAGAAAAGATCAGAGATTTTCATTTTCCTAGACAATTAAAAGAAATAGGGAAACCAAAACAAAATGATAATTTTCTACAGAGATCTATAATTTCCTTTCGTATCAATCTATTTCAATTGATTAATTTACACAAAGGAGCTAAATTGTTTTCTGCAGAGGTTTGATTTTCACGACAATCTTTTAAAAACAAAAGCTTCTACAATAATGAAAACCTCTTCTAATCTTTTCCAATTTGCATTACAATAATTAAATAACTCTTTTAAATCAAAATTCACAAAAACAATTAAAGAACCTGTTCCAGAAGAATTGTTGCCTCGAGGATTGATGCCGAGCTTCTTTGTAACCTCAATTTGCCAATTTTTCCAAAGCTTCCTCCAGAACAATTGCCACTTCCCAAAGAATAGAAACAATCCACAACCAAGAATATAACAAACTAGATTCCTAGAATTATCGGAAAGCTTCTAAGATCTACAATTTCTTCAAAACACAAAACAATTCTTTTCTTTCCCCAAAAACCTTTGTCTTCTTTTCTCGTGAAAACAACTTCCTCTTTTCTCAACAATTTCAATCAATCTCTCCGTAAATCAATTTTAAGACAATAAGAAAACAAATCCTTCTAACTTCCAGTTCACATGACAAATATCTTTTCTTTAACAAACCAAGATATTTCTGAGATCTTTTCCCAAATATGCATTTAAAATTAAAAACAATTTATTTAATCTAATTTACAATTAAATAACTTATTGATTTTAATTCCCAATTAATTTAGTAATTAAAATTACTTAATAATATAACTTAAATTAAATTATTTAATTTATAATAAAATCTCCATATTAATTAAATACTTAATCACAACATATAATTTAATCCTTACAATTTAAACTTGCACGATAAATAAAATACCAAGACCAACATGGATAAGGAACATGACCAACATACGGACTGACGACACACTATGCTAGGGTAAAGGTTTGACAAGGTTAACCAGTTACTATCTCCCAATCATTACTGTTGAGTAGTGGACACACTCAGACCTGTGAAACCAGGTGAAGCCGTTGTCTTGTACCTGCAAACCTACAACAAAAGCGAAAATTGTACATGTATACATATAATAATTCATCCACACCGTGAAGAGAGAATCGCGGAAATCACAGGGCACTCGCAAGCGAGTGATGCAATACCGTTCTCTTCACCAATACAATGTCACATCAACTGATGAGATAATATATCAATTAAACTACAATAAGCATATAGTACAATGTCATCACAACTACGCATCTGTGCAAACATAAAGCATATTAAACATAATCACCATGCATATAATATATCATCACATCCATATAGTCTATCATCGCTCCACTGTCAGCGATAAAACAACCATAACATAAAATAAGGTCCAACAAAGTATCTGAGCTATCAAGAAAAACATAACAAAACGAAGGGGTGTCACAACAACATACAACTCCAAAATACAAGTGCTCAATATATAAGAGCTTACAATGCATAAATACATTTCTAAAACAACTACCAAAGGCTGAATGTGCAACATGAAAAGCACTAAAAATAGTGCAGACACACATCGATAAGTTTCCAATTGTCACCACATGCCAATTTGCAAAATTTGCACTTGCCAAAATAACTGCACTTTGAAAACTCACATTCCATGTAAACTCAACATAGAAATAGAAAAATATTTTATGCACAACTCCACTTGTAAAATCAACTTTCCAACTTGACTCCTCATTCGAATAGAAATTGCAAGTTGTAAATCACAAAACAAAGTGAGAAAATTAGCAATATTTAATATCATAGAAAAATCAATTCTTATGGAAAAATCAAAGGTTGAGACACCTTTTTCCAAAAAGGTCAAACCTTCGGAAGAGAGGGGAAGTATCACTTAAGAGAGGAGCTTGGTCTGGTAACCCTTAATAAGACCTAAACTAATCTTTCACACACTTACACCCTAGTTGGTTAAGACAGGTCAAGACAATCGAGATTTCGTAACTAAACCCTTAATCGAAGTCTTGGATTAATTTGGGAGTTTTTTGGTCATCTTTGATTGGTTATGATTTTAGTCATTGATTTTGATATTGGTTCTTTGGTTGAAATGCATGTTTTGGGTATATATGTGTTTACATTTAAAAGTAATTCTAGTGTCTTGCATTGATTAAGGCTTGGGTGATTTTTTCATATATGTGTATATATCATCAAAGTCAACAATAAGGTAAGGAATATATATTTATAAATATATTAATGTGTACACATAATTTAAATAAGTATTATGTTATACACATATTTAATTATATGAATATATATATTATATATATGTGTGTGTTGATATCTTTGAAAAAGGAAAATTGAATATTAGATATATATGTAATAATATAATACTATTATTTTAATAAATATATAAATATATTATTTAAATATATATTATCTACATTTGATAGATGAGTAATGTAATAATAAACATGTGAATATAATATATATATATAGAATAATGGTTTATATATTAAATGTGTGCTAAATTAAGATTAAGAGAAGCACCGCCATTAAAAGTTAATGGCTAAACCAAATAGTGCATAATTCATGAGAAAAGAAACCAAACATATATGTATAATGCTGAAGTTAAAAGGGATAGCACATTTAGAGGCTGCACATAAGCAATAGGGCAATGCAGTAAGTATTTAAATGTTGTGTAAAATAAAGCAAGGGAGCATTATAATAGAGCGCATAGTTTCAAATGCAAACTAATGTGATGTAACAACCTAAGACTTAGTAAAACATGAAGGAAAAGATGATAAACAATGCATAAGAAACTTTGACCTGGTCATAAGCAACAACAACCAAAGGAATAGGGCACATAGTGTTAATGTGGCACAAATATATGAAAATCATGAGCCAAATAGAAGTCTAATCTGCATTAAAAATACCTTATTTTGAAGCAAATTGAAATAAGTGAGTTGGTAAAATGATAAGTTGGCCAAATAGAGTTGACCTGTAGAAGACAATAACCTTGCATTTCTTATTATACTTCTTGTTGTCCAATATAATGAAATCTAGCTGTGTATGCGTTTACTGTGCAATGATTTTAGCTACCACCTTTTCTTTTTCTTGCTGAGTCAAACCTTTTGGATTGAGAAGTGTCATCTTTGATAGCTTATTTCTGGCTTGTAGTTGCTCACAATTTTGTATAAATTGAGGTTCTTTCTACCTCATTTGGATGGATATCTACACTCTTGCTATTAATTTCTGAGTTGGTATTATTTTCATTTCTGAGTTTAGAGAGTTTTCATGAGAGGTTTCGAGAGAGACTTTGAGAGAGAGTTTTTGGAAATTGGAAGTGATAATTGCTGAGTTGCAAGTTGATTGAGGGGAAAGCTAGGATAGGAATCCAGTATGATCGATTGGAGCTTTGCAGAACCAAGCATGCTTATTTCTACTCTTTTATGCTTTAAATATTTTGAAAATATTATAAGTCTTTGATTACCTTGTTTTGGAAAATTTGTTTAATTATTTATTATGGAAAGATTCTTGATGAGTCTAGTTATTAATAAGCCCCATTATAGGGATATATGCATATACTCTATATAATAGATTATGAGTGTTTAAGTTATTATCTTATAAATGCTAAACAAACCATTGTGGACAATGAGGTTAGTAACACGACGGGAAAGGAGGTATTGTAGAAATGTCATCATTATTAGGTTGCAATGTTATGGAAATCATGATTGATAATATTTACCTAATTGATTACTTATTTCTCCTTGAGATAGGAAGAGAGTCTTTCCCTAGGGATAGGGTATAAACTTGAAGGTCATATCAATATTCAACAATAGGGTTGAGAGTTTTATTTAATGGAAATGATATTTTCTTATTTTGATTAAGAGTTTTTTCCTATTCATGGAATTCTAAAAGAGGGCACACGTTTCAGTAACCCAAAACCGTTTTGTGAGAGGACTATAGGTGTAAGAGCACCAACTTCTCACAAATTGATTATGTCCTCTAGATGATATAAAAATATAGTTAACATGTGAATGTATGAGGTATTTGAAAGAGAAGTTTTATGGTTGGTTTATGTTCACTTGAACGTTACTTTACCTTGGTTGAAACCCTAGGTTAAGAATAACCTATTTGGTAGGGTTGTTAATTTGGTTATTGATTGAAGCAAATAGGTTGAGAATTATCCTATGTGGACTAATTGATCATTTGATTGTTGATTATATCTTGTTTGAAGTCATTTATTGTTGAAGATTATACTTTTGATTGAGGTCATTATACTAGTTAGGTAGATGTGTGGAGGACCATAGTGAGTCCATGGTTGGTAGAAAAGTGCTTGAGTGATTCTTCTCCTCATCGATAGGTGACCAATATTTGATGGAGGGCACCTGGACCATTCGTATACCTAGTGCTAGTGAGCTCATGGAAGCTATGTAAGTATTTATGTATTCATTTCTATGGAAGATTGTAAAAGAGAAAATGTTATCATGAAATTATGTAATATGAAATAAACACTTTGGAAAGTTGTAATACTTTGTTATAATGCAATGGGAAAGATGTTTATTTCAAATGTGCATTATATTATTATCTTTGAAAGGAAAAAAATTATTGCTAAGTGTTGGCATCATAGTTTATTTACTTGAGGTTAAAAACCTAGTAAATTTATTGGGTTAGAACAATGGGCATGTTACACGTGGTATCAGAGCTACCAGGTTCAACTTTGAAACCTATGGGCTCACTACGTAAGTGAAACATAAACCTTATTGGAAGTTAAAGGTTGAAAAGTTCTTATGCCAAGATGGTGAGAGGAAAAGAACACATGGGAAACAAAAAGGGAAGTTTAGATTCCTAAAGAATTATTTAAGTTTGGACTACGAAGAATTGTCCCCGGAGTTGCAAACTCCCAAACCAACAACTCACTTGGATACACCTTTGGATTGTGAAATATTATGCAACCAAGTTATGTAGGAAGGTTATGGGAATTACCCATGGGTACATTCATCCTATGAAATAGTTTAAATAACTCTAAGGGATAGAAAGGATTAAAGAATCTCCCTCATTGATAGCAACCTTAGATGTGAGGAGTCAAGAAATTTCGATTAACTGAGGATACTATGAATCTATGAGTATGCTTTATTAGAAAAGATCTGATTGATAGCATAAATCATAAACTTGGTTGAAGTAGAAAGTCAAAATTTTGTGAAATTAGTCTCAACTAGAGAGGTATCCAAGAGGTAGGATAACCCTTGACAGTCTTGATTCTGTTGGATGTTGTGGTGTGTTGCTGATATGTGGTTGTCATTGATGTCAACACTATTAGCATTATTGCATTAGAAACTGTATATGTTGAGGATATTGAGAAAATTGTAATAAGAAGTGCTACAGGTTGTCATTGGTGAAGCGAAGTTCTTTCTGTTGGTGTGATCAGTACGTTGTTGTTCATAGGTTTTGGACTAATAAGTTGACTAAATGGTTTCTTTTTTAGCATATCTAGTCTATCAACGTCAAGTTTCAGAGATCCACGTGAAGATTTGATCAAGTTATGAAGATTTGTATTCTGACAATTTTTCTATTACTTCTGTTTGTGTTCCTGAATGAAGATCATGCAATTTTAGTTAGTTCAATTGTTGTGGATGCTTCTTTGGTGTTTCATGATGCTTGTGGATGTTTCTAGTTTGTGCCCTATCTGTGTTGCACGTCCACATTGATCGTTGTGCTCGTGATCTGATATTTTCTCTTGCGTGTTCATGTTTTTCATGTTCTTGGCCGACAAGGTGTTGAAGCGTGTTATGGATCTTCGTGGAGTAATTAATTGAAGTGGTTCATGTTTGAGGATGTTATTTTCGGTCATCACTATGTTGTGGCTGACCTTGGTTGATTTGCACTAATAATATTTATTGATCTGAGCTGATTGTTTATATTATTTCTTGCTATTTTGTTGAAGCTGACTTATAGCGATGTAATCTCTTGTTGCGAATATATATGAGAAATTGTTTTATCATTTGGAAGTGTGTGTGAAAGTGAAAGTGTGAAGTGTGTGAGTCCTATGTGTGAATATTTTTTAATCATTCGAAGGCAGAGCAGAGAGTGAAGAAGAGTAAATAAGTGTTCATGTGCTTAACTGGAACTATAACCAGGTATTAGCAAATGCTATTTTCTCAGTTCAAAATATGATGGATTTAATTAGAACCTTTCTATAAGATAGTGTGTCTTTCTTTGTAATTGAGTAGTGAGCTCTAGGCAGTGTTCCTGAATGCATATGCATTCCCCATTCATATTTTCTTATACTTTTAATAGGGTATAATCTTGTGGACTGATCTCCACCGTGGTTTTTTCCCTAACAAGGTTTCCACGTAAAAATCTTGGTGTTATGTGTGCCTCTGACATGTTCATTTATGCTTTCATGATTAATGATCAGATCTGAGAATAAGACTAATAAGTTGAATAAGTTTGAAATTCAATGACAACTGATTCACCCCCCCTCTCAGTTGCTTGCCCTTGAGTTGCCAACAATTGGTATCAGAGCAGGTTCCTTGGAAGAATTTTTATAGCTTGAGGTGATCCAAGATGGCGACTTATAAGAAGAATAGTCCTAGATTTGATGGAACAAATTATTCCTTGTGGAAGACTCGAATGGAGTGCCATCTTAGATGCATTGGTGAACCCTATTGGAGCATTACAAAAACTATATATGTTATTCCACAGAATGGTCCACTTATGTTGAGATCAGGGATGTTGAGTATAATATCCAGGCTAAGGAAGCTTTGTTGAGTGCTCTGATTGATACTGAGATGACAAATGTGATGGATTTGAAGACTGCTTATGAGATCTAGAAAAAGTTGGAAACCTTGTATGAAGGTGATGCTAATGTGAAGACTGCTAAGCTACAAAGTCTAAAAGGGAAATATGAAAAGTTGAGTCGGGTGATGATGAAAATGTTACTTCATACTTTCATGCAAAGAGTGAATGAACTTGTGTGTGGTATCAAATGTGCTGGAGGACAGATAGATGAATCAAATATTGTTGCTAAAGTGCTTAGATCTTTTCCTGATTCCTACAAAGTCAAGGCTAGTGCTATTGAAGAGCTCCAAACTGTGACAAATGTTACCAGAGATATGTTGATTGGTAAGCTTACTGCTTTTCAGTTGAGTGAATTTGGTGATGCCCTTCCTAAGGTTGAATCTGCATTCAAGGCCACTACTTCTGGAAGAGATAAACATAGATATGATCCGGGTGAAAGTTCATCAAGAAATACATTCAAGTATGAGGATGAAATGAAATAGCTCGATGAAGAAGAGAGAGAGCTTGAAGAACTTGAAGCATTGATTGTGAAAAGAGAAGCCAAAGGACAAGGTAAGTATAAAGGGAAGTTTCCTATTAAATGTGTCTCTTGCAATAAGATATGCCATTTTACATCAAGGTATCCTGAGAGAGTTTCCAAGCCAAAATTTAACAAGCCTA